>JAKSZP010003963.1:0-344448 GCA_022478985.1 Massospora cicadina
GCTTATGCCTTTGTTAACTTGGGGTCAAGAATCAAACTATTGGTAAGTGGAGAAGAGTTGATTTGACCTTATTTAATTTGTTTTCATCCGCAGTTTGAGTTATGACAATTTCCCCATCAAGATCCTGTCAGAGGGGTACAAAAATTCTAAGAAATCACCCATGCATCAATTAATAATCATGATTTTGTCAACACTGATAATGGAATACACAGACCCACGTTTATGAAGGACTTTATATGGACCAGAATATGACGTCACAAGCTTGCTGGCTCTTTTTAAGGAAATGGTGATAAAACATTATTAGGTCCCCTGGATGGTCCATCAACAAAGAGGGCCATCATAAAATTACTTTGTCCAGTCTTTTTTAATCTTGGTATACACCAAAGCATCCATGATCAGAGACTGAAGCTGGACAATCACATTGGTAAAGCTTTAAAGGTGATCTTAGAAGTTTTGGGAGTTGTTGATTTCATCATGGGTTGTAAACTAGCTGGTAATAGAAATCTTATCATAAGGTGCCTTAAAGGGTTAAATCTGTATCACCCTGTGGTAGCTGACCAGATTGGAAAGTTGGGCACTTAGTAGAAAAATGATTATATATTATTGCGTCAGTTTAGACCATCTTTCTCAAAATTGAGATTAGCAAAATTTGGGTTAAAAAAGACATAGGAAATCGCCACTAGCCCTCATTACTATAAATGCTCTATAGACCTCGCCTTTGACCCTGCTCACTATCTATATCATTTGGAAAATTGGTCACAATCCGCTGAAAGATGTCATAAGAAGTTTTATATTGATCATTATTAGACTTTGATTAGTTTAAATTTCATACAATCCTAATTTTTGGCGGATCAACCAATATTTGCTCGCCCAGTCCCTCAAATCAGATCTGTTACATTGATTAATAATCTATTCAGTTAAAATTATATCAAGCATCAATACTGCACTAAGACATGCCCAGCCTCGTAAAAGTTGCCATGTTTCAGACAGCTTAACACACCAACATTAGCAGACCTCAAGGAGGAAACTCTAGAAGGTTCAGGGGCTGCGGAGAAAGTTGTCTGACCTGAGGTCCAGGTATAAAAAAAGGGTGGGCTAGCATGAGGAGGATATACGAGGCAACGCACCTTCTGAATAATTACCAATATCAACGGATCTTCAGTGTCTTAAATACCAAGACTTTTGGTGGATTTGAAAATTTACTTATAATAATAGTTAATATTTTTCATCACATGTAATATTTGTTTAGAGTACAAAGTCTTCACACAGTTGGATTTTGAGTGCAAAATTACTTGTTCTTACATTGACCGTTGCATTCAAGAATTGCAACATACTGGTGCTCACTATAGAAACACTTTTTAATGAAACCATAGATCAACCCAAAGAACATAAAACTATGAGTCAGGATCACAACCACATGGCGAGTGCTTTGGGGACAATTATCCCCAACCTATGAACACAGGAGATCCTCCCTGTGACCACGTCCAACTTAGCATTTCAGATAAGGATATAGAAGCTCCCGCCGTAAAGCTCATCCCCATAAGTCCTCTGGCCTCTCAGTCAGTAGATATACTAGCCAACGTACACCCCAAACTTGTCAAAGAATTTATGAAATGGCTCCTTCATGGATACTGTTTCGATGCTGAAGCCTTCAACAAAGCACATTTGAGGATATTATAACTGATAAAACCAGAACTAACTTTACACTTAATATCATTTATTCTGGAAGGTGTCTTTGTCTTCCATGGTTAAAAAGCTCTCTACCCATGCACAAATTATTGTAATGATCTTAAATTACACAAACCATTCAATTTGCCAATCTGTGGGCTTCTATGACCTGGAAACACATTGAAATTGGAGGATTGGCTGAGTTTGCAGACGCTCAAGTTTGGGACAACCAGCTTCTAGCTGATCAATTGGAAGGTACCTTTCATGAAGTCCAAGAAGTCATTTTTCACACCTAATATCATACAGGAGAAGCTCATTGACGTGTACAAACTCTTAGACTAATTGAATGATAATCTGTCCCACATCATTGGTGAGGTGCTAGATCAGTGTGGGGCATCCTCTCAATGGATTGCCAATGTGACCTATCACTGCAGCCAGGTCAAGGACTATCTAAAGGCAAGGTAGAGCGCCATGTCACAGTGGGAGCCGCTAATCAAGAGGCACACGCCATGACTGGTCAAACCATCTGGCAGCTAGTGGATGATCTTGAATGAAAGTTTGCCAACCTTACAGGATGAGTGGTCAACTATTGGAACCAGATCAATGTTCTTGAAAGTAGCATCCAGTCTGTCCATAAAATAATCAGTGAACTCTTTGAGTGCCTTACTGATATCAAGAAATTTTCCGCTCAACTGTAGGAGGATGTTGGATCAACATATGACGTGATTAAAGCCTGGGTCCTGAGGATCACATGCCTCTCAGAGGAAAAAATTACTATGAAATTTAGGCTCTCAATGGTGGAACTAAAAATGATGGAGCTTGAGCAATACTTGCAGGACAAGCATCGTGGTCTTTCTGATAAACTAGACCAGATCCAAGAAGAGAAATGAGGTGAAAGATTTCTATGCTGCCAAGTTCTTTCTGCTCAGAAATCAAAGTATCTATTTACCTATACTCATGAATCTAGTATATGGACTCCTAATCTGAAAGTGATGGAGCGTCCTCAGAGTTAAGCATCCCAACAGTTCTGACCTCTATACCCACGCTCAACATATCCACTCAAACTGGCTATCCCATAAACTCCTCCTTATGATGCGTCCTCTGTTACTGACAGCTGCAATGAAACACCCATCTGCCCTACACCCACCGCTGGTCCATCATCCTCAAGATTCTTGAACTTTAAATCAAGAACCAGCGGGGCTGACTTACAAGCTGCACTGTGAAGCCTAAGACGAGCATTTGAGGATGCTGGTATTTTCAGAATCAACCCATCAATCTGACAAAGTTTAAAAAAAAGGGAAACTTATATACCTTTTTGTCGTTATTTGAAATAACTATGAATGGCACAAGTGACAAGGATAAACTGGCGATAATCATGAACTCGCTGGACCCAGAGTTTCAGGAGCTGGTCATGCCAAGATCAGCGAAACTGGGCTGTCCTACCAGAATGCAAATAGCATTATTGTAAGGAATGTAGCGGAGCAGAGATGATAACCAGAAAAAATGCCTTCCTCAACATCTCTTAAAGAGAATAAACAGATCTTTTAGTTCACCAATTGCTTCTGCCTAAAAGCCCAGGTGTTTTATGACGTGAAAGGTATGAACAACTACGATGCATAGATCACCCTGCAGAGTGCCCAAGAACCATATATGGAGCTTTACTGAGTTATAGATCCTGTGTTGTCAGACTAATACAGCATATTACAGATAGTGAATTACATTTGCTGCAGAGTTGCAACATTAGATGCTCCTAACAAATGTTACCATGATAATTGAGAAGATCAGGGTAGGCCCTTCAGCAAAATGTAGAAGAAAGCCATCCTCCTACCATCAGACTCAGTCAAACTTACATCCAACGATCACGTGCCATCAATGTGGGGTAAAATGACACTATGCTAATTAGTGTCACTACAAGTGTCCCAATCTCAAAGTTTTGTCACTTGGGGCTAGCAGAAACTGAAGAGCAGGTAAATGATGGGCAGAGTAGAAATGTTTATTTCTGACATATCCCAACTATCCCAAATTTCAATTTTTATGCCCCAACTTCAATCTCCATCATTGCAGACAATGTGCTAAAAGTCACCACCCACTCCCACTGAAAGGACACTCTAGTTCAGGCCGCCAAATTGTATCTAAACTATATACACACCAGTTGTAGCAGTATGGCTTGATAGTTGCTATTAGAGACATGCCTAAATTGGGAGGGGTAAGGTGGCTATCCCCCTCAGAGAGTTAAAGATTAGACCCCTTCTATGTGGTAAATTTACAGTTCTACTTAGGTCAGGCTGACAAGCTTGGCGTACATCAAATAAAGACTTCTAATTCTTACTACTCCGATTGCATATATGTTGACATTAGTGTGGAAAAAGGTCCAATTTTGGTCTATAGTAAATAGCGGGGCCTCTATTAACAATGTATCCCCTAAACTAGCCAAGAAATTGGAATTATCAACGGATATTGGCCACCGCAAGGAGTATGGAATGTCAGGACCCAATTTGACCTTCTCACTAGGAGCCTACATTGCACCACCACTAAGATTTGGATCGCTCGTTGTGGCAGCCCACATAATCATTCTTCCAAACACACAATATAATATTCTCTTCAGAACATCCTTAACGAGGACATACGGCGTCAAAACAGACTTTGGTGAAATAGTCTGATATTCCTTAGACAGAACCTTCCGCTATATTACCTGAGAGGGGACCAACAAACGGAGAATCAGGCTCCACTGTTCGTGAATTTAGCCTTTAAAGATGAGATAATACCCATCTATTACCAAAAAGGGCGCAGACACACCCAGTAATTACCACACCAAATTTTTAAATTGGACAGCATTCTTTTGAGGGCTGGAGCCATGTGACAATTCCTCTGGGCCACCAATTCAGTGAAAATGGACACTGACCTGGAGATTACGCGGGGTTTATAAGGCAGTGTTTGCACCATTCAACCCTTTCACATCAAAAACCAACATCAGAGCCAGGGATTTTTCCCCTTAATCATGAAAATATTAACATATTACTAGCTAACCACTACCCATACCCAATCTAGGTGAAATGGCATCAGACTATTACATTCCTTCATAATCTATTGATGGAGGATTGTAAGACAAGCTTGAGTTTGAGATGTTAGAGGAGTTCAGGCTGGATGAGAAAAAGCATGAGGCCGTCTGCTCAGTCAAAACACTGAAATCCTTGATTAAGCTAACATAAAAGGAGAAAGATAGAGAGATGGCCCAATTAAAGAAGTAAAATACTTTTTGCAATGATTGAATTTAATTTAGGATGTGCCAAGGATGTACTGAACCATATTGGTAACAGAAACTGTCCGCTAATACGCCTTCATCCAGTCCTCTGGTCTAGGTCATCAGATGAGGTTATCCACAAGGAGATCAACCAGCTAGTTTAGAAAGAGTCCTGGTCTTATCTAAAAGTCTATGAGCGTCGCCAGTTTTATTATAAATAGAAAGGATGGATCTAACTCAGTGGTAATCGACTACCAGAAACTAAAAGATTTAACAAAAAAGGATTCCTACACTCTCACAAGGACAGATAATGTACTCAATCAACTCAGTAGAGCAAAATACTTCTCAGCCATGGATCTAGTTTCTGGTTACTGGAAGATAGGGATGACCAAAAGGAACAAGAAAAATGGCCATGATAATGACCCAAGGTCTATTCCAATCATTTTAAATTCCATAAGTGGTATGTAATGCCCCCGCCATGTTCTAAAGGGCTATGGACAGAATACTTGAGGACTTGGAAATTCCTTGCATTTTAGTTTATCTAGATGAAATAAAGGTCTTCTCAAGAAAAATCAAATAACACTTGAAGCACTTGGAGGAAGTGTTCCACTGACTCACCACCGCCAATTTGAAAGTCAAGCCCTAGAAATGTAAATTATTCCAAGAACAACTTGAGTACCTGGGTTCATTATTGACAAGGAAGGCCTGCAGCCTCAAACAGCCAAGATAAAGGTGATTGAGAAGATGAGGACCTCCGCCAATAAACAAGACATCCAGGTGTTTTTTGGAATGGTCAGTTAAAATCAACAGTTCATAAAGAATTCTAGTAAATAGAAGAGCTTGTATTCCATCTTTTTGAAGATTAGAACCCCTTTGATGGACGCCAGATTGTCAGCTATCTATTGACCAACTATGAACCTGCCTCGCCACAGCGCCAGCACCTATGTACCCAAATTCTGATAAACTGTCCATAATTCAGATGGACGCCTCCCTTACCGCCACAGTGGCGGTGCTATCCCAACTTGATGACAAAGGAGTGGAAACCCTATAGCACACTGTATCTGGACACTAGATGTAAATGAGTTGAAGTACCCGTTACCCAAAAGGAACGTTTGGCTGTGATCTATGCATGCAAGAAATTTAGGGTTTACATCCATGGAGTTGTCTTCAAGGTGGCAATTGATCACTCCTTACTACGTTGGCTGCAGAATCTCAAGGAGCCAGAGGGACGCCTAGCTCACTGGGCGCTGAAGTTACAGGCGTACAACTTCAGTATTCAACATCAGCCTGGTGTGAAACATCAGAATGCGTATGGACTATCTAGCTCCCTACTGTCATATTAACCGCTGACATGACAAGCAGCCTATTTAATAAAATGTTGAATAAGGAATATGACAGCAAACCAGAAGAAGTGCAGCGCGCCCTAGACTTACGAATGAAGAACACTGGTGTCAAAGATGAAAAACCTTTCAAACTTTTAGATGTCCTTGATTACGTTATAACATGATAAACTGAGTGTATGTATCTGATCATTAGCAACCACAAGGCCTCGTGACACAGTGGATTTGAGAGAACATATGAACAACTGAAATAACACTATCATTAGAAATTAATGCACTTTGAAGTTTACAAAGCCCTTGGCTGCTGCCATGAGTGTCAAGAGGATGTGCCATATTGTATAAATACCTTGTATCACCTGAGTAAGTTTGAACTTCTCATTTCACACCATATCAATAAATGTCATTTGGCCCATTCACTACCAACGGCAGATTTAATATGGTGTGGTGGACATTGAACACCTTAAAAAATAGGTTAAAGCTAAACTTATCTGAGATTTGGGGGCAACAAAAACTGGTAAATTTACCTTGGAGAATAATATCTACAAACACGGATGCCCACAATTCTTCCTAACTGATAACAGTGCTAGTTTACTTTGCATATGATCGCCAATTTAATGACCTGATGGGAATCTTCAGGCTTCTGTTTCGCCATATCACCCAAAGCCAATGGCATAGTGGAGCAGGTCAATAACACTTTGGTTGGCATCCTACAGAAATTAGCAACAGGCAAACTGATAAGTTGGAACATTTTCCTACCTTCTTCTGTCTTCACCTATAACATCGCGTTCCACTCATCCATGGGGAGGTCACCATTTAACTACAAAATGGGGGACAACCTGTCATTCCACCAAACCTGTACTCTTACATTCACGGGGAAGGAATGACTATCAGCCTGTACTTGTAGAATCCCACCTAAAAACTGATCTGACTTCAAACAGAGGACTACTCAAATGAGTTGATTGAAAAATGAAATTCAGAGAGCATGATAATCAGAATCACCATCCCTTGACCTGTCTTAGCATAGGGGAGCGAGTGATCTGCTATGATAATCATGGGTTTGGTAGGATAGTTAAGTTGGAGAACAATTGAAAGGGGCTGTTCAATATTATAAAGAGGACCTCAACTGATACATATATGCTCAAAGACCCCATCAAAGGACATATTTCAACTAAGTACACGCCAAGTTTCTATAGCGTTTCCAGCAAGTCTCAGAGACGCCAGTCCCCTCAATTAATGATACAACTACAGGCCACTGGAAAGTTGTCAGTCCCCTATGTTTGGTCAAGTAGAAGAAATGTTGAGATATGGGGTTGACCATTTATAGGGAATCGCCAGTAGCCCTTATAGCCCACAATGGCCTATAACCGTCGCCTTCACTCCTTCCTGTATCTATATTATTTGGCGGAATTGATTTCAATATTTTGACAGATAAGTCAATAGCAATTTCAGATTGACTTATATTAATCCTTTGACTTTTTTAAATCTCATACGATTCTAAGTTTCAGTGGATCAACGCTATTTCACTCACCCAGTCCCTTGAACCAATTCCATTTCCTCAATCAATGATCTATTCAGTCAAACTCATCTCAAGCATCGCTAACTGACCAAGACATGAAAAACTCATACAAGATGCCATGTTTTAGACACCTTAACCAATCAACATTAGCGGACCATAAGGAGGAACCTATAAGGTTTGGGGGCTGGGGAGTAAGTTGGCTAACCCAAGGTCCAAGTATAAAAAAGTTTTGGGCCAGCATGAGGAGGATATACGCAGCAAAGCGCCTTCTGAAAATTCATCAATTATTGACAGATATCCAAATAGGCAGTATCTACTGAGACTAAGGCGGATTTGGGGAATTCAATTATATTAAAGGTTTATCATTATTACGAATTAAAATTTTTGGAGTACATTGTCTTCACACGTTGTACTTGATTGAGTTTGAATTTACCTGTGCTTACATTGCCTGTTGCAGTCAAGAATTTCAAAAGACAAAAGTGTCATTAGCTTTATCTACATCCTCATTGGTGGAGGAAATGTAGTGGGCTTAAAAAATTATGAAGAGTGTTGAATAGTAAAGTTAATTCTCAGATTACTTCTGAGGTAAAATTTATGCCATTATTAGATAGAAGCACCCTTGGACTACCATATTGTATGAAGGAATGCTGGTACAGGGATAAGGAGGTCGCTCAAGAAGTGGCTGTGGGGACGGATAAAGCTTTGATTCATTTGGTAAGATGGTTCATTGCAAAAATTATATATTGATGACCATGGACTCCAGTTGGCAGAATGCCTATGATGTCAATGCTTACTGTGTGGAAAGGAGCTGATGGAGAAACTGCTTGATGATGAAACATGAAGTTTTGGGCCTATAATGCTGGTGACAAGTTATACATGCTTTCTAAAACATCTTGATTGAGTTGGGAATTTCATCCCAGATTATTGAGATTTCAGCCATAGGTGAGTTTTTCGCACCACACCATGTCTGGTGATAATATGTCCTTCCAAAATAACCTCAATCCAATAAGAGTGGCGGACATAAGAGAGCCGCAATTTCTTTATTAATTTATTTGGTATGTCATTGATTATTTGAGTATTTATTGTACGCCATTTAAGCTCAATCTGGATTTCAAAGTTTTTAGTGACCACAAATTGGAATACAAAGGAGGTCATATAAGAAGTCTTTCTGTAAGGACAAAACTGCCAATCTGGCAATTGTGAGAGACTTTTAGCATTTTGGTGTATGTTGCTGGGCCGATGAACAATGAGGAAACATTATCTTTAGTTGTAAAGCCCACAAGGATAAATGACCGTCAGGATCACGAATCTGTTGTAACCAGAAAAGGGAGGCGTGATCAGTTATTCCATTAAAGCGCGTCCCATAAAGGGAAGGATGGGAATTCTTAATGGCTAGTATTTCTGTGAAACATTTGCACTCGGTGATAATGTAGTTCCATTCATCTTTATAGACTCTTAATAAAGTTTACAATGAATTTTCTAATTGTTGTCATATTGCATCAGAATAGCACCAACAGCAACATTGTTAAAATTAGTAAAAAACAGGAAGGCCTTTAGATTTTAAATATACTAACACCTGAGTTATAGTTAATGCCAGTTGTAGGGCACTGAAAGGCAGTTGTTGTGATAGCTCCCAGTTAAAAGGCACGTTTTTCTGTAATAGGTAGACCTGGGGTTCTCAAACTCAACAAAATGGGGAATAAATTGGCGGTGATAACCCATCATCTCCAGAAAACCCTAAATGTCCTTAAGCTCCTTGGTGCTGATATCTGTGTATGGCTGTAATTTTATCTGACAGTGGTTGGATACCCTCGGTGGTCGCCTTAAACCTAAATCTAATTATCGCTGAAAAAGGTATGATCTGAGAGTTTTAAAATTATAAAAACTGATTGTAATCAGTTGAATACTTGACTAAGTAATATAGATGGGAGCCAAAAGTTTGAGAGAAGACGTTAATATAGTTTATATATACTAAAACATATGTACATCTATAGGTCCCTAAAATGCCATACATGTTATTGACATAGTAAGGGCGTTGCTTAGCCCCTGCGGCATTTATGTTAACTTTAAACAACACCTCTTTAGTGATGAGAGTAAACTTCTCTAGGTCTTCTTATAGAAAAGGTCTATTTACCATTACCAGTGGCTAAATCCATGGAAGAAAAGAATTGGGACATTCAGCATCCAAAGAGAATCATTAATACTAGGTAAAATATAGCTGTCCTTTCATGTAATTAAACTCAACTTAAGATATTTCATACCAATTAATAGGTCCCATATTTCTTCTTTACTAATAGAAGAGGCAAAGTTCAAGGACTTTGAGGTGGCTCTAATAGGCCAGCTTCTAAACTTTGTTACAATTCATAGGTTATTTGATCTTCTTCCACTTTTGGATTTTTTATAAGTCTTAGTCCATATTGGCAAAGCATCTCGTCTATCTACCTGATGAATCACTCTGTTCATTTTTCCAAAATCATAAAGATCATAAGAAAAGGTATCATAAACTTGGCTAGGAGTTGCTCAGCTGCCTCTAGTTGGGCTTTTGGTTAGATCCAAGCCAATATAATGTTTAATGGTGGCTATTATAGAAGAATTCTTGAGTCCCAAATCCTAAAGAGTGACAAATTTATGTGCGTTATGAAATTTGTTAACATGCAACTGATGAATATAATCTATACGGTACTTTTTTCTTATGACACAAGAGGTTGGCGTCAGATTGCCTAGCAAAAACTGAGATGGTCCCTGAATATGTTAGATTCAGGATGCCTGAGCAGGGCAATACCTCCTTTATGGGCGGATTATCAACCCTGAGAACTTTTAGTATATGACTGGGGGAATATGTATCTGGATGCGGGTATCTACTATAGCTTGCTCCTGAGTATGGCTTCTATCTTAAGAGGAATTATATATAGGCATCCTTTCTCGAGCTTCAGTGGACTGAGGGGGCATTTTTACTTGAGGTCATACTACATGATATTAAATTTGTTTTGAGGTTTGATTGTCTTCCAAAAGACAGATTCTTTTAAAGTGTAATTGTCCTTCTTAATTAGGGTCATTTGAAAGATAAGAGGTACCATATTCCCATGTATAGATAGATAGGACTCAGATAAGTCAATAATCCTTGATTTCTCATGTAGGAATTGCGTCCCTTATATGTCTCAGCTCCGATTCTCAAGAGCTACAGCAGGGGCCTTTATAGGAAGCTCTCCAAAGCAAATGGGTAAGGCCAAATAAGCACCAAGTGACCTTTGCAATAGGGGCCCACAGTTACATACTTAACATTATGTTGGAGGTCAGGTGCAACTTTAATTTTGATTGATCAATTCTTAATATATAACATTCACTGGAGATCTGGTGTCAACAATTGCTTGACATTTAAATTTGTATACCCAAACTTCCACCTTTGTGATTAAGTCCCCAAATGCGGTTTTAGGGTAAATAAAAGGTCATAGGGACACATAGGGAATAAGAGAAATCTAAATAACTGTCTTTATTTTAAGTAGACATATCAAGGATATTGCTAGTAGAGGGGACATAAGGAATTATAGACTGAGAAGTAGACAGTTTTGGCGTACGGGTGGTTGTCACCATGAAGAGTCTCTTCCTTCATAAAGAAGGGCCTTTTCCCTCCTCATCAGCGATTCTCATGTAGCTTCCATCAGCTGTATGCCAACGTCTTCCATAGTAAGTGCATTTTATATTCTTCTTATTAGTCGCTTTCTTCTCAAGCGTGTTGATATAATTGCGTTGGTTATAAGAGAAATTAACTTGGAGGCCTTCTGGAGTAGACTGGTGGGTTTATTGATAAAAGCTTCTTTAACGTCTAGGATTCCTGTGAAGTATCTCTTAATGGCGCTGATGTGTACCAGCAATTTGGGGCAAGACGCAATGCAGAGATGGCAGCAGTAATGGCATCAGCTAAAGAAATACGGTCACAGGCAACCAAGGTCTGTGCCTCATAGTAAAACCAATTAGCAAATTTTATTGGATTCCACGTGTTTGATGCAATTACCCACGAAGGCTAACTTATGCAAAGACAGGTTCTGATCGCTTTCAAACTTCTTTATTAAAGCAGTTTAACTTGGTTCAAGGTCTGAAAATTCTTCAGGTGAGGGAACATGATTTCTTAACCGAATTGACTCAAACAGGTTGGTAGATAAACTAGGAGCTAGGTATAGTTCTCTCATGGTGGAGGGAACAGCTGATGCTTTGACCTGATTGAAACGCCCTTCAGGCGCAAAATTACCCTTGAGGAGTTGTTTTATGATTGGGCTTAAGTTGGAAATTCTTAATCAATAACTTTAACTTGGTCTTAAAGAAACACTTTATCTTTATACTCATCCAAAATTTAAGGGTAGCTGGGGCATGGAACGCTTCTTCAAAGTGAGCATTACTAATCTAATGGTAGTACTTCTATCCCCATTATCTTTGAGTTTTCTTGTTATGGATTATTCTCTATCTTTTTTATGTCTTAACTCTTTAACTGCAACTCAGAAGACATAGTAAAGTTCACCAGTTTTCTGCCAGTATTGTAGATAGCAGGTCTGAGCAAAGGAACAGGCTTTGAAACTGCTCAGATTCAGATGTAATTACCTTTTATAAAAATACAGCAAGAAGCCAGAATCACCAGGAGAATGAGGCTTGCTGAGATACCCTCAATAAAATGTTAGAAATATGTAGTTTATATTAAAAATCTTATAAGCAAAAAAACAATAAACCATTTATTTAAATATGATTTATTTTTATATAGTGATAGGGTTTGTTGCGCATGGAATGATACTTTTTGAACCTACAATTGGGTTCCCTATGTGCTATAAGAAGAGGCATGTGACTAGACGTCTTCCTTTAGTCATGTTAATCTTCCAAAATTAGGTGGCCTCCTTTTCACCTTGGTTTTAATTGCATCAGGAGCTTTTCTCCTTTTTTCAGTAATTTGGGGCTGATACCTTCGCTAAATTGGGTTCAATACTTGAACTATCTGTAATCAGAGGAGATTCAATTTTGACCTTATTTAATTCACCTTATTGGTGATTTAAGTTTTGACAAACAAATTAAAGATTAATATTACTGAGAAAAAATTCTAAACTCTATAGTGTAAGTATTAGATGATTGCATAACTTGTCAAAAATAATTTGGCACACATGGTCAAGTACAAGTATCAGCTAATGACCTTCATCAGCCATTCCATATCATTATTTTAGATGATGTAGATCTACTAATTGTATCACAAGGAGAAACTCAACAAACATTTGTAGAAATTGATGGATTTAAAATATAGATTAGAAAAACTGTCGTCCACTCATAATCCTCCAAGTCCATCAACATTTCTTATATCAATATATATACTAAAATGGCAATTTTATCCCTAGGTTTGAATGAAATAATAGAAAGAATAATGCTTCAAGATTTGTTATTATAGACAAGCATGAGGACACAACAGCTCTTTCAATGCCATACAACCTATCAACAGATGGAAAAAAACAAGCAAATGGAACTTTGATTTAGATATTGAGGAGGATAGCAACTCTGAATGCTTACACTGTGATCAATACCGCCCAAGTTCACTGATAGATTACTGGATCAGCTATCACAATATCATAAAAATGTCCCAATTCAAGGCATTGTACAGTAGTGAACCTGGCGCCCTAGATCTACTGACGCTTAAAGCATTAGTGATAATAACAAAGGTGCAAAAGAGTTAGGAAGATTAGACCAAAGAATCATTAATCTCCAGTATGAAGCAATGATGAATCTGGCCAAAATGATTATTAGAGAAGGACAATCAGTGAATGCAACCCTCCAACCTTTACCAGCTTTTGATCTATGCTCTAGTCTTATACTACAACAACTACATAGTGCCACATGAAGAATAGTTGTATTTATCTTGAAGGGACCTCTGGCATAAATTATAAGCACAGAGACAAATAATCAATTAGTTCTCTACAAATTAATGTTACGTATAATTGAGTATATAGTCAATCCTTAGGCCAGTACTCCCCTGGCAATAATCTTGAAGGTGGTGATATCAGATACCTGGTATCAGTTATTCTAAGAAGAAAATTGACCAAGAAATCTCAAAGAAAAACTCATCAATAAAGCCTAGTTGGAAATTTTAGCAAACACCTTCATTTATTATATTAATAAAACAAATATCAGTAATGCTAAAACCAATAACGAAAACCTCCTTAGATCCAATCCATGTCCTTGGATCCTTGGAATAAGATATTAAATAGCTTAGTTAACGGAACCATAGGTTTTTGAAGCTATGTTCCCAACAGATATCTTAAGCTACTGTAAAATAAATAATACCATTAAAAGGGTATATTACATATCTGCTTGTTGATTGATTTGAATAATTTAATTTTTCTATCAGAATGGCTCTTATGGTTTCATTAATTCTTATGAAGTTATGCTACAAAAAATATTACTAATCAGGATGTGATATCTTAAGATAAACCTACATTCAGACAATCCTATTAAATCACTGTATAATTCTTTTTCCTTATGGGGATTGTTTGTTATAAATACATACATATAAATACCCAAATAATTTACTAATAACGATACAACATTTATAATTTTTTGTTTAATGACTTCTACTTCTTTAAGTCACTTCTCCTTTTTAACATAGGACGGATGCTCCATTTGATGGGACCTAAGTGAAACTTGGCTTCCTTAATAAACATAAACAAGGTACTTGTGAAGTTTTTAAATCTGAAGATAATATAGTCCATCAGACTTTCCTAGTATTAGCACTATCAAGCATCTCAAAAATGGAAGCCCTACAGAGGTGATAGATTAATGGGAAAAGTTTCTGCTACTAACTATATATCATAGACCAAATCTCAGCAAATGGCTAAATTCACAGCATGGTATCTATTGTGATGTTACAGCAAATATAATATATATTACCCTAGTTAAAGGGGTAGAACTCTTATATAGCTTTCTATTAAATTATCTGGTCTCAGCTTTTAACCTGAAAAATTAGTTAATCTGATATATGTTCAGTTATAGAGCTTCATCAGGCTGTTTAAGTTCAGTTCTGATTTACCTAGATGGGTTCAAAAACGTTTTTCTAAAAATCCTGGATTAATATTCAAGGTAGATTAAGCAGATATTGCTTTTAAATAGGAAAGGCCCCAATCCCCAAGCACTTGCTCTAGAAAAGATAGAAGAAATTAGCAAAATTGGATATAATCTGAATCACCGTTGTCCAACCACTACTGGCCTAAAAGTTAATTTGAGGGGTGAGAAATACCTGAAGACATTTGAGTAAATTATTGATGAGGTGTGAGCAGCCCAAAGAATGCCAAATTGGTGAGCAGAAAGATTACTGGTCCAACCCTTTGAAAAAAGTCTGATATGCGACATATTTAGCTCATCCAATCAAGGAAGGACTAAATTAATTAACTTTGATTTTCAACCAAGGGAATTCAGAACTATGGATCTTTGCAAGTCCAGCGAGTAACTTATAATTGTGTGGGAGTAACGAATCAAACCCTGTGGGTAGAAACTTTAAAGATCCAAGCGTGTGATAATTTTCAGTAAAATTTCTAGGGTCCTCTCAATTAGCAGATTGTTCCCAAGAAACTCCCCAATATTTACCTCACCTTTTCCAACCATTAACACTACTAGCCTATATATTTTCCAAATGATCTAGTGAAAACTTTAATAACCCCTCAAAAAATTGTTTTTTCTAGTGTGCTGATTACCCCCTATCCAAATCACTTATAAATAAAGACCCTACTTATAACAAGGTGTTGAGATAATTTCATATTTCGTGTTAGTTAACAATGATTTCCTAAATCAATCAAATACAATGTTATGCTTCAAAGAATTATAAACAGTTGTTCCGCCACCAGAACCAATGGAAGACCTTGAATCAAAGATGCATTTGGTCACTGTTGCAGTAGGCCTCATGATAATAGTTTGGCTTTCATAGGCAGTAGTGCACCAGAGGCAACATGAGACTCCAAACCCATCAACCAGTTGCAAATGACTAACTCAAATACTAAAATAAACCCTTCTAATTTTTTTAATATAACTTTTTGATGAGTATTGCCAAACTGGATCTCTTGCTCAGGGGGTGCTTATTTAAAAAAGGTGACCAGTTGCAATAAAGGTATTTATTACTTCACATGGTGCATCACTAGGAAGTTCAGAGTGTCTTGTTTTCTGGTATATGGGACTTTTACTCATACTTCCAAGAGTTTCCAACCATGTTAAAGCCTTGAAGCACTAGTGATGATGGCTGTCCATAGGCAATCCAGAGCTCCTCCAAACATCTACTGGTGGACCAGGGTAAGTCCAAACATTTGAAAGTAAATCTTAGATATTGGAGTTAATAACACCAAATAAAAACCAAAAACAAAAGCAGATTATGTGAAAAAGTTATTCTATTAAGAAATATTCATATCATATGGAGTAAATGAAGGTCTTTAATTGCTTAAAGTAGGACTCAGTTTATAGCAAATTATTTTTAATTAACGAGATGTTTCTGTATTTGACCTTGGTTTCAGGGTCAGAGAGTCCAATTCCCAAATTATCTCTGATCTGGTTTCTTCTGAAGAACATACTGTGGACCACTATCATTTTTGCAGATGTGTGACTGCTGTAATGAGCTCAACTGTTTCTCCTGTGGTTCTTACTGCTGCATTTTTAAATTAGTCCTCTCAAATGATTGTGTTTCCAAAATTGGTTTACTTTCTAATTTGGGAATATGTTCATATATTGGAGCCATAAAAATGGGTTACTCTCTTTGGATAATGTTTTAGTAAATCAAAAGTCATTGACAGGAGAGCTCAAATGTATAAAATGTTCTCTTAGGAAATGTCATCTGTGACATCATTGTATGCTCTTTTTGGTCAATGTATCTAGTAATGCGTCCTCTGATGCCATGGTGACCAGCTGCCAAAATATTGCGGCGGTCAGGGGGGTATATAAAGGCCCACCTTTGTCAGGAATTTTATATCAACTTAGGTCCTATAAAAGTTCTTTGGAAGTTTTTTTTTTTAGTACTAGATGGTCCCAATCTTTGGAAGTTTTTGTTATCTTGAAAGCTGGCCATACTAGGAGGGACTCAATTGTTATTCTGGCCAACTTTATATTAGTATCATTATAAACTTTTCTCTCTCATTGCAAACAATTTTGCAACAGATTCAATTCAAGTCTAGGTAAAGTTTGATAATCTCATCGAGGAGATTAGTTTTCACCCAATGTTGGGGAGAAGTTGGGCGAGTAAAGTTTAAGGCACAGGTGTAGGCCCCACGTCAGCCAAGTTTTAAAAGCGCCCCAGAAAATCCAGCGGAATAGATAGAATTAAAAGTAAAAAACTGGAGATTACCATTTCCCCAGAAATTTTGGCCTGGCAAGTGTGCTGCAACCAGTTCATCAATACGCCGCACTCCCAACCACTATTGTTGGGGGAACATGGGGCGCGTGTGTTCCTGGATATTCAACAAATGGCGCTTTGGGAGAAGTTTTGTGGAGATGTACACACATTTCCCAAATGCGGTGTACATCGCACCACACTTAATGCCTCACGGTTGGCTGGATCTTGGATTCAAAACTAAAGATATGGTGAATGAAGCCGCAAAAGTACATGTAGCAGTGGACCTCCCAGATGGTTAATGGGTAGTCAAAATGAAGTGCACCTGATGGACTAAATCGAACCAAATTTTTATAACTTTTAACTTCCTACCCACTATGGTCAAGCGCACTGTGCTGGAGCATTACCTGAAAGCTGGGCTTGCCAAATATGGGGAAATCCAATCCTTCAAGATGCAGTGCTTTACACTCATGCCAGACCTGTGCATGGGCAAAGCGATTGCTGTTCTCACCCCATCTGTGGTGATAGTAGATGATTTGGCCCAAATCCTACATACCACTTTTATCAAAATTAATGGGCAAGACTCCCACCCATTCAGAGTCACTGTGGATAGCGCGCCTCCTACTTTCACTTTCTGTCACGCTTTTGACCACAAGGCCCATATCTGCCCCACCAAGGGGGGCATTACTCAAACTGAAATTATCTTAGATGAAATGTGCGGTACAGATGCCCACTATGAACCAGCAATGGACACCGATGCAGCCTTTCCGTTGGGAGTGCAAGGATGCTATATTCAAATAAAACTTGTGTCCCCACAGGAGCGTAAGAAGGCCAAGCAGGCCTACAAGGTGGCAGCTAAGGAGGCGGCCAAGACCGCATCTGCAATCCTGCCAGACAAGCTCCAGGAGGACATTGAGACTTTCACAGTGGAAGCGGCTCATGAATCTCTCCACCAATCAGATTGGGACGCCCAAACCAATTGGGCCACCCAAGCTGAAAACCCGATGGGTGAGTCAGTTTCACCTGACCAATGCTACCAAGCATCAATTGGAAACAAAGCGCCCAACAATATTCCTGTCAAGATTACAACTTTATGCGATAATGGAACTCAAGTGAACACAACACCAAACACTCATCCCACAGTGGGGAAAAAGCAGAAGGCAAAAGCCAACGTGAGCCCCACAGCTAAAGCCCTCCATACTGAACTATACTCCGTTGCACAGAATACCCACACTGCCATATAGTGACATGCTGAAAAAGAGAAGGCTGAAGGGCTCAGGTGCCTCTCCCCTTGCACCTAAGGTGTATTAGGGGAGCCTTTATTTTAGGGATGTTGAACATCGCTGGACTCAAGGCCTCGCCATCTTGGGCTAGAAAACTGAGTTTTTAAAAAATAATTTACCCATGGACATCCTGGCCATTCAGGAAACCCACTGTCCGCGTGGTGCAGAGGAAGCATGGGCAACCATGCTCCTCCCTTCCCTTTCCTTTTGGTCTATGCACTGTGGGGTGCTTGTTTGATTGAACCATAGTTTTCAATTTATTTTGTCACAATTGTACCTCGATGACTGCATCCTTGTAGTCACCTTTTTGTGGGATGATGAAGTGCATGCTGTCATTAACATTTATGCCCCAACCTGTGCATGAGATCATTGGGAATTCTTCTCAGCCGTCAATTCCCTTCCACTACCCCCAACCCATTTGTTGTTAGTGACATGAACTGCTGGATGAACCCAACCACAGACCGCTGGCCCTCATTCCCTACACCCCCACAGAGGCACGTTGAACTTCACGTTCTCAATGCCACCCTAGGGTTTTTCAATACTTTGCCACATCATGCACTGCTACTCACTAACATGTCTCGCCCCCACGTGAACAATGGCCAGCTAAGGTCCATGACCCACATTGATCATATTCTCGCGGCATTGAAAATTCAATCCCAAATTTCCCACTTCACCATGATGAAAATTGATTTCTTTGACCACAGGATGGTATTTGTTTCCTTCCGTTTGTTCAATCCAGTGGCCCAGGCAATGAATTGGTGAAAACTTCGCCCCACTGAGATCACGTCACCAAGGTTTTCCTTGTGGGTGGAAACTGTGACCTCAGCTCCTTGAGTTTATCGCACCATTATGTGCAGACCCAATTTCCACAAGGACAACCTTCAAAGTGAACACAATCTGCCAGGATTGCCACCTCTCCTCCCACCACTCGTGGGCTGCCTTAGCATTCATTTTGCACACGCTGGCAGAATTGGACCACCTGGAGTCTAATGTCCCTTCTGTAGGCTATAGCCCAGCTTTAGGGTCGCAAGTGGGCAGAAGTGTCTGCTCGCCTTAATGCACTGGTAAGACAACACAAGCATCAGGTTTGTGTTCAGTATAAAGAAAAGCATATAACAGTGGGCAATACGTGTTCCACTTACTTTTTTCAAAAATCCTTCACACCACACCAGAGTTTGGCCTGCACACAGGTGCAAAGGCCAGACCACTCCTTTGCGGATATGCCAGCTGAAGTGGTGATCAAAATACAAACTTATTACTTCAAATTATATCGATCTGATTCAATTCAGCCAGTGAAATGGCAAATTTTTTCAATAGTGCACACATCTGCACCGTTTCCCGTTTCCTGGAGTTGATGAATTTGATTACTTGTGATGAACTCTGGTCCGCCGTTTGCAGTGCACCATATAGGAAGTGCCCAGACCCAAACGGCATTCCTTATGAGTTCTATAAAAGTATTTCAAATATTTTTCCTCCTTTCTGCTTGCCTCTCTGAACCAATGACTTCTGGAAACGTGCCTCCTAACTGGAGGGCAAGAGGCCTTTACGATAACGTTGTACAAAAAAGGGGATAGGCTGGACTTAACCAACTGGCGCCCCATTTCACTCACTAACACAGACACAAAAGTCTTTACTAAAATCATGGCTAACCGTCTAGTGGCTGTTGTCTCTGCTCTCATTTCCCCTGAAAAATTTGGTTTCATCCCCAAAAGGTCGATTTGGGACAATATACACACTTTAGCCAACGTCTATCAATCCACGGCTTCTGGAGCACTTGTGTATTTAGACCAGCAGAAGGCCTATGATATAGTCAAATGGGATTACCTCAGAGCCTGCCTCCATAAGAACCGCCTCCCCTTTTGCTTCATTAGTTTGGTGATGTTGCTAACGGAATCTGCCACAATGTCTGTGCGTGGCCCTAGCTACCTCAAGGATGTAGTCCGCCCTCAAAGGGCCTACGCCAAGGGGACCCTCTTAGCCCACTCTTGTATAACTTCAGCCTTAACCCATTTCTTCAAAAGGTGAATGCCTGACTTACTGGTGTCCATGTGCAAGGCCAAGAATTGGTCAAGATGTTGGCTTTTGCTGATGATTGTGTGGTTGGGGCGTCTAACAATCATGATGCAAGCGCTTGAAGATACTATCCAGGTTTACTCCAGGGTAAGTAATGCTGCACTTAATGCCTCCAAAACTGAAGTTGTTCTCCTTGGTGGGTATAAAACCCGCTGGGCCCCAGAGCCCCATTTCCTACCTGCCTCATCAACTAGCTCACAGAAGCGCTTGCCCAGACCACACCACTCCGCCCCACTTGTGCTCCCCTTTGTGCCACGCCCCACCGTTGGCCATGTCCGCCATCTGAGGGTGTGGCTGGAGGCAGGAGGTTACGCCTCAATGGTGATGGTAAACCATATCCTAGACAACGTTACAAAACGCATAGCTTCTCTCAAAGCCCACCAGACCTCCCTTACAGGCAGGGTAGTGTTAGCCAAATCTATGCTCCTTTCTAAAGTTTGGTTTGGGGCCCATGCCATCGCTTTTTCTCCTTGTTTCTTCAAATCATTATACGCCCTTCTGCAAGGGTGGCTTTGGTTAGGCCGCCCACTGCCAGTGCGCCTGGATGTCATGTTTGGCCCACGCCATAGTGGTGGTATGGGCCTGCTAGACTTTGTGACCCATGCTGCTAAAATCCTTGGCACCTTGATCACCGCCGTTACCAGCCCTACAATCTCAGCCCAGCACTGGTCCCGCACAGCCTGCTCCATCTTTTCCTGCACCCTGGGCCTCAGCAATCCTACCCACCCACACTCTCTGTTAGAGTACCTTGCCTCACACCCTTCTGCTGTGGGCCCACATGGGAAATCGCCTCACTTCAAAAGGATCCTCCTCTCCATGCGGAGCGCTGAGTTGAGAATTTGCATCTGTGGGCACACCTCCAAGAGGGGGTGCCCTTCTCCTCGGTTCACCCGGGAATTACAAGTACTAACTATTCTAAATGGAGTAATACTCATGAGATCCCCTGCCATAGCTAGAGTGGACTACCTTGACATGGTGGAGATCCCCAACTCCCTAGATACTAGAAAGCCATTTGGAAGTACGCCCACCACCCTCTTCTGCAGACGCATATTTGTTCCCATGTGTGGCACTGCTTGAGAAGGTATACCGTACTGCTGAGCACTCTAACGCTTTGCAGCATCCTGCGTTGTATGTGTCAATATGGAACGCTGGTTCACCGCCCAAAAGAGTGCCCTTCATCAAAAGTGATATGGCGTGAGGTACAACGTCTATTTCTCCAGGATCAGGCACAGCCCTTCAGCCTGTCTCAGGACATGTTTGCTTTATCCATGGTTTCCCCTCTTCCACCTTCCCTCCATGCCTTGGTAGTAGCAATTGCTATGTGGACTATCCATAAGATTGTCCTAGATGCTATCTCAGGCTCCACTCCCACCCTCCAGGAAGCTCTACGCCGGTTCCAGTCACACCTAGTGGACCACTTTAAAGCGTGATGTTTGGGTACCTCCCACCACATCACTGCCAGATGGTCTCATCCTGGTTCCCAGTTTGTTTCATCATTTCTGACCCCTTCCTACATATGTGCTCAATAGTGGCGCAAGCCCCTGCACATGTTACCCCCCTTCCTTCTATTGGCGTTCCAGCTGGCAACAGGAGATAGCGTCTGCTTCTCTGGGGTGCCCTTCTCTCACTGAAGTTTTTTTCATTGTTTAGTATCTTATTGGAAGTGTCCATCCCCTGGTCAGCCTCCCCCAAATAAAATTTAAAATATATTAGTATCATTATAGTATTTACTTAATTGGAGGTTCTGGAGGGGCTTTCCATAGGGTGAGAAATAACTTCTTTGTTGAGCCTTTCTCAACATTAAACTCCCAATTTA
Source organism: Massospora cicadina (assembly GCA_022478985.1). Classification (NCBI taxonomy): domain Eukaryota; kingdom Fungi; phylum Entomophthoromycota; class Entomophthoromycetes; order Entomophthorales; family Entomophthoraceae; genus Massospora; species Massospora cicadina. The sequence goes on from JAKSZP010003963.1 coordinate 22,266, forward strand.
ACACCTAAGGGAAGGCTTCATGTGCTTCTCAGGGATTTGATTATATGTGAAAATGTGGTATTAGTCTTTATAGATTATTTAATTTCTCTTTATTATGAATATGGTTGCAGTTCCTGTTCATAGGGCTTGAAACTTCTCAAGTTTTTATACATGTTTTAAGGGTGGTTAGCCTGGCAGGATAATTCCTGCTTCCTCCCTAGTGCAGGTTTTGTTAGATACAAGTTTGAAACCAGTTTTGACTAGAAATTCTTTTGTGTGGTATATTTGTCCCAAAATCAACCCACCCTGAATACTTTTTATTTTTTATGCATGTTTTAGTACATCACTTTATTTCAAACTTAAAGATGGGCAACTAGGGTCTTCAGTAACTATTTTGTACTCTCCTTGAGAGGACTATAGTATGGCTGCTGACATTTATTTGAATCTTGGCTAGCTCCTACGTTAACTTTTCTTGGTATCTTCCAGGAAGTAGATTCTTCCTATTCACGTTCATCACTGGGACTAAAAGGATCATTAACGCAGATTATCATCCATATACCGCGCTTTAGATGGTGACTTGCCAATATCTCTGTGGCAGCCCAACTGGTAAGCAATCAGGGCTGATGGCAACAGAATATCCCAAGTTGATCCATGGTTGACTTCATTATTCTATTATATAGATGCAAAGGTTCCATTCACTATTTTCAAACTTCCATAATGTCAGGAAATGCTGGTTTCAAGTCAGTTCAGATATAAGTTGACCTTTGGACGAGTTTGCAAATGATTACCAGACTATCACCTGACATCCTTTGAGTGAGCTTAATCTCTAAAGATACAAAGATTTAAAAAATATGGAATTCTCTCAAAAGATGCAAAGGATCCTCTCCCTTAATAACCTAAAAAAGGCTCTCTAATAGATTAAGGAAGATCTTGCCAATCCTAGGGACTAGTATCTTCACTGAGAGCTCAGCCCTTTGAAGACTATAAATGTCCACTTGATTAAGTAATTAATGTAAAATTTTCTCTAGCTTATCTGGTCTAAATTATTGCCAAAGTACATTTTCCCTATTGACAGATTAAGCCAAGAAGAAGCCCGCTGATAAAAATATGACTGATAATCAATTATCCTCTAAAGAAATTAGCCAATAAATTCCGGAAGATCTGAAATTGGAGCTCCTTGCTAGGTTACCTTATGAGGCTACCATATGAAGACATGCCTAGACTAAGATGAATATTTTCAGAGATGAATTTCTATAAAGGTACTAATATAAGTGCAACTTTATGGGTCCACTCTAACCAACAAGAAATACCTAATCAAAACATGAGAGATGTACAATTTACAGCACAATTGACCTTTAACCCATCAGCTCCTAATGATGCGACCCATCATATCCAATTAGCTAAAGTATCCCAGAATATGGAGCCTTTACAATATGGGACTATACAACTTAGAGGATGTACTAATTGGAGTCGTTCCACCCTTGTTGCAATAAAACTAATTTACTTATACACTATGGGCTCCCTCCCAAGTATGGTTGTGGGGGTTGCCTAAACCAAGCCTATTCTGCCTTTTTGTCCACCTTTCTCTATAACACCAGTTGCAACTCTTGGTATTACATGTAAGTCCTGAGGAACACCCCCTGCATCTTAACAAGGAGGAGCACTCATTAAAGACCAAGAAGAGGGCCAACCAGGATGCTCACACCCTCACCACTCAGGGCAATTTAGCCCATGTAGTTGATTAGAATTGTGTGACGGCCTACCCCTGAAGGTTGTTAATAAACCCTCTTCTTACCACCAAGGAGTTGGTGAAGAAGATTGAGGAGGGCATATTTGGAAGTGGTGGTGACCAAGATTCATCTCTAGCATGGAGTTTGTGGTCTCCTACCTTGCCTAGAGGTGCCCATCTATTAGGGTGTAAATATCAATAAAAGCAAGTGTGTATATGTGTGTGCGCAATGCCCAGAAAAAACTACATCATGTAGAGTTTTGAAAACTTGGATATAGGTGCATGGGATGGGGTCTGTGTGCACCTCAAAGCTAATTTTTTTATTTTTATAATAATATAAAAAGTTTTATATGTAAAAAGTGAAAATTCTATATTTTTTATGGTATTTGGTATATTGTTATAGCTGAGAAGTTTGATATTAAGTTAATTTGCTAGTTTAGATTGGTTTGTCAAGCAGTTGATGTCCATTTGACTAATTAATAAGTTAATCGTTTTTTAAATATTAAGTGATTGGTTGATTCAATAGTTTGGGTTTGTCAAGCATTTGGTGGTTTTATGTTGATTCAATAGGTCCAAACAGTTTTGGGATAATGGTTAGTTGTTTTTGGATGATTCAGTAGGTTTGATCACTCCTATACTTATCAATAGCAATTTATCAGCATATAAACTAATATAATTAATATATGTCAGATTATGCACAAAAACAATGTTGGGTAAAATTAGGCTAAAAAAATGATAATAGAATATAATTTATTCATTTCAAAATAATTTGTTTAATAAACTTGAGCAACGCCAGGGAACACCACTATTATTCAGTTGATTTGTAGTTTCAGCTGGTTGTAACTATGGCTAAGTTAGTTAGTATTTTCTGTTGATTCAATAGGGCAAATGGTTTTGGCTGAGTGGCTGGTTAAATTTGGTTAAATCGATAAGTCAATAGGTTTGGCTGAGTAAATGGTGGTTACCTATAATCTAAAATATAAAAAATGATTTAGATCTGATAAACTATATACACCGTAGTGAAGCATGGGTATCTGGAGTCTAGTATTTAATACTAGTACGTCAAAGTCAAAGAGAATCAAATTGTTCAGATTACTATTAGAATCAAAATTTGTCCTACAATCTTCCCCATCACCAATGTAGGCAAGTTCATCCCCAACAGTTTCAGGCGTGCCAAATTCATTTAATTCAAAATTGTGACTGTCCCTACATGCAGTGGCCTTGGTCATGCCCTGTTGGGCATTTCGCAGAGTGTCACAAGAATGTGAGGAAGATTGCACCAGAAAATTTTATAAAAATTTTGATACTGATCTGGCTGGTCAGGTCTGATCTAAATCAACATTTGTGGTAATTTAGTGTGTCATCAACCAGAATTGAGCTTTATTGGCCTACTGAGGTTCATTTAAACTTTCTCTACTCTCAAGCACATACCTCATAAGGCAACAGGCACCAACTGGTGCTGTTGTCAATCTATTTTTTCCTTGTCTACAACTGAACAAGGGCTTGTCAATTATTGATTATATTATATTATAAGAGTATTATGTTAAAACTTGGATTGTCATGTTCTAAGGTCTGCATAATAACTGGGCCATAGTGTCCATTATAAAAATGCTGTTGCCAACCCAGTTAGAGTGAAGATATTGATAAGGCCACTTGGGCATGTCACCCATTTTTGGATGCCTTATGAAATCATGACCTCAAACTACTCTTTAAGATTCTTCCTACTCTGTTTTCAAAGTTTTTGCCACATCAGCGAGTGCTGCTGCCCTTGATACTAAAAGTCTTCCTACCCTCAAGTAGTGTGTCAGGATTCTTACCCAAATTGTAAATTTGAATGTGTCAGCTGAAGAGTAATGATCCTGATCTGACCAAATAGCCCAAACATCTTTTAGTGATAATCCCCAACAAAACTCAATAGCTCTCAAAGTTGGGGACCCCCCAACTTATGCGATTAACTAAGCTCCCTCAGAGCTTCCTAATATCATGGTTCAAACCTGATCCATGTAGTGAGCATAGCCTATTAGACCCAGTTAACTAGCCTGCCGCAGAATCCCCAATCCATTATAATTTTAGATATTAGCTTGGACTGCTTGGAGAGGAACCAAAACACCTCCCTGTTTTACATTATATTGTGGATTCTAAGCTAATAGACTTTACTCTCTCTTTTAGCCTTTTTAAGTAAAATTTGGTCATTATAAATTTAGAAATTACCATTCCAGACATTGTATCCAGATTAAAAGACTTTGCAAAAAAGCAACTAGGTATACTCCAACACCCATGAGTTTTGGGTCACCTTATTTATAAATTAAAAAGGGACAGGAGGGCTAAACCCTTGATCCTGAAAAAACTGGTGCTCCCTGCCAGGTACATCCCAAGTTCTCAGTACAAATGTAAACTAAATAAAAAATGAACAATAACAATTTGTCATCATATCTCTTTTTAGATCAGTAATACCTTAAACTCTTGACAAATTTACCTGCCATAATGCGTGAAATGGAGCAACGAATTCTCACCCTTGATCAACAACAACTCAAATTTTTAGATGTGACTACCAAGCTCAAAAGCGAAATTTGGCAGGTAGCCCATCACATTGACACCAAATTGGCCCTTTGTGCCACCCATGTTTGGGTAGATCAATAATTTAGGATATTAAGATCTTAAAAAATAAAGTGGACGCCCTCCACCCTTACAAAAAATCTAGCAGTATCAGTTCTTCTTTAGGTGAAAACGTCCCCCGATGTCAGTTCACATTGTTCAGCCATTAACCCCCCAATGGCACATTCAAGCCGTCGTTCAAAGTTTAGTATGTCTCAGGTAAGGGGAGTATTTCTCTTTCTTATTTTTTATGAAAGTTCTGTGGAGGAAGCCACTGACACCCAACGTCTCAAAGACCTAACTAACTGTCTTAGTCATGTATCACAAAATAGTATGGTACCTCATCCAATGCATTGCTGGACTTGGGATGACTCCAGGACTGCCTTGCTTCGGGAATCTTGGAGTGACCAAACATTATATAACCAAAAGCAAACTTTTATGGGTCAAAGCCTTAATTTAGGAGAAACTGCGACTAAGTTTGCTCACCTTTTTCACCTTGAAGCTCAAACGTTGGTCACAAAAAAGCGTCTTACTTTATATGAAGCTATCACTGCTTTGTTTTTGGCACTTAAAAATAAGCCTAACGTTCTACTTTATCTTAAAGCGGTGATGTCTAACTGTACGGCTCTCATTCATATCAAAGAAGCTATTTTGAAAATTCTAACTGACATGTTAAAATCTATTGGGCCCACACATTTTAATAACAACAAGGCTCGGCACCAAGTTCTAGCAGTTACACACTATAAGTCGTCTACACATGAATTATTCTGCATCCATTGCAATAGGACTAACCACACTGTAGACTTTTTTCGCATCCTTCAATATAAGTCAGCAAAAGATCAGTCAGTATAGGACAAGAGGCTCCTAATGCTGACGGAAATCAAGTACCTCAAGACCCTTGTTCTAGCTCTAGCGCTAATCCTAGAACTTCAGGCTGTTTTGTGTTAGCTGCGCCTGTAGAAGTCAATGTAGCTCTTTCTATTCAATGAAATAAAAATATCTAGTTTTTTTATGTTGGTCAGTTACCCAAACAAATGTTGGCGATTAGCTCTTTTATGGAAAGCCAAGCACTGGCAAGTAAAACTTTTTAAAATGCATTGAACATCCCAAATCTTGACTGTGGCAGAATCCTCCGCTTGCTTCACTAAAAATACCTAATTACAGTTTACTTGCTGATAATTCATTATTTGGATATTTGGTGGTTCGAGTAGAAGTAGTCATACATAAGGTTAAAGTCCTGGAATTAATTGACACCAGATCCCCAGTTAACATTATTTCCAATTGACTTATCTAAAGGATAAAATTGGCTCCTGACTTGATCAAAAATCTGAATATGGGACGGGCGGTGATCAGTCAACTAAGGCGATAGGAGCTTATTTGGCCTTATTTCTTTAATTTAGGAAGCTTTTAATTATTTCCCCGCCATTGCGCTAGAAAACAATACTTATTAGTTGCTTATTGGGGTCCAACTGATGTGGGAGTTCAACTGCATTATCAACCACAAGTAAAATACCTGTCTCTACTAGAGTATTGTATCCCATTAATACTTGAACTTCACGTCAATAGTAAAGGAGCCTAAAAAAACGGGGATTATTCCTTAAATACCTGTACTCCAGTAGCAAAGTTGAATACCAAGTCCTAAGGGGAAAAACTAAGTTATACCAGAGGCGTTGGATGCTGAAAATGGGAGCCCTCTATATGCCCCACATCCTAACACAATACCCTCTGGCTCACATTTTATTGTGTATATGAGGATCAAGATTCTCACACCTAGTAATTAAATTTTGGAGCTAGGTGGACACCCAAACCCTTCAAAAAGAAGCGCTGACCTGCATGGGGATTTTGGATCCCGCCTATGGGAAATCTATCTTTATTTTATTAGGGAAATTAACGAATCATACCCTCCAAGTCCCTTGGCATGCCCCTATCGCTTATGTAAAATTATGTACCATTTAGAAAATGCTGATGTGAGCTGTTTTGGCTCATTAAAGGATTTAGGATTTTATCCCCTACCCACTATAGCTCTGGTCAAAAGCATGATTGGTTATAAGCTTACATCTCACAAACCCAAAGTGTTAAAGACCTCCTAGAGGAGTACAGTGATATATTTTCCTCAGGACCAGTTAACTATGGGAAAATGTCCGGGGTAATTTACAAATTGAGACTGAGGATCACCCTCCATTAAAATCCTGGCTCTAATGAAATCTAAAGTAGAGGAAGCTCAAGTGGCCTTAGAGTTACAGCAACTGTTAAAGCCTGGTTTATTAGTACTATAAAAGCCCATCAGATTCCACACTTTTATTAATTTGTAAAGAAGAATGGTGGCCACCTTGTTGTCATGGATTATTGCCGCCTCAATTCTATCACACAAAAAGATAGCTATCCATTGCCGCATATAGATGATTCCTTATGCTTGATGTTGGGGTACCACTTTTTAAGATATGGCTCTCACCAGCGGGTACTGACAATTGGATTTGTAGCTGAAAGATTATGAAAAATGTGCTCTCATCTCGAGTGAAGGACTATTTGAGCCCACTCAAATGCTTCAGGAGTTATTTAAAGCCCCTGATACCTCCCAATAAGTCATGAATGGACTCTTTATGCGATTTAAAACACTCTTATATGCTAGTTTATCTCGTTGATATTACCATTTTTTGAGAATCTTTACCAAACATCAAGATCACCTCAGGCAAGTCTTTCTGCGGTTACAGCAACTGTATTTAAAACTAAATCCATCAAAATGTTCTTTATTTCAGAGTGAGATGGTTTTTGGGTCATAAGGTAAGTAAAGCCAGAATATCTCTGATGGACAAGATCTTTCCATTGCTAAGATGACCCCTTAAACCTCTATGAGATGTACAAGTTTTTTTTGGAATGATGAGATATTTTTGCCAGTTTATCCCCCAATTTTGCAGACACCTCCAAGCCTCTAGTGTATCTACTAAAGAAAGGGATACCTTTCAGTGGAAGGAAGTGCAACAGCAGGCTTTTGACCTGCTATGTGTCTCTCTTCCACTTTTCCAGTACTTATTCACCTGAACTATATAAACCATTCCTCCTCTTTACCAATGCTAGAACTATAGCAATCAGAGCTATACTATCTCAACATGATGATAACTTAGTGAACTTTATTATATCGCATACTATAGCAAGACCTTATCCAAAGCCAAATGCAACTATAGCGTTATGGAATGCAAATGATTGGTGGGCCAACTGGATATTAATTTCTGACCTTAATTATACATGAAACACTTTAACTATTTTACTGACCATGATTCCTTGCAATGGCTACAGCAAATGAAGGAACCCAATTTAAGATTATCCCAATAGGCGTTTAAACTTCAAAACTATAGCTTTTCTATTATCCACAACATGGGCCCAAGAACCAAAATGCAGATTGCCTATCTTGGCTTCCCATGTTAACTTTAACTGACCCTGAAGAGGATCGACTCTATGACCCCTAACACAATTGCATTTATGTAAGGAAAAATCCTCGATCCTGTAAAATGAATTAGCGAAAAAAATTGGCAAATCTTTAAGTCAAGAACGGCCAATTGTGAAAACGTGTGTCAAAAAGTGGTTTCCCTATGTACAACCTTAAGCTTGAGCTGACGCCATATTGTAGGGACTTTGGCAAGTTGGCCACAGGGGAATTCATAAACACTACCAGTGGCTTAAGACTCAATGTTATTAAAAAGGAATGCTTGTTTTAATCCAGGATGTATTAGAGCCCTTCCTGATATGCAAAAGTCAGACCAGACCTAATCCTTAGTCTTAACATCCAGTTGTTCCACCCTGTGAACCCTTCCATACTATTAGCATTGATGTTGTGGGACCTCTCCCTTGAGCTTCTAATGGTCATTGGCTCCTTCTTATAGCTGTGGACCATTTAACTAAGTTTATCAAAGACATATCTCTACCCTCAGCTTTGGCAAAGGCTACCGCCACGTTTTTATATAATTGGATTATCACCCAACATGGGTGTTCTAACATCATTCTTTCTGATAACAGGCAAAAGTTTCAACTGGCGCTGGTGAAAGATTTAGTCATACTGATGGGAACCACACAGGTATTCTCCACCCCTACTATCCTGCAACCAATTGAATGGTAGGGCGGGCAAATTGTATTTCAACTGTAACCCTCTGGAAAATGCTATACATGACCCCTTTCATTGGCCCCAATATTTTCCTAGTGCAATTCTGGCCTATAGAATCAGCTATAATCAGATAATTAAGATGTCACCCTTCCAAGAGTTGTATGGAAGAAATCCCTAACTGTCTTCTAAAGTACAGGCTATGCTTGCCAAGCTTCCCTAAAGCCCCTGAAGTCACTATGTGAAGTATTGCCAATAAAATTATCTGACTTCAGGCACTGGCTTCCTAAACCTATCTGCTACAACTAGTAAAGAACCTACTTGATTTTGATAAGCATGACTTCCTACACACCTTTCAACTGGGGGACCTAGTCCTTTTCTACCATCACCGGCCTGGAGGTCATGACAAAAATTTTGGCACCGACTAATTGGGGCCTTACAAAGTCATTTATAAATGTGGCAACAAACACTCAATCATAGAGTTAGTTCAGGGTACAGTAGTAAGCTGCGTACATAGTTGCTTTCTCCATCTGTTTCACAACTTATTCCAAGATCTAGAGGGGGGCGTTGTCAGGATTCTACCTAAATTGTAGATTTGGATGTTTCAGCTAAAGGGAATCAACCCCAATTCGATCAAATAGCCCAAACATCTGTTGGAGATAATCCCCAATGAAATTCAATTGCTCTAGAAGTTGGGGATCAACTCCAACTTATGCAGTTGTCTGTTTCTCCCTTGTAGCTTCCTAATCTTGGGACCAAACCTGATCCATGTGGTGAGCATACCCTATTTGACTAAGATAACTAGCCTGCCGCAGAATCCCCAATTCATTATAATTATAGACCCTAGCTTGGACTTCTTGGAGATTTTCCAAAACACTCCCTGATTTCCCTTATATTGTGGATTCCAAGCTAATAGGCTTTACTCTCTTTTAGCCTTTTTTTGTAAAATTTGGTCAGCACATATTTAGAAATTACCATTCCAGAAGTAGTATCCAGAGTAAAAGACTTTTCAGCTAAGAAAAGCAACGAGTTATATTCTAACACTCAGGAGCTTTGGGAACCTTGTTTATAAATTAAAAGGGGCTAGATGTCTATACCATTGATTCTGACATAGTGCTAAACCAGCTGCCTCTTTGGAGTCTTCTGCAGCAAATTTTGCCACCGCCTGAATTCTTATGGTGGCGTAACAACATTTGTTATTCATCACAACCCACCATTATCTCCCTACCCAGTAAATAAAAATTTTCTGGACGGCTATACCTCTGGTGTTCTGTTTTGTGTTTTAGGTGTCTGCTCACTCAGACTGGCAGTCCAGTCTTAACTTTACTAGCCGCTGCCATGGCACTGCACCACATGGAGATTTAAAGACAATTTAGCCTTACCCAGAAGCTTCATTCCTGTCTTATTGAATTATATGAGATTGTCTCCAACTTTAATCAGGAAATCGTGAGGCTATTATGGACAATTGAAGAAAATAAATCTAATTAGAGTCAATTCACTAAGATCAATAATGAGGTTGGTGGGTACTAAAGCAATGAAATTGCTTATCATCTCACCATTGCCTCAGCAACCCTATACAAGCGATTGGAGCAAGTTTTGGATGATTTAGTAACCAAAATAACTGGACAACAGAAGATCCTATGAAAATTAAAACAAATATTTGACTAATTGGATCCGCCAACTCGACAATAAAGCCAATGCTCAGACTATCTCTGAGAAATGCATTTAAGAAGTTCCCTGGGCCCAATATCATAAAGAGCTGCAAGGTTCCAAAAGCTAAGGGTCCCAAAAGGCCCTCAAGGTTTAGAGGCTCTTCCTGGGCCCCATGAAGATCCTCCTAGTATTGTGACAGCCCAATATGAGTACCACAAATCCCAAAAATTTATATTTGGAACGTCAATTGAAGGAGGTGGCTTGTGGGAGTGGATAAACATTGATAGAAATTATCTCTACGCCTATCTAACATTGACTGCCCTCCATGATAAAGTGGTTACCATACAGTTAGCGTGTTCAAATATGGCTTATAGACAATGAACTCATCATATTACTATGGACGCCAAGATCAATCACTTAACTCTTTACTCCAGGATTTGGATAATCGTCAACAAACAATATCACAGAAATTTACCTACCAGGATATTAGAAATCAATAAATACACTACTATATCACCTACAAAGGCTCCTAATTCACGTGTGAACAATTAGGGAAGAATCTGCAAATTTTTAATTTCCTCTAGCAACAACTTAATCATTACCGCATGACTGAACCACTTAAAACTGAGCCTTCAGAAAATGAGAGACCCTTTACCTCTCCCATATATATTTTCAATCTGAACCTATCAACTCCTTTAAGTCTTACCAAGAAGACTATGTCGCTGGTATAGAAACCATTCAGACCTTCCTCTTTTCATATTAAGGGGCCATGGAATTAGCCACTGACAGGCAGAAGGTTAACACATAAATACCTGTTATAACTGAAACGCCCACAAAATAATGATGGCTTACTTCAAGAAATTCACCACATGGGATCAAATAAAGGCTGCCCCTATAAAAAATTCATTAGCAACTTGACCCTGTCTTATAGGATACAAACCTTTATGTGCATCAAACGAAAAAAGATTTTATAGTAGACTTTGCTAAATTATATTATTATGAAGCCCAAGCCTTAGCCTCCTGTGACCTGGTACCATGGACGATACAATATCTGCATTGGTAAAAACTTTCTCCTTCAACCATAACTTTATGCTATACTTCCAAGGAATAAAAAAGGTCTCTAAATGATCCTTAATATTATGGAGATTATTAAGAGAACTTTCAAATTAAAATATGTCACCCCTCAACTAGTAAAAGGTAATGACCTTATATCCATGCCACTGTGCAAAATCTAAAGTCTCAATCCATATGTGACCCTGTTCCTATTGTGGTTTTTCAATCATAAGGAGTGTCAATGCTGGAAGAAGACAGATGAGGCGTAAAAAGAGGCATCATCACTGAGTGGGAGACTCCCTCGCTGATGAATATATGCCTCAACAACTTACTTAAAATCTTTTACTGCCCACATGTTTTGGTGTGTCTGATTCAGACTGTCTTGACATACCCACTAGTCTCATTGTAAAAATAATTTACCTTGTTTCTAGTCTGCCTTGTGTAAACCCACTGATATCTCAACAAGTTAGTGTTTAATGCTATTTAATTCATCCCTCACTTTTGCCCCAATGTTACTTGTGTAGAAGTAGTGGTTCATAAGGTAACAGTCATGGATAGTGTTGACCCCGGCTCCTATGTTAATATTGTCTCCTCCTTTCTGATGAGATAAATTGAGTTTATCTCCAATTGTAATCAAACTTTTATACATATCTTCTAGAGCCTCCTGCACCAAAATCCTTAGAGCTTACTCATCTTAACCCATCTGGTTTGGGTCCCTAGTGGTTTAGCCCAGGGATTTCCTTAAAAAATGATAATTATGCTCTACTCAGCAGCAAGCAGTTCCTGTTAAATCACATCAAGAATAGCCATATATTCTTATATTTCTCCATACTGAGGTATCACGTTCTGCTTGTCAATCAGAACCTTCCTAAAGGAAAAGGGAGGAGAAAGCCCACAAAGTTTTCTGCTGGAACATCCCAAGTCCACTAAGCATCTGGAATACTAAATAATGAGCTAATGACTAAGTTACCTACATCAACCATCAATGGTCTTGTGAAATGCCCATTTCCCGGTCAATAAGGTGTTTTAGGCCTTAAGTCTCAAATTCTGGTGGAGACAGGGATTCAAGTTACTACATTGTCAGCTCACCTGTTACAGATTTTTTGTGAACCCATTTAATTGATGTGTTACCCTCTTATTTGCCCTGGAATGGGCACCCTGCATACCATGGCCTATCACCATTTGGTGGTAATCTCAATAATCAACCCCAGAAAGCGAATTTTAACCACCAAATATCCTATGTCTGCACCTTACCAATTGACCAATTTGACTCCATCTTTGGTTGTGGATCTCTTCTTGACTTAGGACTTAATTAACCCCCTATCATAGTGCAAGTGGTGGTAAATCTTGTGATAATTTGCTTTTTGAGCAACAATTGTAGGAGTCCATAATTGAGGAATATGCAATATATCTTCTAAGGGCCTCAATGACTTTAAGGTGAAAAAGGGTTCCAGCATAAGGTGTAAACCTGTGAATCCTAACCCATCATTGCTAAGCCCTATCAGAAGTCTAAGATTAAAAAGGTTTGAGTGACCAAGGTATTAACAGTTATTGGAGGATGGCCTCTTAAAACCTTCTCAGATCTTATGGGCTTCTACCCTTTTGCTGGTCTGCAAGAATGATGCATCCATCTCGTCATGATGGTCTACGGATAATTGAATGCAATCACCCAGAATTATAGCTACCCTCTCCCCTAAATTTATGACTCTCTCAGGCTTTCTTCTGGATCCCAATTCTTCACAGACATGAATTTTGCTGGCAAATATTGGAATATTGAAATGTCACCAAAGTACATAGATAATTTCGCGCTAATCTCCAATTAAGGGTTATTCAAGCTGTCTTCATGCCCAGGGGTTGTGCAACACCCCTGCAACATTTCGATGGGCGAAGATTGATATACTTGGAAATCTTAAATTGTCATGTGAATTAGTCTATCTGGTCGATGTTTCCTTGTTTCCCTACACTTTCAATGAGCATCTACAGGAGCTACAAGAAGACTCTAATCAAATGAGATCGCCATCATAAACTTGAAGCCTGTAAAATGCAGGTTTTAGAAGGAGACAGAATTTGGATCATAAAGTTATGCGTAAAAGGATCTCTGTTAACTAGAAGAGTTGTTGTCATTCAGAAGACGTCCCAGCTGGAAAGACTACATGATGGTCAGGTTTTTAAGGAAAGGCTGGCTACTACTAAGATTTTTTCATTTTTCTGAACAAAATGGCCCTTGTTTTATCTACTACATAAAGAGGTCCCATTTCACTGTATAAATCTCAGCGACAGGTTTTTGAATCACTGAGAGTTTCTTTGATGACAGCTCCTATGATAATCCTTTAGAAATTTTGGTAAACTATATATCCTGTTCACAAACACCAGTGATGTTGCAGTAAGAGCTATATTGGCACAACTCGACTTCAATCAAAGTTGAACATCCTATAGCTTACTTCATAAACTCTGACCAAGGCAGTGAGAAACTATAGTGTTACAGAACTGGAGTACATGGCTGTGCTAACAGTTATAGCGCACTTTTGCCCTACCTCTATGAGAAACACCTTTTGATTGTAACTTACCATGCATCACTAAGGTGGATATAACTGTTAGACATTACAAGTATGATATTTTAATAAGAGCGTTTCAAAGGTCAAAGACAAAAATATTAGCCAAGATACCCTAGCCAATCCTTGGTGGAATCCCTCAAATCATAGAAATCCTTCTAAGTGCACTACTCAGCCAAAAAGCTCGATTGTCAACAGTTAACTTGTGCTAAACCCACAGCAAAATATGAGAAGTATTTCTGAGTCTCTTCCCTTGCCCTTAACTGTTTTATTTAACCGAGGTAAGCTGACCAGGGGACAGGCATTACCGAATATATGTGAAACTAAGAGAATAACTAAGAAATATAAGAGTTAGACACCCCAGGGTACTCAAGTTACCCCTGTTGCCGGCGGGACTGCCAGGTATGGGGGGGTTGGTGCACTACTCTGAGGGGGTTTCCCCTGCTATGGAGCAGGTGTGAAGGAAAGGGTCTGTGTGGAGGAACCAGAGTGGGAACCACGATTCTTTGAGCGCTTTTTGTCTTGGTCTCATATATCCATAGAGCCAGGCTTGGAAGTGCTCTAGTAAGTGGACATGGAATCTGTTAATAATCCCATTAATGGTTGGGACCGTGCCCTTGAACGCATCTAATGCAATTGTGTGTATTGTCCACATTGCAATGGGTATTATTAGGGAGCGAAGGGTAGATGAGATTGGTGACTCAATCTGGAGCGCGATGCTCTTTGATATTGAGAATTCCTGTTCGTTTTGATCTTGAGCAGGCGTGCGACTTCCTGCCTTATAGCTTTGGTTGGGGGGCATGTTTCTAGGCGGTGATGTAGGGATCCCTCCCCTCCTCATACTGCACATGTTTTGTGGAGGGAGTTGGAGCGGTCCGCCGTCCTATAGGTCCTTCTCAAACAGCGCCAGGCGTTTTCTCTTATCCTTGGTTGTAGGAGTGGGTGGTGTGTCATTTTTCACATTGCTTTCTGTGTGGTTAAATCATAGGGAATGTCCAGCATTTCTAGGTATTCTATCCTAGCTATGCTTGGGGTTGTTGCGAGCATATCCCTCTGGGGGTGGTTTTCTGGGTTTCTTAATTTGAATTGGGGGCTGGGTCGTCCCCTTCCCTGTATAGTACCCATGTTCTCTATGGTCCATCCCATATGGCGGATAGTTTGGAGGATATGTTTGAAATGAGGGGAGGTTCCATGCAGACCCGTTCCAGTAGGGTGCTTGGCAAGGTATGAAAGTAGTCTGGGTGGACTATGTGGGTTGGTTAACTTAAGCGCCTGTGCAAAGTTAGTCCTTGCTGCTCTGGACCAATGTTGTTGCGGGAGGTCTGGAGCAAGGATTTCCTTTATCCAGGTACCTAGGATGTGATTGGCATGGCTCTCAAAATCTATTAGTCCCATGCCTCCACTTGAGCGTGGGCCAAATAGTGTTTTCATCCGTATAGGAGGGTGAGATCCAGGCCACAGCCAGCCCTGGATAAGCGCGCGAATTGAGGTTATAAAGGTAGGTGAGAAGGCTATCGCATGGTCCTGGTACCACAGTATTGGGAGGATGAGCGAGTTAGCAACTGTAACTCGTCCTGTTAGTCCTGGGGTTCTTCCCTTGAAGGAGGCGACGCGTTTGGATACCCGTTGTAACAGGTTACTTTCCATTGTCTCACTAGCATATCCCCCTGATTCTAGCCAGATTCCAGGGTGTTGGACAGGAGTGGTGGTGGGAGGTGTTGCAAAGGGTAATATAATTGGGTTTTTTCTTCGAGTGTTGGCGTGAGGTTCTGATGTTGTGGCCCAATTGTTTGTGTATTTGCCTAAGAGGATGATTTCTGGCTTCCTTTTGTTGAGAGATGCATTGCTCACCTTGGAGTATTCCTCTAGAGTGTGTTCCAGCTGTTGGGCATCTTCATTGTTTGCTATACCTTCTACGCAGTCATCTGTAAAGGCCAGTATCTTGACTGTTGGTTGTCCTTGTGCGGTTATCCCCATGAGACGTGAGTCAGTTACTTGGAGGAGCGGGTCAAAGCTGAGATTGTATAGCAGTGGGCTGAGGGGATCCCCTTGTTTGAGCCCTCTGTGTGGTTTGATATTGTTTGTTAGGAATCCAGGGCCGCATACAGCCATGGTTGCAGATTCTGTTAGGAGCATTGCCCATTTTATGAATCTTGGTGGGAGTTTGAAGGCATGTTGACATTCTTTTAGGTATGGCCAGCTAACACGGTCATACGCCTTTTCCTGATCCAAGAAGACCAGGGCACCAGTTGCTTTGGATTGGCAAATGTTTGCAACAGGGTGTATGTTGTTCCAGATTGAACGCCCTGGTATAAACCTAAACTGGTTGGGTGATAGGACGTCAGATGCAATTGCGCCTAATCTAGCTGCTAGAATTTTTGTTAGAATTTTTGTGTCAGTGTTGGAGAGTGCAATTGGGCGCCAGTTGGCCAGGTCCAACTTGTCAACCTTTTTATACAAGGTTATAACATAGGATTCATGGCCTCCTGGTAATAGGCGTGTTTCCAACAAACTCTGGTTCATTGACGCCAATAGGAGGGGGCGATTTGTTAAAAATATGTTTTGTAAAATTCGTAGGGTATCCCATCAGGCCCTGGGCATTTCCTATGTGGTGCACCGCGGGAATTGTTTCCCAAAGCTCTACCCGTGTGATAAGGGATAGTATATTGTAATTTGGTGGTGTACTTTGTAACTTGGCAGTTTAAATAAATTCTTTAATTTTTTGTGGATCTGTTGGCATATCGCAATATAATTTAGTGTAATAGCGGTGTACTTCCGCCTTGACCTCCTCAGGGTCAGTTGCCACGGTGCCATTGGTCTTGCGGACCTGTGTGCAAGTGGGCTGGTTTCCATGGGAGTGGAATTGGCGGAAAAAGTATGTTGAACAGGTTTTGCCTTCCTTTATGAACTTACCTTTGTTCAATACTTTGATTCTGTGTTGGTGTTCAAAGATGAGATTGTTAAGTTGGGCTGAAATTTCTGCCCATTTGCATCCCCAATTAGGGCTATAGCCAGATCTTGGAGTATTTATTTCCAGGTGGTCTAGTTCTGCCAAGGTATGCTTGATTGTGGCTGTGTCCGCGGTGTACTTGCGTGATGCAATATGTCAGGTTTTGTTGATTAAATCTTTTTTGAAATTTTCCCATGTTCCGATGGGATCCAAAGTGAATGGGGCTGTGAATTCTGGGTTTGTAGCCTTGTTTTCAACCCAATCAGATATCTCAGGCAATCTTATATTTTCTGGGTGAAGCTTTCTCCAAGGCGACACCTGTGTGGGATTGAGTTGGCGCTAACTGCACCGTAACTAATTGGTGATCAGAAAAATTGATCTTTTTTGTTGTAAATTTGGAGATTCTTGAGTGGTGGGATTGTGGGATGAGGATGTGGTCAATACGACTCATTGATATGAGCAGTCCCTCACATATGTTGGGTCTTGTCATATGGGGAAGGATTGGTGAATTGGGAGGAAGAGCATCCTGTAAGCCAAGAGATGCCTTCATTGTGTGATATTCAATGTGTCCAGGTGGGTATTCCCTGAGATTAGGCCATCAATCTGTATTGGGGTTATCCCAGCAGTTGAAATCGCCTAACATGATGATATCTGGTGGGAGGGTGAGGGTAGAATTTTTTCAAAATTTTTTTTCTCTCAGTTGCAGTGCACGGTGCGTAGATACATGCTAACAAAATTATTTCATCTTGGCATGTGATTGTTGCTACCAGGACTCGACTGTGCAAGTGTGATGATGAATTTGTAATTTTGAATTTTTTGTTGTTTTGGACTAATACCCCACAGTGAGACGTCCATACTGATTGTGATGGTGCGACCCTGGTTGACCAGGATTCTTCTTCCCCTTGTAGGCAGTGGGTTTCTTGGATGGCCAAGATGTCTACAAGAGGTTTTTGCAGGAATGCCAGCTTTTTGGCTTGGGACGTATGAGCCCTGGCTCCCGCGATATTTAACATCCCTATTGACACTGAGGTGCTCATGGCGCCTCAGGAGCGGTTGGGAGGACCCTCAGGTCCTATCCCACCGCGGCTCATTTTGGCCGTGCTCTGCGTCTGTACTCCAACTCTTTCACTGCCATTGTTGGTTCCCTTAATATGACCCAATGATTCAAGGTTTTTGCGGTCTTTTGCATTTGCGTCAACTTTTCCTGCACAGGTCTCATGTTGATTTGATGCGGGTTGTTGATTGGATTTTATATTTTTGAGGTTCAACTTTGTTGCATTGTGCACCGCATTTTCACCCAAATTGCGGTTGCATTGTTCCTCAGTATGTGCATGACTGATGATGCTTTGTGGCTCAGTCTGGTTACTGTGAAAATTTTTGACCTGAACATATTGTTCTGATTGGTTGGTTCGTTGAATATCTGAAATTTCCTCCTGAATTTGTCTGTGGTTAATGGCAGATTCCGCGTGTGCCGCCGCTTCAGCCGCTGCTCTCTTGCGGGCTTTTTGTGCTGCTTTACGCTGTTTACTTTCACTGGGTCCACGATGGAGTATAGTACATCTTTACCCCAGCGGAATGGGTGGTGGCCATCAGTCATTTTGGCGTAGTTTTTATTATCTTCATCCATAGCTTCTTCACAAAAATCATTTTCCATTAAGCCCTCTTTTACAGGGCATGCATGTTCCTTGTGGCCCAGTGAGCCACAGTGGTTGCAAATGGGTGGTGCGCATTCCAGTGTAACTCAGAATGCAGCTGACTGGCCCCCATCTGCAAAGTGAAATTCTGCTGCGCGGGGAATTCTGGATAAATCCTCTTCCACTTCTGGGAAGGGGTTGATTACAGCAATAGCTTTGCCCGTGCACAGGTCAGGCATTAAGCGAAATCGTTGAAAATCAAGTTGTTGGATTTCTTCATAGGCCACAAGACCTTTGCGGAGCTCCTCCTCAATCACCTTATGAAAAAGGTTGGTGGGGAGCGAGTCAAAGGAGATGAACAAAGTTTTTGCTTTGTTCCATCTGGTGCATGCGGTGCGCACAATTTTTTGCCCTCAGGGAGGGCAATTTACACGCAGATTTTTGCTACAGCATCAGCTTCATTGGCTGTTTTGAAACCAATATCGATCCAGCTATGGCCCATGTTGTTGGTGGCTGCGTACACCGTGTGAGGGAAAGTGAGGGCTGTGCCTCACATGTTTTCTCCCACAGGGTTGGTGACTCATCCCCAAGGAAGAGTCTGATCCCGCGTTCCACCTTTGACAAAAGTTGGTTGAACTGAATGTACATGTATTGCGCACGCTTTACAGTAAATACCATAAACCCAGATGGTGTCTGAGTTTGCAATTTCTTTGCAGATTGGGTTCCTGGTCCCCCTCCAGGGCGTTTCTTGCCCTTAGTTGCACCGTTAAGCGCACTGCTTGCTGCGACGCTCACCCATGTTGTATTATTTTTGTTATTAAAGTCGCCCATCTTTCCTGTGTGTGATTATCCAAATTTGCTGTTTGAATTGAATCATAGCAACTAAAGTAATTGTTACAAGAAAGAAAAGCCTGTCTTGCTCTTAACTGTTCTGTTAACCACTTAGGCGGAGATCACCCCCTTTTATAGGGGTGGAGGGGTTTCACAAGGCGCAAATATTTTCTACCCCAATGATTGGGCTAATTAAAAAATCCTTGCCTAACATACTCGTCCTATTCAGTATTGACCCTCCATCAGCTGTTTCATTGAATTGAGGAGAAGTTCAAGAGCTCTGATAGGTTGAACCAATATTCCCAAATTTGGGTATTCCTAGCCTAATCCAATTTTGGCTCCTCATTCACTTAAAGCCTTGACACACTTAAATGTTAAGCATTGAGATGTTAAGAGGGTTACATATTTGACCACTAGATTATTATAAATAAAATTCATAAAAAACAATCCGTTATGCTAATTAAATCATTATTATTCTAATTGTAAGTGAAACAAATATCCTCTAATAATATTTATCTCAGCAGTAGAGAGCGAACCTTCTGCAAGTTTTTATGGAAATTTGGGGAAGAATAACACCGTGAGCATCCAAATCCTTTGGATTCCCACAAGTGGTGCTTCTTCAGGGGACCTGTACACAACCAAAATAAACTAGAAAAATTGAGGTTAGTGGGGAAAATAACCCTCATGTCATCCCCAATGAAATAAACTCATGGCTAACTACTCTAGATTTTCAGTTGACCAGTGCTTTGTCTCGCCTCAAAAGGCTTAACAGCAAACTTGCCAAGACCTTATACCTCCCACTAACATCCACAAACTCACTTTCAGGGATGGGTTTACCTCAGGTGAGGTAAGTATTACTTCCTTTCTTTTTATGTATGAAGTTGCTATGGAAGGAGCAACTGACCATTTAAAAATCAAGTACATCCTTACCTGCTTGATTCATAGGGCTCAGGAGATATGATTAAACATGGTCACCCTCAGCATCTGGATGGAGGTTAAACAAACACTTGTTTTGTAATTTGGTTCCCTGCAGAGTTTGAAAAGGCAAAACAGGCCTTTATGTATCTTAGCCTGAAAAAAGGAGAATTTATTGTCTTTTTAAGCAGTTTTACAGCAAAGCTCAACCTCTACTGCTTGCAAAAATGCTACCAATAAATGATGCCGTTGTGGCTATCTCAAATGGATTAGCTTCCCATCCCTTCTTGGCGATGCATATCTCCTCAGTTAAGCTCTCTTTCCAAATTTATGAGATTCTAAAGGAGCCTTGTTAGTGGTGGCTGACATTTATGAATTCAACCCTAAACAAGAATCTCTAAGGCAAGCACCTACTATGACCACTCTAGCCTCTACTATGGCTGTTTCCCTATGGAAACCTGCTTCTGAGGAGGTTCCATCACGAAATTCTTCTTTTTCCCATAAAGATAGTCAGAAGGTAAAGTCCTTGACGGGTCAGTGCTCCCCTCCATCTTCAGCTCCAAATAACCAAGTGGTAAAGGCAGTTGTCCCCTTGACTTTCCCCTCTTCCTCTCTAGAGAAGCTTCCTCAAGAAATATCCTCATATTGTCCTAACACGACGCTACCTCTATCTCCCCCATCCGCTCCTCAGGCCATCTCTCGTCCATAATTAGTAGCCATGGGGAGGCCCAAACCACCTTACATCAAAGGCTAAATGTAGAGCTGCAACGTCTATAGCATCTCCTCCAAAAGCTAAAAGGGTAGATTAGCGCCCACATGGTCTCTCCTGCAATAACGGGAGCCCTGAACTTACCTCACAACCAATGGACTCCCTGACGTGCATTGATAACCCCTCTGACGATGAGTCTGAAGGGGGTTGTGAAGATGGTGAACATTATGTGTTAGAAGCCCCCAGGTGAAGTGGAAGTACCTGAATGGTTGAACCTGGAAAGAGTAGATATGATCAGGATTCCATATCAAACTTATCTCCGTCAAGTGTTGAGGGGTTTTGAGATTATTGACACTGTCAGTGATGCTGACCAGCTTATTGCCACCCTGATCAGATCCACCCAATTTATTAATACCCTGCAGACTATCCAAGAAGAATACCCTAACACAGCTAAAATACTTTCTTCTACTATCCATCTAAAGAAGTTCTCTCTCTTTCCCCAACTTGAGTGGAGCCTTAACCAAAGTGGAAGTTGTCATCAATATGTGCATGTTAGGGCTATCCTTGACACTGGGTCCCTAATGAACGTTGTGTCAACAAACATCATTAAAAAATTAAGCTGGCCCTGACATTGACTACACCTAGAATTTGTAACTACAGGGTCAAACAACACTCGCGCCATTGGTGCTTATTTTTTTTAACTATTTGTTTTGGAAAGCTCATCTTGTTGGCCCTGGTGGTGGTCTTGGCCAACGATAACTATGATCTACTCATTAGTACCCAGTTTATGCTCGAATATGAAGGGGTTATTAGCCTGAAGCATGGCTATCTCTCCATGCTCAACTACATGGCTCCTCTAATCTTAAACAATGATTAGCTTAATAAAGAAAAGAATACGCTTGCACCTTTGAGTATCCCTCCTCTGCCTTATCACTACACTACACAATGGAGGGCTGAATACAAAGAAGTTGCCCAAATAAGTGGACGTTCTAGAGGATATTTCTTTTTATGCTTCTAGATAGTTAATCATAAAATCTAGTGAACAAAGGGTAATTGACATGAAATTACCCTAAAAACCCCACAACTGTCTATTGCATCTAACTTGCGTTGAGGGTTTAGTCCTTTAGAGCCCAGAGTATTGCTAGGCGTATTGTACCCAGCATATCAGCGACCCATCAATATCCTGCTGTGAATATCACCAAGAAGTAATTAGTCATAAAAAACTATCAGGAGATCGCCAGAGGCTTGCTGATACCCATTGAGTTCATCAAGCAAGTCCACTATATTAGGTCTATGGCATATATGGACTTACCCACCAACTGATCATTATATACTTTTCAATCTGTATATATTTCTGAGGAACTAACCCCAGCGGAGCTTTATAAGGTCCACACCCTACTTGAGGCCTATAGCGACATTTTCTCTATATGATACTGACTATGGGCACATGTAAAGTTGGATTTACGTTATTGACGTTATAGATGCTCGTCCCATCTGTTCCAAAACCTCCCACAAATCAAAAGTCAAGAAACTACAGATGTGGAATGAGTTCAGACAGTTGCTGGATTCTGGGTTGCTGTTGCCATCCAAAAGTCCTAGGTCGTTCCCTCTTCTACTTATAAAGAAGAAAATGGAGGCCATCAGGTAGTTATGGACTACTGTAAACTGAATAACCCCATCATGAAGGACAGCTACCATATCCCTTTAATTGATGACGCTCTGGCCCAACTCTCTGGGTCCAAGTTCTTTTATGCTATGGAATTGACTAGTGGTTTTTGGAAGATGGACTCTCTCCAAAGGATCAGGAGAAGTGTGCATATTTGTAGCGAGTGCCTATTTCAACCACTTGATTATCCCAGGGATTATGAAAAGCACCTGCCAATTTTCAAATGGTGATGGATCATATTCTAATGGATCTCAAGCTGAAATGTGTGATTTTCTATCTTGATGACATCACAGTTTTCTCTAAGACCTTCAATGAGCACCTCATGCACCTAAAAGAAGTGTTTCAAAGGTTGCAGGCATCCAACATCAAGCTGAAGCCCTCCAAATGTACCTTCTTCATGGAGAAGTTGGATTTCTCTGGGCACGCCATTTCACAAGATGAGATCTAACCCCTATAAGATAAGGTTGAGGTTATATACAAGATTATGGCGCCTAAACCCCTTCATGACATTCAGGTATTCTTGGGAATGATGAAGTATTACCATCAATACATCCTAAAGTTCTCCCAGCTCAGCAAGCCCCTCATATATCTCTTGGCTAAGAACACTCATTTTCATTGGGTTGCTGAACAAAAATCCGCGTTTGAAACCTTGAAAGAGTTATTGAAACAACGGCCAAGCCTACTTCATCCTGACTATATCAAGTCCTTCATGTTGTTTACCAATTCCTCTGACTACGTCATTTGAGCTATCTTGGTTTCAGTTGGGCTGGGAATGAGGTTGATAATCCTGTATCTTAATTCAGCAAGATGCTTTCAAAATCTGAACGCAACTACAGCGTCACTGAGAAGGAGTGCCTGACTGTCTTGTTCGCTGTAAATCTATATCGCCTCTTCTTATATAGGACATCATTAAAAATGGTTACCAACCACGCCTCCTTGGAGTGGCTGCAAGATATGAAGGACCCCACTGAACGGCTGGATCACTGGGCTCTGAATCTCCAGCATTACAATATGAGACTGAGCATCAGGTAAGAACTCGCCATATGAACGTTGATGGGCTAACATGGCTGCCTGTTCCTCATTTAGACATTAGTGAAGCTGAGAGGTTACATGACCTCTTAATGACTCCTGATGCATGGGCTGATAAAGATGAATTTATATATAAAAGATGCTAGCTCGGCACTCCTGCAACACCAAGGCAAAAATTGGGAAATTATACAAGAAAGTAGTAGTAAACTGGTTGCTCTATATCTGGCCGTCAGAGCAAGTACCTGTGATCCTGGAATATCACACTATCATGGGCATGGCGGAGTACATGAAACCTATGATTGGGTTAGATAACACTACTACTGGGAGGGCATCATGGGGACCATAACTGAAGTCTTGGATGCCTGTCTGACCTGCAAGAAGCAATCCAAATACAAGAAAAGGTATCAGTATCAACCAACTATGCCTCAACAAATCTTCCACGCCATAAGTTTGGCCGTGGTAGGTCCTCTATCTCAGACCATTGGTGGCAATCGTTATACCTTAGTCAAAATTGATCATTTCACCAAATGAGCTGAAGTTGTTGCTCTCCCCGCTCAAACTGCAAAAGCCACTGCTACATTTTTTCATCAAAATATCTTCAGGCGGCATGTCTGCCCCCAAGTCATTCTTTGTGACAATGGGAAAAACTTCACCTCCAGAGTGGTAAAACTCCTCGCCAATTTTATGGTAACACACAACTCTTCTCAGCCCCATACAATTCATCCACAAATGGGACATTAGAAAGAGTAAATAGAACCCTGGTCTCTATACTCCGAAAAATGACCAATCCAGACCCTCTTTATTGGAATCTCTACCTACTCAGTGCGCTCATGGCCTATTGCATTAGCTACCATCATATCCTTAAAACATCCCCTTTCCATGTGTTGTATGGGCGAGAACCTGGTATGCCAGCTTTATTAGCCAAGTATTTTCTCTGACAGGGCTGACCCTGAACAAGTCATGAAAAAGTTAGCCCAACACTTCATCCAATTACAATCAGAGGCTATCAATAACTTGACGAAGGCTGTCACTAAAAAAAGGCCAAGCAGCTAATGAGCTTCAGACCCCTCTCCCTTCCTTCCAATTACCAGACTTGGTGCTGTATTACCATAATCAAAGCACTCCTAGAAGTGAGAAGTTCAGGTCTATCTGAGAGGTACTTTTTGTGTCACATATGAGTGAGAGGATGAATGATACTTTAAATCCCTTGCTTCAGGAATTACCATCGACTGGGTCCTTGGCTGGTTCCTACGCTCATCTTCTCCCCATAAAACTCTTGAAGGGTGTAATGTTGGAGAATTACAAGTTTTATATTGTAATGGGAGTGTTTGAAGGTCAAGGAGGAAAATAGCTAAAAGGCCACAGCTGATTCTCAGTGGAATCCCTCAAATTGGTGAAATTCTTATAAGCACTCTACTCAGCCAAAAAGCTCAATTGTTGACATTCAGGCTGTTCTGAACCAGCAGCCAGATATGGGAAGTATTGCTGAGTCTCTTCCCTTGCCCTTAACTGTTCTGTTCAACCACCTAGTTGGAGACCACCCCCTTTTATAGGGGTGAAGGGGGTCCCACAAGGTGCACATATTTTTCCGCCCAATGATTGGGTTAATTATTAAATCCTTGCCTAACATACTCGTCCTATTCAGTTTTGATCCTCCATCAGCTGTTTTTTTGAAGTGAGGCGAAGTTCAAGAGCTCTGATAGGTGACCCCATATTCCTTAATTTGGCTATTCCTAGCCTAATTTAAATTTGCGCCTCACTCACTTTGAGCCTTGACAAAATAAATGCTAAGCATTGAGATATTAAGAACTTTTGTTTCTTGACCCCATATTAACATTAATAAAATTCATAAAAAACAATTCTTTAGGTTAAATGAACTATTATTATTTTAAATGTAAGTGGTCCCATAAATCCTCTATAAATATTTATCCCAGAAGTAGAGAGTGAACCTTCTCCTGCAAATTATTGTGAAAATCCAGGGCAGAATAGCACTGGCGAGCATCAAAATCTTCCTGATTCCCACAAAAATTAAGGACACCAACAGGTGACTTGCGCAATGGTCACTTAAGTTACAAAATAATGATTTTGCTATTATTAAATGAGTAGGATTATCCATTAAAATGCTGTTGGGGTTTTACTTACTAATACTTACAATATAAGCTTACAAAGAATATTGAGTTTGCAAGCTGATAGGAAACTAAGATATGGGATTGTGAGATCCAGAGATTAATAATGACTAAAAAGAATGATGGATTAAACATGAAATAAGAAAGGTCAACTATATAAGTGCATAGTGATGGCCTAGTTGCCTTATGTCTGCCCCTCTACTAGAATATCAAACATTATGGAGACGCATACCACTGTGGAGCATGGCGCCCTACTAAAATCTACCAGTGGTTTAAAAATTGATTCTACTGGGAGGCATGATTGACTCTATACATGATGTTATCAACCCTGCCTAATTTGTGCAAAAAGGTCCATCCAATCCAATTAACAGCATTAAGTTGTTGATGCAACCTCACCTTTTGCTAACGTCAGTATTGATGTAATTGGGCCTCTGCCTACTGCCATATATGGGCACTGTTAAATTATTTTTGCCATCAATTATGTCAAAAATAAGCTGAGGCCACCTCAATATTATCCATCACCGCTAAAGCCACTGCCTCATTTACACTTTTACAGGCCCTCATTTGGAATGGCAACCCATAAGTCTATTTGTCTTATAATGGAACAAAACTTTATACCTCAGGTTGTAATCAAACTCAATTCACTGATGAGGACATAGCAAGTCTTTACGGCCCCTATCATCCTTCAACTAATGGGGCTGTAGAATGAGCTAATGGCGCACTCATCTCATCTCTGAAAAATGACGTAAAATGAATTGAATCGTTGTAACAAATTTCTCCCTGGAGCTCTGATGATTTAATGAGTAAGCTACCACAAAATTATCGGGATGCCATGTCCAAGGCTTTATAAAGTTAGAACCCAGTTTTTTCTCTTTTGTTCAACCCATCTTATAACTCTATACCTGACACTGCCAATCTAGCCATGAGGAGACTGAAAGATGTGATTTTAGGCTACAAGCTTTGGTGTTAAAATTACATAAGAATAATTACTAAAAAGGAAACCCAACAAACCAATGCAAACAATCCACTCATGCCTGAGTTTAATTGGAGGACTTGATACTATTCTACCACGAACCTGGAGGAAGAGTCCATATATTAGATGTATTTTGGTCTTGCCCCTATCAATTAGTATACTGATGTGTCCCCAATTATTCCATCGCCTCTTTCAGCTTGGGGACTGTCATTAATAGATCCATGGAAGGTTTCTCAGCAGTTAAATATTCTTTTTGACAAGAACTTTAGAGGATTACTGTTAGATAAAACTGATTTTAAGTCATTTTAAAATTAATTGACCCTTAAATAAGTCTGCCAATGATTAATGGAAACTACTTCCTGATGAATCCTTTTATCAGTCCTTTTCCCTAAAGATACAAAGAATCAAATAGAATCTAAAAGCTCTAACAAAGGATGCAAAGGGTCCCATGTTTTGATGACCTAAAACAAAGGCTTTCTCAAAGATTAGGGAAAACCTTACCAATCCTAAGGGTTGATATCCTCACCAAGAGAGCACTACTTTAATGAATATAATATAATCCCTTGTTTAGGTAAATAAAGTACACTTTACTATATCTTTTTAGGTCTGAATTATAGCCAAAGTTCATTTTCTTTAGTGACGAATATTCC
The DNA here is from genome assembly GCA_022478985.1 of Massospora cicadina. Taxonomy (NCBI): domain Eukaryota; kingdom Fungi; phylum Entomophthoromycota; class Entomophthoromycetes; order Entomophthorales; family Entomophthoraceae; genus Massospora; species Massospora cicadina. The sequence continues at coordinate 49,403 of JAKSZP010003963.1, forward strand.
ACTAGGAGAACTCTGATGCTAAAAGTGTTTAGTAATTATTTAACCTTCAAAGTACTGACCAATAAATTCTAGAAATTCTGGAACACTGATTGAGGTATTTTATTGCATGATAAATTGCTTCTTAACCCACTAAGTCCATCAGGTGTCTCAAAGCGTCTGAGATGAAGTTCTGTCCATTATTGGAGAGTATTATTTGGGGCATCTATGGCGAGTAATAACTTGGATATATAGAAATTCTGCAATACTCTGGAGGTAAATGGCTTGACTACAACTGTTAACCACTTGGTGAAGAGAATTATTGCAACTATGATAAATGATTTCCAATTTAAGGCTTCAGAAATGGTTTTACAACGTTGATAAAGACGTTTTAAAAGGGTGCACTTGGAGTGACAAGATGAAGCTCAGACTTATTTTAGGAGTGTCTTGTGTTGGGCGCATCCAACACAAAGATCCAATACCTGGCCAATATATTCCAACATTTCTCTCAGTATGATCTCTCCTCAAAAAAGATGGTATGCCTTTTTTAGTCTTCTGTGGCCTACCTGACAGTGTCCTTCCATTATTATCACCATTTGTTAGAATGCTTTTAAGAGTAACCATTTCTCATGTACTAACTTCTTCCATTGTATTTCTATAATTCTTGTTTCTCAGAAAATACTCTTCAAAATCTTCTTAACTGCATCGTCTTATTCTCCCTATTTTTCCTATCTTCTAAATAGGCCATAAATACTATTGGTCATATGTGGTTAAGGTGGAAAATGGGTAAATGTGAAAAACCATCCGCGTTCAAGTGGTTCTCTATCTGTGGTGCAGTATCACAAACTAGTAGCCTTGCAGATAAACACCCTGTTGAATTTTTGTGCCTACTTTGGATGTCTGGTTCTTTTTCTTCAGTAAAGTGGAGTTTCAAACTTCTATTGTATGGAGACAATAGACCAGCCGGTGACTATAATTAGGGCATAACTCCTTGGTAACAACACTTGAAGCCATATTTCTTTGTTGTTACTTAGACAATAGCACGCTGCTCTGATCCTTCTGATCCCAAGTAAATTCTTGACTTAATACAACGTAAAGTATTGAATACAAAAAAGCTTATATATTAACCTATGAAGCATGTGGTAATAGTTGATGATAGTTTATTAGTATCAACTTGAGATAATTTATAGGGTTTGATGTTCACCACATCTTACCCATGATGCCTCAATTTCAAGGGCACTTGGCCAGAGAAAGTAATAAGTTTGTTTGAGGGTTTAAAATCCATTCAACTCAGGACATCTCAAATGACTCATAATTGGTCTCAAACTCAGAAATATTCTCAAGACAGCGTTTCTAACGCATCTGCAAATAGCTGAACCAATGCTCTTCTCAAGCAATTGCCAGTACATAACAAGGCGATTTGTACCACTAATTAGTATTTAATTTAATCAAAACTTGATCAACATTAAAAACTAATTTCACCATAGACCAAAAATCCCACGTTCCTGAGTCATCAAGTTGAATATTATTTTAAGTCTGACCTAACCAACAAAGCTCTCAAGCCCATGTCATCATAGTCAAGTACTATTAAGTTAATTTGCTAGGCTGCAGATCCCAAGCTTCACATAAGTTTAATATATTCCTGATCCATAATCACTGATATTTGATATGATCTATAATAATTTAAGTATGTTAACATTATCATGTCCCTATCAAATATCTGACAATTAGATCTAATCAACAACTCAACACTTCTCCGCCTTGACTGGATATAAGCGGCAGTTACCCTTTTTCTGGGTCACAATGTCTAACTTTTCGCACTCATCAAAATGATACATTAATAGTATTCTGTTATGGACAGATGAGTCTTCTTAAGATTAGGCAAATCCATGCGGCATTCTATGGTTAACTCAGGCGTGTTGCCCATGATTTTCAAGATGGATTGACAGCTATGCTTCCAAAGTACCTGAGAGTTTGGCTTTGCATCCTGATGAAACTTCACCAATCATCGACAAACCTGAGCTGGCCCCCTTGGCTTCAATTACTGTTCATCAAACATCCCAATGAGTCAAACGGGATCCTCCTTCAACTCTCTCTTTAACTCTTTGGGCTTCTGAAGCTGACCAACCCCAATAAATCCTTATCCAGCATCAATTCTCTTCAGATTGAATATCCTTCCTGACTTCTTGTTTACCCTTTTTTCTGTCTTCCTTCCAACAATCTTGTTTCCTCCTTATGTGCAGGTAGTGTGGCTTTGTTGGGTTTTGATCTCAATTTGATGTCAGAGCTCATAAATTCATACTTGTCATCTGCACTTGCTAATGGCCCTGATATTGCTGCATACAATTAATTTTGAGGCCAATCAGGCCATTGTTTTCACTAACTCAGTTTCCAGGCTTTGGTGCAAACCCGCTTTGGTTCATACAAATTTACACATTCCGTTGGGCCTCAAGACTCAGATTTTCAAAGATTGGCACATTCTGGTGTTATACAAAGCCCTTTGCAAAATCCTGGAAAAAGGGCTTCCCAAAAATTATGTTTCACAGATGGCTCTTCTGGGCACATGCATTCACTTCCCTCCTTCCTCGCTCACCATCAATACCATGCCAACATGCACAGGGTTCTAGATGAGGCCTGTTCACAGATGTTTCACGTGAAAGTGTTCCTCCCCCAGTTTACCCCTTCCTTGAAAGTCTTCTTGCCAACTGTATCTTCCTTTCTGCAGCATTTACTCTCAAATTGAACCTTTCTTTCCTGTGCCATAGTCCCTTACAATGGTCTTTCCCTTTGGTTCAATGGCATTTCTTAAGCTGACAAGGCCAGCATTCCTGGTGCTGAGCCTTTTTAAGTTTAGCGCATCTCTGACAGGGTCTGAATAGTTGAGACTTGTATGAGATTTGCATTTCTCTAATCCTGCTACAAGCATCTATGGTATGATCTCGCTCTCCTCCCCCACCCAAAGAAGGGTTAACTAGTTTCAGTGATGACGAGGCACACATCTCTGAATAAGATTTTATGTTTCTAATTATTTTTTTGCTTTTTATCTTTTCTTACTTTATTATTATATTTATTATATATATGTATTATATATTTCTTTTTATTTTAGACTTTTTTTATTATTTTTATTCTTTATGATATGGATGAATGAATTTAGCATGTACTTGTTTTAAAACTCAGCCTCCTTGATCCTTAATGGTATATACATTTTTGGATGATTTCTCCAATACAATAAATGGACCTTTCCAGATCGAGGTCAGCTTGTGCACGCAGCCTGCACTATGAGTGTCACAACATACAACTAATTCTCCTTCTTAAATTTAGTCACCATAGCTCGTTTAGCATCATCATAGCTCTTCTGACTAGTTTTTAGTTAATCACGTTTTGATAGGCTTCAGATTGCAACTTGATTAGGGCCTTTACTAGTTGTTCAACATAATTATTTGGGCTAATTGCTTCAGTTAAAATGAGTACTGAATATAATAATGGAGGTAGAGCGGGCTGTCTACCATACAGAAGTCAAAATGGAGAGTGGCATGTGATACTGTGTTGTCAGATATTGTATGCAAACATGGTAGCACTTATGGAAGTAGCCCATTGCAAAGGCGCTAAGGCTTCATTTCTACGTAAAATGCCAAATAGAGTGCCATTCACTTGCTCTACCATACCATTAGTCTCATGATAGTACGGTGTTGACAACACTCTTTTGATAGACATCAACTCATTTAACCGTTGTACCATCTGGGCAGTAAAATTCATGCCATTATCCGTCAAGATCTTTTGGGGCATCTGTGCTTATAAATTATATTGTCCATAATGAACTTGGTATTAGTTAGAGCCCCAGTGTCTTGAATTGCTTTTGCTTCCACCCATTTTGTCAGATGGTTGATAGCAACAGTTATGTATTTGTTGCCTAAACTACTCACAGGCAAAGGACCAACTACATCAATTGACACGGTATGCCAGGCCTAGTTAGGTTTAATTAAATGATATAACATCTGACTTCATAGGTTTTGCAATTTGGCATGAATGACATTTATTGAGTACAACTTGTATAAAAATTGCATAAATTCCCAGTAATAATTTAAGCAAATTAATTCAAGCGTTTTTGTCAATCCTCCATGCCTGACAGCCTTGTGTGCTTGTGTAATAATCTTCATTTGGTCAGAAGGTTTTGGGAAAATTTGATGCTGCACCTTGGGCTTGAGCTTGTATTAAACTCCATTCCAAAATTCAGTGTCAGTTAATTCTTTTTCAATCACCTTTTATACTTCAGGTGGCTCATCTCCATATTTCTTAATAATCATCTTTTCATGAAGATCATTGGCCAAACTGCTCAGGACAGCTACAATAGGAAGTTGTGATAATCTGTCTGCATTTTAATGGGCTGCTCCAGCTCTATGAATAATTTCATAATTGTATGCTTATAATTTCAGAGCCCAGCGGGATAGTCATCCCTCTTATTCCTTGAGATTGTGGAGTCATTTTAACGAGCTGTGTCCATCACTACTTGAAACTTGGTGCCATAAATGTAAGCCTAAAATGGTTTTCATGCATAGATGACAGCCAAACACTCTCGTTCAGTCACTGTATAATTACGTTCATGCTTATTCAGCGTCCTGCTGCAATAAGTGACTGGATGCTCCTCATCATCATCCCCAATCTGAGATAGCACACCCCCAATTGCAGTCAACGAGGCATCAGTTTGCATGATAAAAGGCCTGCTGAGATCTGGATATCAGAGGATAGGCGCCATGCTAATTTTTTCAAAGCCTCAAAATCTTGTTGGCACTCATTTGCCCAGCAAAAACGAACTCCTCCTTGTAGTAAATGGAATAGGGACTCAGAAATCCTTGTGAACCCTTCTACAAATCATTGATAGTATCCTATCATGCCTAAGGATACCTGAACATCACTCATACTCATTAGAGGTTTCATTTTGTTAATTGCCTCCACCTTTTGAGGTTGAGGCCACAAGCCCTTGGAATCAGTGACAAACCTGAGGTATTCCAGTTGTTATTTAAGAATTGACATTTTCTAGGCTTTATCTTCAGATTAGCCTTCAACAGCCATTCAAACACTTGTTCAAGGTGCTCCAGATGTTCAAAAGACGTTTGCAAAAAGGCATTGATATCATTCAGGTAAACAAGTATGCAAGATGATTTAAGGTCCCCTAAAATTGTGTCCATCGCACGCTGAAAGGTTGCCAGCACATTGCACATCCCCTGTGGCATGTGCGTCTGTTGAAATAGACCTTGAGTAGCAATCATTGCACACTTTTCCTGCTCCTCTTGAGGCAGTTCAATTTGCCAATATCTGGAGATAAAGTCCATTGTAGTAAAATACTTCGCCCCTCCCAGATGGTTCAGAGCATTGCCAATTCTGGGCATTAGATAAGAATCCTTTTTCATAATGGCATTAAGGCATCAATATTCAATCACAACTCAATTGCTGCCATCTTTTTTCTTTATGAGTAAAACTGGATTGGCTCATGGGCTTTTAGAGGGCACAATCATTCCACTTTTCAGCAATTTGTCTAGCTCTTCTCTGACTATTTCATCGCTAGCCCTGGGGCGCCAGATTGACCTCATTTTAATAGGCGCATGGTCACTGGTGTCAACAAAAAGCTGTACTTCTTTTGCACAATCTAAATCTTGGTTATCTTTGGTGAGATTTCGGAGTATCATTCAAACAACTCTAGTTCTTCATCCTTCTGTTGTTCTGATAATCTGGTAAATGATTCTCAAGGAATTACAGTATGTGCCCAAGGGTTTCAGTCTGTAAAATAAGCTTGGATAAATCTTAAAATTTGACAGCTCTTTTTAATTCATCCCTCAGAAACAGATGCACAAATGTGACTACTTGATATTTTTTGACCTTAATACTTCAACTGGTCAAATTTTTTAATAGGACATCAATTTCCCCATGCCCTGGTATAAGTATACCAGGCGCCACAATAGGTTCCATTTGAGAATGATGCTATGGGGATACAAACTACTCATATAGTCCTTCTGGAATATCCAGCGTAGTCCCAGTCTTAATAACCAGATGATGGCCTGGAGCTATTTTCACGTTCTTACTCACACATAGAGGTATTCCTCATTTTTCATTTATGGCAGTTAGCATGGAGTGGCTTTGGTTTCCCCAATGAATATATCCTACTGGTATTATCACAATGGTATAAGATTTATTGATAAAATTTCTGTGACAGCTCGCGGGCTTCATATTGTCACAAGAGAAATAAATCAGAAGTAAAAGGCCTAATACCATTAAGATGTTTTCTTTAAAGTCACATGAGGTCCCATAGGTCCTTAAAAACTAGTTCCAATCAATATGTCGCAATTGGCATTTGGAAGCACTATTGTGGGTGCAGCTACTACCAAAGCTCCAAATTTCAGTGGCAAGGCATTTTAAGCTCCTTCACTCTTTGTGCTGTTGAGGCTTGTGGTCCCATATTCCCAAAGGTGGTCAATGTTTGGAGCAATATTTAATTTCTTTACTAACTTTTTGGAAACAATGTTTACAGGTGCTCCGCTATCAACAATAGCTACAAATTTGATCTTGTTAAACAAAATTTTCACTAAGTGCACTCAGAGTAATAGGAATCAATAGAGTTTACTAAGTGAATATCTGGAGAATCCAGAGAGTTAAGAGTGTGCTTCAGAGTATTTCCAATACTTAGACATACATAGATTAATATGTTCTTTGGCATCGATATATTAACCACTTATAATCTTGGGGTATCTGCTGCATTGCTAGGCTCTTTGGCTGGAATATTCTCAAGTATTTGTTGCACATACAGTTTAGTGAATACTTCAGAGGCTTCAGGTATGACAATCTTACTCTGAGAGCGTGTTACTGCATGTATACTTGTAGAATCTTCATTTGATACTAAAATAGAATTTGTTTTGCTGTTAAAAAAGGCCCTGTAAACTGCATATTTTTTTAATCAGGTGGGACTGGTATTTCTGGCACAAAAGAGCATTCCGCGTCTATTGTGCTTGTTCTTTTCCCTCTTCCTGCACATTATTGGAAAAAACTAAATTGACATTATGCTGACAGCATTAGGAAGCAAAGTGTCCTTTAAGGCTGCATTTATAGTAAGTAATTTCATTCATTTAGGCGTGGGGCCTTTGTATTAGAGTTTTGCTCAGTTTTCACAGGTGAATCACTATTAATCTTCATATTGGTTTTGAAGGGTTTTCCAGAAGAGGCAACAGGTCCTATTTTGTACCTGGTATTAGGAAAACATAATTTTGTGAACATCTGCGCAAATAATTAACCAATTCAGATGTTGCAAGGTTTTTCACAAAAGCAGGCATTAAAACTTTCAACAAATTTTGGTAAGGTTGAACTGCATGTTCTAGCATAATCTTAGCATCAAAATTGACCATAGCCTTTGCACATAAGAGAACTTGCACTTTGTGATAAAATTGATCCACAAATTCGTCAATTGCTTCATCTTTCTTAAAGTGAATGTTCATTGTTAAGTTTTCAGCCAATGGTGCAAGCTAAAATAACTTAACAATGAAATTGAGGATATAAACTCAATTTTCAAATGAGACTCCTGCTCATAATTTGGAAGTAGATTCTCTGATAATCCTCAATAATAGCCAAGTAACTCCAATACGCTCACCATTCTTAAGTCTACTAGCACCAACAAATATGAGACCTTCTGTCTTCGTACTAAATTAGTAAATTATTTCTCTATAATCGGGACTACTTCTCCAGCAGGTAACTATGTACTTCTCTTAAGGAAGTATAAACACACACAACTATCTATTATAGATATAATGGCAACAGATCTGAATATCAGACAGACAACAGATGGAAACAATAATTAATAAACTAAGTGACAGTAGTTATTAATGATCAATATTTAGATGGTGAATGATGATTGATTAATGTTTTATTAATTGGCCAGGCGCCAGTATTATATACCTCTTGGGCATCTCCTGGCCAAACTCATCTATTAGATGAGTTCATTCATATTATGCCAATCCTCTGCTGCTCATGGAAATAAATATGAAAAATTTCCCAAGTCAATTTGGCCCATGAATTGAATAAAAATAACAATCATTTCATACCAATTGAAGGCAATTTTGCTCTCATAATTGGGACGACTTTGGGTTTTATACTCAACATCAAAATCTTCCTGATTAGAGCTACGTCATAACTTGACATCTAATAATAAATGGAGAATAAAATATATATGATCATAAAGGTTGATGCACCACTATTTGGGATGTTGTTGGGCCTCTCAATAGCACTAAGTATGCCCATAATTGGGACGTCTATGTTTAAGTGCTTAATTATCGATTTCATTAATTAAACCCAACTTCTGCCTTAGTGCATTAATACTAGTGCACTAATTTAGGAGGCGCAATTTAGTTAATGCCATGGGATCACCTTGCACCCAAGTGGACCCATGATCAGCCATAATATGATTATATTATAGCTATTATTAGCTACAATAATTGGGACAATTTAAATAGAATTGAGGTGGTTTTATTAGAAATTTAGTTATGCAGATAAATTGGGAAAGATCAAAGGATCCATCAATGGGATTAATATATTAGTATTGATGGTTTTCTTGAAGGGTTTATTTTTAAGTCAACCATCAAAATCTAACATTTCCCCCCACTTGACTGGAATATAAACCCTGAGTTTCCCAATTCTCTCTTCATATCTGTAAACAACACCACTTCAGCATATCAGAAATTTTTCACTGCTCTTATTCCCAAACAACATCATTATTTTAAATAAATTGGACTAAACATTATTATGAATATGTTTTTAGATTGTTTTAAAGTCCTGATTAAGTATCTTATTATTTTTTCCAATTTTAATAATGTCCATTTGGCCCTGTTTTTTTCATTCAGCTGCTAGATTGTGCCAAATTGGTGCACAAAGATGAAGAATTAGTTTTTGAGTCACCTCCCCCCTTGAAGTGGAGGAACAAAATTTGTTTTTATCTATTAAAATTTACAATTTTCTTATTACTTGGAATATAAAATCTTATTCTTTTTTTACTATGTATATAGATGATAGACATAATTTTTTTCTTTTACTACTATTAAAAATATATTTTTTTCTTATTGTTATTATTTTTTCTTATAACTGTTATTTTCTAATACTTGTATAAACTTATGTTTAAATTCTTCTCTTCTAATTGGGTTACTTTTTAAACTTCCTTAGGAATTTAGCATGGACTTGATTATAGACATGCCTCAAATTTTTCTCCTTGATAGTGTAAGAAAAGCTCAAAGTTCTCTCTATAACTTCAAATGGGCCAACCCACATGTGATTTAACTTGTGAGCTTGGCCTGAACCATGGGTATTACAAAATAATACTTCATACCCTACAGCAAATTTGGGCAGATTGTATCAGGTTTTTTATCTTTTTTGTGTTGGGCCTTATGAAGTTCAAAGTTATTATCAAAAGCCTGGGCTTGCAGTTTAATTAAGGTTTCTGAAAGCCTCTTGACATACTGAGAATAGCTCAATTCCTGGGTTTCTTGTAGTAAGGAATACAACAATGGTGGTAAGGCTGGATGCTTCCCATAGGGAAGTTTAAAAAGGAGACATCTTCATGGCTGAATGGTAAGAGATGTTGTAGGCAAAAAGGCAACTGAGGAATATACTTCATTTGGAGGGCTTCTGAGAAGTCAGTTTCCTTAGGATATTGACAAGTGTTCCATTAACTCGTTCCACTGCACCATTTGTTTCTTGGTGGTATGGAGTTGACAGAACACCACGCACCCCCATCAATTCATTGAGCTTCTGGAGAGTAACTGCAGTGAAATTTATGTCATTATCCATTAATATAAATTGAGGACATCCATGCCAATAAATAACTTGCTCCAAGATAAATTTAGCAGTTGTTGAGGCTCCTAAGTCCCAAATAGCCCTGGCTTCAACCCATTTCACTAAATAATTGATTGCCACAATAATATATTTGGCTTTCACATTGCTAATTAAGAGGGGTCCAACCACATCTGTGGATATAGTGTGCAAAGCAAATTTGGGCCAAAAAAGCTGGTATGAAGTAGCTTTTGGAAGGCTTTTCCCCTTGGCACTCTTGGCAACAGCTCAAAGTTTCATGGATCTCAAAATGCATCGATTCCCAATAGTAATTTTGCTTGAGCTGCTCCTTTGTTTTCTTAAAGCCACCGTGGCCAGTGGCCTTATGAGCAGCCAAAATTAAATTTGCTCAATCTGAGAGACATGGAAATATATACTTTTCCCATCAATCACCTTGAAATATACTCCTTTTTCAGTGTGGGTATCCTTTCTTAATTTGGAGAGAATTTTCTGCACTTGTTCTTGCTCATTGGCAAAAGTTCCACTAACCATCTTCTGATATAAGGCATCCGCAGGCTGAAAGAGGGTTTCCACAATGGGCAGATGAGACAAACAATCAGCATTCTGATGTTTAGCACCAGGTCAGTGCTTGATGGTATAGTCATAATCCTGCAGCTTAAGTGCCCAGCGAGCCAAACGTCCTTCTGGATCCTTCAAGTTGTTAAGCCAGATTAGGGATGCATGATCAGTGACCACGGTGAAATGCACTCCATGAAGGTATACTCGGAACTGTTTATAGGCATATATGACTGCCAAACATTCCCTTTCTGTCACAGTATAATTTCTTTCATGGGCATTTAGGGTCTGACTAGCATAGGCTACTGGGTGCTCTTCACCATCTTCTCTGACTTGGGACAAAATGGTTCCAATTGCTGTTAATGACGCATCAGTTTGTATGATAAACTCCCAGTCAAAGTCAGGATAGTGCAATACTGGTGTAACTAATAGGGCCAAACAAAGCTGGTCAAATGCCTCCTGGCAGGCCAAATTTCACTCAAAAGAGACCTTATTTTTAAGTAGATAAAATAAAGGTTCTCTGATTTGATTAAAGTTGGCAATAAATTGGCGATAGCACCCAATCATGCCCAAAAAAAAACTTGAATATCCCGCTTTATTTGGGCCTCTTCATCTTAGATATTGCTTCCAATTTAGCCAGTTTTGACTGAAGACCTTCTTTATCAATTGCAAACCCAAGGTATTCCAGCTGGTCCTTGAAGAATTGACACTTCTGGGGCTTGGTCTTCAAGTTTGCAGCCGCTAACCTCTTGCAAACCTCTTCCAGGTGTTCCAGATGTTCATCAAATGTACGGCTGAATACGTTTATATCATCTAGGTATACTAGTACACATGACAAACATAAGATCGCCCAGTATAGTGTCCATCGTTCTCTGGAAGGTTGCTGGAGCATTACAGAGTCCTTGGGGCATCCGCGTTGATTGAAATAACCCTTCTTGGGTAATAATAGCGCGCTTTTCTCGCTCATCTTTGTGCATATCAATTTACAATACCCACTAATTAAATCCATCGCTGAGAAGAACTTTGCACCCCCAAGCCTGTCTAGGGCATCGTCAATACGTGGAATAGGATAGGAATCCTTTTTGGTAATGTTATTAAGCTTCTGGTAGTCAATAACAAACCAGTTGCTCCCATCTTTCTTTTTTACAATGAGAATTGGGGCAGCCCATGGACTCTTAGATGGCATCAACATACCACGGTTGAGAAGTTCTTTAATTTCTTTTGACACAACCTCTTCAGCAGTTTTTGAATGTCTAATCAGCCTCAATTGGATAGGTAAATGGTCCCCAGTATCTATCATATGGGTCACTCCTCTCGCACATCCAAGGTCAAAATCATCCTTAGCAAATATCTCATGGTATTTCTCAAATAATCCTCATACTCGGTCCTTTTCCTGATCATTTAGTTCCCCTAAATTGGCCACAGGTATGACACTATGCACATATTTTAACTCATCATCAGGAAGCCCCAGCTTGTTCAGGGTTCCAAAATCGTGGAAAGATTCAATCTCCATTATAGGGATCAAATGGAGATAGGCAGCCACCTGATGCCTTTTGATGAAAATTGGCCAATTATGCATGTTTTCACAGAGGACACTAATTTCTTGATGTCTGGGAATAATTATCCCAGGCGCCACATTAGGTTCAAGTTGAGTTTGGGACCAAGGTTGATAAAATTTGCCATAAAGTCCTTCTGGGATTTGAATTGTTAGACCAGTCAGGACTACTGCTTGCATTCCTGAGTCCAGAGTTAGCTCCCTGTTTGCTCGGAGGGGTATTCCCTTAGACTCATGGATAAGCGTTGGCAAAGCCTTGACATGACGCTTCGATTTATGGTATTCAATAGGGATTCTTCCATCTTGATAGGCCAGATTAATAAACAAATGAGGCTTCTTTAGTCCCAATTTTGCATCTTTAGTATAGTAAATCGGGATGGTTTGGTTCAAAATAGTTAATGTATCATCCTTATGACTAGTGACCACTCCATATCTTCTCACAAAATCAATACCCATAAGGACCTCATAGTTCTTATTAGGAAAGACTATAGCTGGAGTGGATACTACTATAGACCCAAATCTTAAAGGTAAGGCACTATATGCCCCAAGAGCTCTGGTGGTATGTGTTCCTGCAGTGCCATATTCTTGATCATGGGCATTATCTGGGGCTATTCCCAACTTCTTCAACAACTTAGTGCTGACAATATTTAAAGGAGCTCCACTATCAATAATGGCCCAAACACGGACCTTATTGACAGCAATATCAGCATAGGTACACTCAGAGTATGGTTCAGAAGTATTTATTATGTGAATAGATTCAGAGTTGGCCGACTCCAAGTGTGATTTAAAGCAAGAACATATTTCAGGGAAGTTTTCCGCCAGAGTCTGCAGATAGGGATTGTGACCTGTACATCTTTTAGGGAGGGCAGGTCACAAGAGCAGGTCACAAGAGCAGGTAGTGTGAGGATCAAGGCCATGGTCCATAATTTGCTTGGCATATGGTTTGGCTACCTCTATTCGGGCCTCTTCTAAGGCTTCACCTGATTTTTGGCCTTTTTGGGATCTGGTTATAGCCATATGTACATCATCAGCAATAATACAATATAATGAATCTTTGATAATCAAATTGGACACAAAAAGTTTGCCAGGATCAGGAGGAATGTTTTTGGTATGATGGGTGGTAGTAGAGCATTCCGCCTCTACTCCACCTGCCCTTTTCCCGAATCTGTGTCCTTATCAACTTTGTAAGCCACATTAACTCCTGTTTTCCCATCTATTCAGGCATAACACTTTCTGACAATGTGCCCTTTTCTACCACAACGATGACAAGTGATAGCACTAGATTTGGGATGGTCAGGTTTCTGCTCCTTGGGATTCCCATTTCTTTCTTGATTGTGGCTCGTATTACTAATTTTATGTTGAGGGAGCACCCGTTATGGATTGTTTGGCTGATTTGGTGCATCAAAGCTTCTTGCAAAGTGGTGTAAATAGTCCACAAGTCTATTTGTTTCCATATCGTGATTAAAAGCAAGAATCATCACTCAATCCAAATCATGTTATGGCTGTACAGCACGTTCCATGGCGATTAATGCATCATATTTGGTCATAATGTTCAATCTGAGGAGTACTTGAGCTTCATGGTAAAATCAATTGGCAAACTCTTATATAGACTTATTAGGTCTAAACTCAATATTTAAGAGCTCCATCTTTCTGGTCAACAGCTTTTCAGGCCCACCGAATTCCTTAATGACGGCCTGTCTGGCCTCGTTGTAAGACCAATCTTCCCTTAAAGAGGGCATTACGAGGTCTACGCTGTGTGAGTCCAGACAATTGATGAGCGCTGTCACCTTTGTATGATCGGATGCTCCTCTCATGGACTTCTTGAATAGCTTCAAGAAGGAGTATACATTGCCATCTTTATCAAATTTCAGCAAATTAAGTGGTTTGAAGTCGTCTCTGCCTGAGTCCCTAACTGGAGAGGCAATTTATCTTCTTAAGTTTGACTGACTTGTGGAACCTTTGGGAAGAATGGGATGCTGCAAACTACCTAGAGTGGGCATAGAAGTAAGAACTCATGGAATGGTTCGTGTATTCAATACATTTGTCCCATAATCTTCATCTGCCTCATGTTAATCATCCAAATTGCTCGACTCTGTTTTCTGAAATTGGGACTGACATGGCTTCTTAAGCACACTTTGGCGTGCCTTTAGAGCTGCTTCTTCATCCTCCCCTCCCCCAATACTGGTTGTACACTTGCAAATATTAGCCTTAAGATACTCCATTTCCTTGTTAGCTTGAGTGAGATCTTCTTCAGCTAATGTCACTCAGGCCAAAAGTGCCTTCATTTCTTCCAACATTCTTGGCATCCTTATGTTAGCAAGCGTCAGTTGACTCTCCATATTGGTTTTCTCCTCAAATAAAAATGTATTGGAAGTACAGAGTTCAGAAATACTTGACCATACATTAGCTAATTCAGCCTTGATATCTGAATTATCCAGTTGTTCTACTATAGCAAGAGGTAACTAGGCTAAAGCCTCAATATCTCTATGTAGTTGAAAATTTGGTCTGAATATAATTTTCCAAATTGATATATTTTTCCTCCAATACTCGGAGGGTTTTTTTTGACCTTGTTGTAGAAGGTTTTCTGTATTAGCTGCAACATAATGATACTGCGTCCTAAGTCTGATGCAGTGGTTGGTGATATCCTGTTTCCACTGACTTGAGAATCCCAAATTGTTTGGCACTTGTGTTGCTATCTTTGAGACACCTTTGTTAAGTTGAGTTACCAACTCGTCAAAATTGGCCATGAGCTTAAGATGCAGCTCCAGTGTTTGAAACAATTGCTTTGCGCACTTCTGCAAAGCAAGTATCCAACTTCTCTAATAAGCAAGCGTGGGCTGACCGTTCCTCATCTTGAATACAGTGAATGTGAGAAAGCTCAAGATTTTGACGTGCAAAGATGCATTGAGCATATTTAATAGATGGTTGTACAAAATTAACTAAATATTCGTATGTGCTGGCCTGGCTCTCCTGAAGTCTTTGGGCCAAAGCAGCCATGGTGGCTTCTCTATATTTTTGATAAATTTAGTTCTTCAGTGCTTGATCCTTCATATAATAAAATAGACCAAAACTTAGGTTGATTGTTGAAGAACCAACCTGGTATCCTCGAAACAGGGTTTCCAACATTTTCTTGATGTTGGCCTGGGTAAACTTGGCCAGATTAGAAGGTAAAGTTGGGCCTGTTCGAGTCATTATTAGCTCTAGTGAGTACTCGTTCCCCTCCTCATTGTCAAAATAATTTGAGGTAAAATGTTCAATGAACTGAACATTGCTTGTTTCCATTTCATTGTAGCTGTACTTTTGGGCAAATTCTAAAAGCTGATCATCCATATTCATATTAATGTAGATGTTTTTTCTTTGAGTGAGCACCAAAATGATAAGTTTTCAGCTGATGATGCAAGCTAAAATAACTTAACAATGAAATTGAGGATATAAACTCACTTTTCAAATGAGACTCCTGCTCATAATTTGGAAGTAGATTCTCCAATAATCCTCAATAATAGCCAAGTAACTCTGATATGCTCACTGTTCTTAAGTCTACTGGCACCAACAAATATGAGACATTCTGTCTTTATACTAAATTAGTAAATTATTTCTCTATAATCGGGACTACTTCTCCAGCAGGTAACTATGTACTTCTCTTAAGGAAGTATAAACACACACAACTATCTATTATAGATATAATGGCAACAGATCTGAATATCAGACAGACAACAGATGGAAACAATAATTAATAAACTAAGTGACAGTAGTTATCAATGATCAATATTTAGATGGTAAATGATGATTGATTGATGTTTTATTAATTGGCCAGGCACCGGTATTATATACCTCTTGGGCATCTCCTGGCCAAACTCATCTATTAGATGAGTTCATTCATATTATGCCAATCCTCTGCTGCTCATGGAAATAATTATGAAAAATCCCCAAGTCAATTTGGCCCATGAATTGAATAAAAATAACAATCATTTCAGCCCAATTGAAGGCAATTTTACTCTCATAATCATGATGACTTTGGGTTTTGAACTCAACATCAAAATCTTCCCAATTATAGCTACATCATAACTCAACGTCTAACAATAAATGGGGAATAAAATATATATGATCATAAAGGATGATGCACCCCAATTTGGGATGTCGGCAGGCCTCTCAATAGCACTAGGTACACCCATAATTGGGACATCTATGTTTAAGTGCTTAATTACTGATTTTATTAATCAAACCCAATTTCTGCCTTAGTGCATTAATATTAGTGCACTAATTTAGGAGGTGCAATTTAGTTAATGCCATGGGATCACCTTGCACCCAAGTGGACCCATGATCAGCCATAATATGATTATATCATAGTTATTATTAGCTACAATAATTGGGACAATTTATTTAGAACTGAGGTGGTTTTGGAAGAAATATAGTTATGCAGATAAATTGAGAAAGATCAAAGGATCCATCAATGGGATTAATATATTAGTATTGATGGTTTTCTCAAAGGGTTTATTTTTGAGTCAACCATCAAAATTGAACATTCATATATTTATATTTTCTAGTTGACATTTGTTCTGGACTTCCGAATTCATGAATCACAGCCTCTTTGGCTTTGGAGTAGGTTGGGTTTTCTCAATGTGGGGCACAATCAACTTAATGCTCCACTCATCCAAGCAGTTGATCATTATGGCTACTTGGTTATGGTCACTGGCCCCATACATGGCCAATTCAAAAATTAAACAAATGTGGTCATACTTCCATTCTTGTCAAAATCAGGCAGGTTTGCTGGTTTATAATTATCACTTTCCTTTCCATGGGTATCAAGATTACTTCTTTGTTAGCTTGAGCCAGGTATACTAGGACGCTGAGGCACTGTGCCATGGTTTAAGGTGTTGGGGTTGACCAAAGCAACCATATTGCTAGGCATTTGTTGACGTAGCACAGCATCCATTTTAGTAGCTACTTCTAAAACTTCATCCTCATAGTATCCAGAAGCATTTCTGTCAAATGGTTCATGGCACATTGGCATCACCCATCGTCCAAAGCTTAGATTTTATTGTTGATTTAATTTTCTCAATTGACATGATTTCGATTTTTTAACTTTAATTTCACAATTTCCTCATTCAAGATAGTAGTTTGTAGTTTCAAGGTGTAAATCATTTGGACCTTTTCTTAATTGTCTTCTTGCACTGTTTTACTTCTCCATGAAGAATATTGTTTAACTCATTAGTATCAGTAACATCCTCACTAAGATTATTGATTTATCAATCAAGATGATCGGTAGAGTCTTTTTTTAGTACTAGATGGTATCAGTAGAGTCTTTAATTTTCTCATTTTCCACCTATTGGCCTTCAAATTATGTGTGCCAGTAGTTGATTTTTTTGGTATATTCATTCTTAATCTGCAAAACTTGGGTGCACAGTCATTGATGCTGATCACAAATTTATTATTATGGTTTCTTTGCACCTATTGGGCTTCATGATTAAGCCTCAAGAGCTCCAAAGTTTTAATGGAAGTCTGAGTGATATTACTAACCCATGTTTCAGTAATTCCTCTTTCCTCTAAGAAATTGTCAAAGATGGTATGCAATCTGTCATTTATCTCTTGTGCTATTTCTGCTACCCAATCATTAGCTTAAGTAGCTAGATTATAGTTTGCTCTCAAACTAGAATGGACCTCAGAGAAGTTGGTTTCTAATTGCTCATTCAAAATTTGGGCCACCTGTCTAGAGTTTCATGATAAGTTTACCAATTTAGTAATGGCCGCGTGATGACAGGCAATTGTCATCTGAGAATTTCTGGAGGTGGGGTGTACAAATTCAACTAAATGTTGGGTGATATTCTCTATCCCAATTAAAACTGTTTCAGATTTGAGCTACACTCAATTGATGATAAGCTAGATATCTCATCCACAACACATCTTGCTATCGTTGCTGATAAAAAGGATTACTACTATTGTCTGCAGGCTCTTGTCCCATTTGATACCCTCTTAACAACTGATGTTCAAAACGTTCCATCTCTTCAGGTGAAATGGGTTCATTGGGGTAGGTAATAATAGGTACATCATTCCAATTAATCTGGGACACAGTCTTTTTTAATATTCCCAATGTCCCAGTAATGGTTCTAAATATTTATTGAGATTGCTCCCATACTCGGCATGGTCACCATCTGCATTCCCAGCCATGAGCACCACTTCATTGAATTTTTGTGCCTACTTTGGATTTCTGGTTATTCTTCTGCAGTAAGGTGGAGTTTTGAAAAGTCTTTTGTATGGAGACAATAGACCAGTTGGTGACTATAGTTAGGATATAACTCTTAGGTAATAACACTTGAAGCCATATTCTTCTGTCATTACTTATATGATGGCACGCTGCCCTGATCCTTCTGATTCCAAGTAAATCCTTGACTTAATACAACGTAAAGTAATGAATACAAAAAAGCTTATATAATAAACTATGAACTTGTGGTAATAGTTGATGATAGTTTATTAGTATCAACTTGGGATAATTTATAGGGTTAGATGTTCACCACATCTTACCCATGACGCTTTATTTCTCAATGGCACTTGGCCAGAGAAAGTAATAAGTTTATTTGAGGGTCTACAATCTTTTTGACTCAGGACATCTTAAACGCCTCAGAGTCAGTCTCAAATTCAGAAATATTCTTAAGACAGCGTTTCTAACATGTCCGCAAATAGCTGAATCAATGCTCTTTTCAAGCAATTGGCAGCACATACCAAGACAGTTCATACCACTAATTAGTAATTAATTTGATCAAAAACTTGATCAACATTAAAAACTAATTTCAACATAGACCAAAAAGCCCACGTGCCTGAGTCACCAAGTTGACTATTATTTTAAGTCTGACCTAACCAACAAAGCTCTCAAGCCCATGTCATCATAGTTGAATATTATTAAGTGGAATTGCTAGGTTTCAGATCCCAAGCTTCACATAAGCTTAAGATATTCCTGATCCATAATCGCTGATATCTGATATGATCCATAATATATTAAGCGTGGTAACATTATTATGTCCCTATTAAATATTTAACAATTAGATCCAGTCAACAACTCAACACACCCATCTTTAAATACTTCCATCAGGGTAAAATATGTTTGTCAACTATCTCAGTGAGGCATGGTCATATTTTTTGGAGTGTACACCACAAATGTTAGGTATAGATGGCATATGGCTTTAATCATAGCTAGGCACATTCACCCTGATACTGTATAATTGTGCAATGCTTTGGTAAGTTTCTTTTAGTAGAACAAAATAGGGTGATATGCTAATTTCTCTCTAACTGAGTTCAAATGTTACCCATACCACTTCACTGGCATTATTGTAAATGTAAAGGGCCTTCACAAAGCCTAGGTACTTCTGTAAAGAGAGTGTCTGCATCTCTCCTTTTCCTATAATGTAATAGCAAACCCACCACTTGAGACCCAGAGAACACGCTTAAAAATAATGAAAATAAAACACTAAGAACAGTTCAGATGCCAAGATGGCCTAAACATAACAATGAAGACAATATATATATAATGAAATGTATCTTAGTAAAGACGTGACATGGTTTGTTTTCAAGGAGTTAAGTAACAAGCATAAATAAGAGTCTATACTAGGAAGAGCTTCAATTCAAAGCAGTCCAGACTCAAAACAATGGCAAAAAATCCATATAAAAAAGCATTTGATGAATAATATTGTCTAAAATCTCCTTGTAGAGGTCTGAGGTGAGGCCTTGCCAGAGACTCATCAGATAAGATAGTTTTTAAAGGAGTTATGAGAAAAGATGACCCTCAAAGAAGCTGATCTACTGAGACTATATGAAAGGTTAAGGGATGCGACATGGCCATTCCATAGCAGGGTTAAGCACAAGCAGTCAATAAGATCATACTATCATCAATGGTAGTAGGGTATCTCAAGTATGCCTGATCTCAAGTTTTTGCCTAGAAGCAAATTTTACTAGATTGTTGTAATATTGTATCTACTATGGGATTAAAATCCCTGTTTTACAATTAAATGCAACTTCCCACTTTCATTGATAGAGTAACTAATAAATAATAGGCCATTGATGTAGTGCTGGTAACCCCATCACATGACCTCATGGTGTCAACCTGGGTATACTTGGCCCTTGCCCAACGTTGTTCCAAGGTGAGTTTATGATCAAGAGGACATCCATTTTGATACCTTTGGCTTTAATATCCTCCACCTTGCTCTTATGATCTGTGCCCACAATTTTGTCATTAGACATGACGGTATCAGGATTGGGGCTATCAACTTTTCTTCTGGAATTTCTTCTCTATGGTACACTTCATGTATCACCATAGAATTCTCCAGAATCGCTTGGTGATGCTCCCTGTAGTGGACAACAGTTTATGCTTAACTGGACTGCTTGCTCATGAGGTGTTATTTCAAAGTGTTAATCCATCTGCAAAAAGTTATTTATCTATTTTGCAATATGCATCATAGACAATTCAGAGAGTATTGTTCTCTGGTAAATGGTACCTTTACAAATACTGTCAATTATGTATAACCATGTTAACCTTGAATTAATCTTGAAGATGGCTGTTTCTAAGCATACTGGAACTTCTCATAGCCTCTGATGGTAAATCAGGTAAGTTCAAACCTTTAA
The DNA here is from genome assembly GCA_022478985.1 of Massospora cicadina. Lineage (NCBI taxonomy): Eukaryota > Fungi > Entomophthoromycota > Entomophthoromycetes > Entomophthorales > Entomophthoraceae > Massospora > Massospora cicadina. Next base: position 69,921 of record JAKSZP010003963.1, read on the forward strand.
AAGCAAACTTCTATGTTTGGCATTAAAATTTGACTAATAAAAACAGCAACAGCAAAGAAGATTCTGTGAACGAAAACTTATATGAAAAATATGGAAAATATATATATATAGTTTATTAAGTTTTAAGATGCTTAAAGTTTATGTCTTGAGGCTAAACCTCTCCGCTTATGCCTTCAATACCCATTTAAAAGTATAAGAATACTAGACCCCTTGTATCACCCCTTTTTAGTTTAGTAACCTTGCTCATGTAGAGATGATCAATGGGAAACAGCCTTCCCCCTAAAGAACCTCTTTCATGTCCCCATTTTCTTCTTCTATTTTTTGAAAAGTATGGAAGAGGCTTTCAGAGAGGTGAATCAGTGTAGGGCCTCTGGAATCCTTCTGGAGCTCATCCAATCATAGATGTCACTTTAATGTGCAAGAATCTGACAAAATCGCTTAAAACACCAAATGATTTTGAACAAGTCTGATAAGCCAAATCAGGTCATAAATAAAACAGATTTTAGATTAACCCCCCCCCCCCCCCCCCCCCCCCCCCCCCCCCCCCCCCCCCCCCCCCCCCCCTGGAACATCCAATCTGCTCCCAATGATATTCTAATCAATCTCAATCAAATTGTAATTACTAAAACTAACTGTACTGATTTTACGGTTTGATAAAATCCATGCAATATAGGTTTTTAATGATTTTGATTATTCTTTGATCCATAAAATGAGCTAATAAAATTTTGATGACGTGATCCAATCCTGTACAAGATTCTCTTCACCCTGTTAAACTCATCTTAACCTAACCAATAAAGATATATGTAGAGGCTCAGGCTCAGGGCTGTGCTTTAAACTCCATCACCCTTCCTTCCCTCATCTGATAAAAGCAACAGACCCCCTTATGGTATGCTACCAGTTCTTTCTCTTTATAATTTATTTAATATAAAACACCTATCTTTTATTTAGGTACTGTTTGTGTAAACCTCCCTCCTCATCATATCATCAGACTTTCAAATTAATTCAGTGACTCATGCCATCATCTGAAAAACGGTGTTATATTTTGTAGCAGGTCTTTAAATCCATCAATTCAGTGACTTGCCACGCTGTGATCATAATTGTAAAAATGTACGCTCTTAAATATGCTTTATTTTGTCCTGACATTTACATCGCACATTTCTGCAGCCTCAATTTAACCTGCTGATCCATCACTTATTTGGCGAGATCCATCCAGAGGTATCACCCTCACATGCCAATATAATTAAATTAATATACTGACAACTGTGAGACTGGAAGAGTTGTCACCCTCCCTGACTCTCCCACTCATGGGTGTTGCCTCAGTAAGACCTGCTGTTGCCATTGCAGTCTAAATGCTTGGTATGGGACTTTATGTATACTTAAATAGTGTTACCCCTCACACAACCCCTAGAACGTCCCATCTCAGAGTCCTTAGGGCAGCTGAGCCTTTGGCATTCTAATTACTCCACTGGGCATTAGCACACTCAGTTTGAGTGACTATCTTTTTTCAATCAGCTACAACCATGACATAAAGTAGATTTGGATTATATCAAACCAAGTTTTATATGATGATTTTGTATTTGTATTGTGGTTACATAGTCAGCGTAGTCCATTCCCTGACTCTTAATAATCTTCTGGGTTTTTCCAAAGTTTATATTGTGGAGCTCTTGTGTTTTTGCAAATGTGTGACTGCTGTTATGAGCCCAATTGTGACTCAAGTGGTTCCCATAACTCATATGGTTCTTGAACATGCACTTGTAATATCATTTTCTCAATTTATTGTTTTTTGAAACTAATTTTCCTGATATGGTCAAATAATTTTTTATAAAGTCATACAAATGGGGAAACTTTCTCCAGATGGTGTTTTGGTAATCTGTTATTATTAGTGGGAGAACCCAAAGGTATAAAAGGGGTTCTTATAAGTATTCTTTTCAAAATAATGAGTATAATCTTTTGTTTCAGTACAAGTACTGATGCATCCTCTGACGTCATGGTTACTGGATATTAAATTAATGCGGTGATAAGGTGAATATATAGACATACTTTGTCAGGATGTTTAGACTAGGCAAGGCATATAAAAGGGGTAGGATGGACCAATTACTATTCTGAAAAGCCATATTATTAGTACTTGCATTAGTATTAACAAATTAGGAGTTTCTTAAGGGTTTTTTCCATAGATAAGTGTTTAAATCCTTTAGTTGAGCTTTTCTCACTAATAAGTCCCTACAAAATTCTGAAATAAATATTTGATTGAATGGTGAGGGCTAGAAAAAAATTATATGCCCACCACTTTCACCTGACAGTAACAATTTTCATGACACTCAGAGTTCCCAATAATTGATACCACTAAAGGAGTAAACTCATGTTTTCCCCTCAGCCTTATTCCTAATAGAACTTCTAAAAACTGTTGTGGAAAACTAACTTAAGTTAGTACACACCATAAGCCTAAACCTTGACACTGGAACAATGTTCCTCAACAAAAATTATCTGTAATTAACTATAATCATAATTACACACAAGTCATCATAATGGCGGTGCCATACTGGCTTTAAATTCCATTGTGGGCACTTAAATACCTTTAATTTAAGCTAAGTATTTAAATACATATTGATTCTTTGACACTTTATAATTTTTAGGAATATAGCCTATAGATTCTATAATCAATAGTAGAGTTAGCTACCCAATATCACTGAGAAATTCTCTTTTCTATTATGCCTGTCTTCTGAAGGCAAACTAGAGTATAATTTGCCCTAATTCTATCTTATATTTTAGAGACAGTTTTCTTTTTTGCTTTATAATTTTAAATATAATATAATAATAAAAGTTTAGAAAGTATTTACTCTAGTGATATATTTACAAACCTATATACAATATGCCACCTAGCATGCTCCTCAATTTAAAATCCTTAAAACTGGTATTGGTCAGTCTACTATACTTCAAAATGAGAAATCACAACAGAGCTACAAGTATTAAGCTTGGAATTCAAAGTACCTTCTTGGTGATAGGCTAAATATTATATTGTGCCCCAACACCTTGTCCTTTTAAATGCTGTAAATAAGGCTATTGGCTCTATGTTTACTCTTTTAATTTTATATGAGGTGGACAACTTAGGGACAAAACTACACAATTTATGGGAAATGGTAGAATCTAAATCAAAATATATAGGAAGGAAAATAAATCCTGGTAACCCTGAACGCTAGCATTCTAATAGTCCAGGAACTTCATGAATTGCAAACTATTTTCTATCTCAATTCAGGGCATTGGTGCACAGTGTTAGTACACTCAAAAATTGTCCTCTATCCATATTTCATATGCTGTGATTATATTCAGGAGTCAGTGTTTTTTGAGGCCATACTCTACCACTGGGTCATCCCCCTCTATTTTTACTCTGTTTATACACGTAAAAAACACTTTCATATACTTTATTTTTATTAAGAAAATCTTAAAAATGGGCTTAATCTCTGTGGCTTGGATCTGGTAGATTTAAAATATTTTTACTAACTATATCAAAGGTTCTACCTTTCTTTTATATTCTTGTGAATATTTGTTAAATTCTTTATTCTCAGGTACCTCTTATTTTTTTGTATGAATCAGATTTTTTTATTTCTTCTATCAGATAATTAGATATATACTCAGATAGGAAGAGATTTGAGGAGATGACTATCATGAAAATCACCAACCAATCTTACCTTATAGCTATACCATCAAAGCCCCCTGAGAATAGTAAAAATTTATTTATAGTAAAAAAGTAACTGAGGCGGGTTGACCTTAGAACATATATACCAAGCTGAGTTTTATTGGCCTTTCTGATTTTAAACCTGTTTCAATTAAAACCTGACCCATAGTGGAGCAGGAACCACCCCGCTATGCTACCACTCCTCTGAAAATTTATTTATATTATATACATTTAATACTAATACTAAATCAGCTACTCAACATCAAAGACAGGCACTTTGAACCAATTAAGTTTATTTTCATAAAACTTGAGAATTTTAGTAAATTTTTACCCTGATATTTCTTAATGGACAGTATTCAGAATAAACATCGTGTCAATTCAAAGTTATGGGACCCAACTAAGGATCAAATTTTAAGTTATCACCTGGATAATAAACACATGTGACAATCCACTGATTCTTGTCATGAGAAGCTTCTATTTCACCCAATAAGTGTTACCCTAAAATATAACTAGGATAATCCATTGAATTTTACACTAGCCCTTTTTCCATAAATAAACATTGGTTGTTAACAATAACATATAATAACCTTATTCTATTTATAATTGATATTCTCAACCTCATATTTTTGCCTTCCCTACTTCCATAAGATTTATTTTCCTGGTCTTAAGTGGCAATACTTTGGTTTTAACAAATAGATGGAGTACTGAAAATATTTATTACTTTTCTGAAAAGATTTCAGGGAAGAGCACTAAGAGAACACCCAAAAAAAACAAAGTCCTTTATGGGTGGTGCTCATTACAGGGGGCCACTTTCACCTAAATATACAGAAATAAGTGCCAAATTCAATATACAACAGTTAATAGTGTCATTATTTGGGTGAACGACAAAAAGAAAATGAAGATGACCGCAGGGGAAGTCCACCTACAGTTGAATAAAAGATCCCAATAAATTATTTGGAGAAACATGAATCACAACAATTGCCTATATTTCTACTTAAGTATTTAGGGATCTCAAAAGTGTTATTCTAAACCCTGACAACCACGCTACCTATAAAAGAGCGTCTGCTGAGGATAAAGCCTATATGAATTCTTATGAAAGTCACATTCTTCTGTAGATACAGCTGCTTTTTCAAACCTCTTTTAAATAAAAAAAATCAAAAGTTTGTACATCCAGTTATGTACCATCTCATGCACTTAATGGGCGCCCACCGTGAAGAATTGTTAAGCCATATGGGTCTTAAAATGTTTTATGACTGGACTATTGGAAATGTACCACCTACCTCTCATCACATTAAAGATATTTACAGAAAGCTTCAATCATAACATGATTCCATTATTCAAATCCCCAATCAGCTCACTAATAGTAAATCTATGTGTTAATATATAAAGAGCCTGCTATAGAACTACTTTTAAAAGATTTAACTGATTTAAATGTGATGGTTTACAACTTCTTATCCTTCACTGTAGAGTTTATCAGTATGAATCTATAGCGTGTGGCTTGATGGCCACTCAGGCTTAAGAATTTGATGTTATGTTGAAGACTATCATAAGCATCTCAATTTAAATTATAAAAAGCCTTGGAGCATATCTAGTAACTTGAATGAGTCAACATTTCAAATCTCCAGTAGTATACCAAAACCCTGAAATAAGAATTGCTTACGTTGAAAGAGATCTAGTTTCCTGGTCCTATAAGATTTTGTCCAAACTCTTGTCAACTGTATTGATAATTTGGAATATGGTTTGGAAGTCAGAAGACTAGCAGTATATCTTTAAATGAAGTTTATAGCTGCCTTAATGAGGCTAAGGATGATAAAATAAAATTAGGAGTGAGATAAAATCTAAAATGGAGTACTCTCAACAGAGTTCTGAGTGCAATGGTATGATAGAGAACTAACAAAAAGCATTAGAGCCTTGGAAAGTAAAACAAGCTCTTTAGACCTTATTTTCCCCCATAATAAATCATATTACTGTTAAGAAGCTCAAGTTCAAACCCTTAGAAATTGGTAAACCTTCTCTGGATAAATTCATGGATGTACTTGCCACTACCCACAACTCACTTTTGAAGACGCATAGAACATCTATAACATAGTCAAATCTACTCCTCTGACATAATCACAACATTTGTCAGTATTCCAGCTTCAATAAAAGAGTCAAGTCAATCTCATGATGGGATTTGAACCAAATCCAAGGGTCTAATCAAAACCAGTGTTGGGGATTTTCCCTGATTAACTATAATGAGACCCCTTGATATTGGGTCTATACCAGATCTAGGAGGTCAAAATTGTTACTTTGACACCTGTAACAAGACATTTCTAAATTTTAAATAGACATTTAAGCTATATACTATATTTAATGGTTTTGGATATTCATTAAGTACTTACCAAATACTTTTTAATTATGTTTGAGGGGAAACAAACTTTACTTTCTCTTTTAACCGACTAGTTTGGTTGCCACTACTAATTAGCAAAGATAATATAATAATCACAGATTAAGGAGCATTTTTTCTTAATCAAAGCCTTTATTCGTTTTTAAAGATCCTTATGCCTGTAACTTTGGATCCCCTGAACTCTGCTGTGGTGGTTGGATTTCATCCCCTGCGTCCTGAAAATTTATTGCTCCCTGCCAGGTGGCCCTGAGTTCCCAGATTAATTATAATGAGCAGTCCTAATTCAGCGCCAGATGTCTCCTCAGATTGTGAGGCCACCCGTCTTAGTAAGTGGTCAGTTAGTATTCAAGTAAAGGTACAGGCCGTGCCTCATGACCTCAAATTACCCATGTCACTAGAAGTGGACCTTACCACCCCTTCCTCAGAGCAATATCAACTACATAATTCAGATTTAACTAAAGCTCTCCAGCTCCTCCTTACCAGGGCTTTGTACCAGGAGGATGAGCCAGCCAAAGATGAGCCCTTGCGGTACCCTCACTGATAATGGGCTTAACCGCCAGTTCCTCCTTTGATGGATCAGTTCAGAGTAGGACGTTCATAGCGTTACTTATGCCAATTTGTGCACCAAACCTTATACCACTTGTTACAGGTAGCTAGGTTCCAACATCAGAAACTTCTTTGGCATCTGCAGTTATTGGAGACTTTGCACTCCAAACTTCTCCACTTCTACCAATCTGCATCCTTCTTTTAAAATGAGAACCAAAGAGCCATATTGGAAAACTAACAGCTTTTCAACGAGATGCAGGTAGTGGTGACATGTCTTAACAGGGGCATAATGTGATTCATCTGTCAAGAACTTTCTGATCATTTTAGCCAGTTAAAAGTCATCATACACAACTAGATCATGGATAATACCACTGGGTTACAAAGTCAGATCAGTAACCTGAGAGCTACTGTGGATAAAGCTCCATTATATTTAAAACCTAATTAACAAAATTCATAATACTTTGGATAATGCTCATGTACCAGGACCCCCTGGGCCTCCTGGAACACGGTTTAGATGGATCCCCTGGGAAACAGGGGCTCCCTGGACTGCCAGGTCCTCCTGGCCCCAGTATAGGCATGAACCTCCCAGAAAATCTGCTCAAATTTTTAATTCAACAATTTAACATCTAAGTGTTTAACTTGGGCGTGTTGCCCAAATTGCTGAACTCATTCAAGATGGAGTCCCTCTTTGTGCTAACTTTCTCTTTGGGCTCATCATGATTGACTTGAGTTTTTAGCTGAAATACCCACTGCAGTGCGAGGTTTGGAACAGAAGGTGCTCATTATTGAGCAGCATTAATTGAACCTTTGAGAACCACTAATTTTTTTAAATTGAGATGTAAAGTGGGTTTAATTTTTTGCCCCACAATAGGCCTTCATTCTGCTCATGAATGAGTTGTTTAACCATCATGGACATAAAAGGCTTGCATGTGCAATTGGACGCTCTCCACTCTCATGACCATTCCTGGGACACTGTCTCTTCACTAGGTGAGAGTGCAACTCTGGTGGCCATACATGTGGTTCATCCCTTATCTCCTCCAAATGACACCCCAAACCCTCCTTCATAGAAAAGTATGTCCTGGGGAAGGATCCATTTTCTCATTCCTGTAGAACTATAAAATCACTTTGGAAGGAGAGAAAGATCATCAGCAACTTAAACCTAATTAATTTCCTCAGGAAGGTAGCACAGGACATAATGGTAGCCCAATTGATGACCTTCCATAAATGGAGTGAAGGCAAAGCTTCTCTTATTTAGGAGTTTGGGAATGAATTAACACTACCTAACCAGAGGCAGAACTTTATGGCGATAAGCCTCAACTGGGTAGAATCTGTTATTGAATTTGACCAGTGATTCTACTTTGAGGCTTAGATGTTGATTGCCACAATTGTCTCACGTTAGATGATGCTATTACTGCTTTCTTATCAGCTTTCAAGAAACATCCTTAATTCACTTTATATTAAGACGGTAAAACCTAAACTTACGTCCCTTTTTCATATTAAAGAAGCCATAATGAAGATTCCCTATGATCCGTTCAATCTACTGGACCCTCCCGTCCTACCAATAAGCCTCAGCCGCAAGTCTTTGTGGTAATGACTTCTGACTCCCCCAATCCTAAATTATACTGCAATTATTGTGAGTGGACCAACTTACCATAAGCCAATGCCTCCAATTTAGCCTAAAGTTGGCAGAAAAAGATCAGTCATCATAGGGAAGAGGCATTCTCTGCTGACAAAACTCAAGTGTCTCCCCCCCTCCAGTTAAACGCCTAGCACTTCCAGTTGCTTTATGTTAGTTGCCCCTGCTGAAGTTAGCGTCCCCCTTTCTCACCAAGGCAATAAAGACCTTTTAATTTCTTATTTATATATTTTCCAACTATCAAGTCAAATTCTTACAGTTAGCTCCTCTAGTGAGAGCCAGGCACTATCCAGCTGAACTTTTTAAAGCAGATTGAAAATTCTTGAGCCTGGCTATGGCAGAATCCTCCACTAGGCTCTCTACAGCTACCTAACATTTTGTCTTTTACCAGTTAATTCCCAATTTGGTTCTTCAGTGGTACAAGTAGAGGTAGCCATACATAATGTTAAAGTCTTATCTATAATTGTTACTGGCTCTCTGGTTAAAGTTATATCTTCACAACTTATACAGAAAATTAAAATGACTCCTGACTCATCCATGAAGATGAATATGTGATGGAGGGAGCTTAAGACACTAAGGCAATTGGAGCCTACTCAGCTTTACCCCTTTGGTTTTTAAAGCTCCTAATTACTGCCCTGTGAACGCTTTAGCAAATAATAGTTTCAAACTGCTTATTGGAGTCAGACTAATGCAGGATTTGACTTCATAATGAATCATAAAAAATACTTTTCCTTCTGGATATTGGATACCCTTGATATTTGATCTCCTGACCAAAACTAAGAGGGCTTCAAGTAACGTACTTGCCTCATTGAATATCCTACCTCTAATTTCAAAGTAGAGTATCAAAACCTGAGGTGTAGAGATAAGTTGCCCCCTGAAGCAGCAGACGCCAGGACTGAAATATCTCTGTATGCCCCCACACTTTTAGTAACCCCCTGATTCACAGGCTATTGTGGACTCCAGAGATCCAGATTCATATTTTATCAAAAAGTCTTAGAGTTATCTGGACACCCTAATCCTTCAATCAAAGAGGCGCTGACATGCCCTGGGATTTTAGACCCCAAGTATAAAAAATCCATCTTTATTTTATCATGAGATTAAACTAATCAGCCTCTCCGAATTCATCAGCATTCAGTCATTTCCTATGCAAAACTCTGCACTATCAACATATCACTTGTGTGAGCAGTTTTGGCTCTCTGAAAGTTTTAAAGTCTAACCCCTTAATAAACATAACTATGGTTGAAAGTAAGGGTGTGTAAGGCCTAACCCCATCAAACGCTGAGATATAGAAGTTTTCCTTGATGAATATGAAGATATCTTCACCTTGGGACCATGTGACTATGGGAAAATATCTGTATTAATCCACCAAGTTGAGACTGAAGAAAATCTTCCATCTAAATCTAGAGCTTATCGGAAGCTTAAGGTCAAGGAGGCTCAAGTAGCTCTGGAGTTGAAACAGCTACTAGAGGTAGGATTAATTGTACCCTTTAAAAGCTCTTGGGCTTCCATGCTCCTGTTAATTTGTAAAAAGATGGCGTACATCAAGTTGTAATGAGCTATTACTGACTAAATCTCATTCTGAAAGGTTATTTACACCCTTCCTTGTTTAGATAACTTCTTACGCCTAATTCTTGGTGTAAAATATTTTTTGGCGATGGATCTTGCCTGTGGCTATTGGAAAATTGACCTATCCCCTGAAGATCATAAAAAATGCACATTATCTCAAGCAAAGGTCAAATCAATTCTGCCAGAATGCCGCAGGGGCTATGTAATGCCCCTACCACCTTCCAAAGAGTGATGGATAAGCTATTGGGAGATTTAAACGCTATTGCGTGCTAGTCTATTTTAGTGACATAACCATTTTCTCTCAAACTTTTACCACTAATTTAGCACACCTGAAGTAGTTTTTAGCATTTGCAGCAAGCTTAGCCAAAGTTAAAACTCTCCAAATCATTTTTATTACAAATCAAAATTGATTTTTGGTGCATAAGGTAAATAAGTAAGTAAGGAATATTCCCTATGGAGGACAAAGTCACAGACATTTTTGTAATTTCGCCACCTAAGTCCCTTGAAGATTTCAAGTCTTTCTAGGAATGTTTGGATATTATCAGCAATTCATTTCATAATTTGCAGATAGCATGGAGCCCTTAATTTAACAAAAAATGGGATTCCTTTCATGTGGAGATAGGAGCAGCATTCTTTTAGCCTATTGTGGGTAGACCTTACTCGTTTCTCTATGCTTGTACATCCCAACTTTGATAACCTTTTTTGTTAAAAACATATTCGTGACATAGCTATAGGTGCTATATTATCCTAGCACAATGAAAATCAAGTGGACTATCCTATAGCATATTATAAAAAGGTTTAACTAAAGCTGAACGCAATTATAATGTCACTGACAAGGCATCTGGCGGTATTGAAGGACTATTAAGCACTTCTGGCCATCTTATATGGATCACACTTCACCATAATTACTGATCATGCCTCATTGCAATGGCTTCAACAGATGAATGATCCTGATGGAAGATTACCCCAATAGGCGTTAAAGCTTCAGAGCTATGATTTCTCCAATATTATCATCCTGGGCCATACATCAGAATGTTGATTGTTTATCTTGGTTACCCATATTAACTTTAACTGACCCTGAGGAAGACTGACTCTATGATCTACTATACCAACCTCACTCGTAGAAAATGAATCCCTAACTATCCAGAAAGAGTTAGAGGAAAGGTCAGAAATTATTTAGAACATGGATGGCAACCTATGCAAACTAGTTACATGAAAAAGTCTCTCTATATCTAACCTTCTGCTCATGTGCAAATCATCCTGAAAGAACATTTGTAAGTTGGACAAAAAGAAATTTGAAACACTATCATTAGCTAAAAACATAATGCTATTGGGAAAAGATGCTCCCCTCAATTAAAGAAGTATTGGAGTCCTGTCTGGTATGCAAATGTTATGGTGATCCAATCCCTGATTTCAGCATCTAGTGGTTCCCCATGTAGACCCTTTCATACAGTAAGTATTGATGTGGTGGCTCCCCTACCCCAAGCATTTAAAGGCCATCAATTCCTTCTCTTGGCTGTGGATCACTTAAAAAAGTGGATTGACGCCACATCTTTAATATCTGCATCAGCAAAAGCTACCATTACATTCCTGTACAATAAAACTATCACCCAACATGGGGTACCTACCATAATTCTCTCCAACAATGTCAAAATTTCTGATCATCTTTAGTGAAAGAGTTAACTGAGATAATGGGGTCCAATCAGCGTTCTCCACCACCTGCCATCCTGCAACTAATGGGATGGTCAAGCTAGCAAATGCTACTTTAACATCAACCCTCCGGAAAATGGCTTCCACTGATCCCCTACTTCAACCACAAAACCTACCTGGTGAAATTCTGGTCTATAAAGCACTTACCATCAGGTTATCAAAATGTCCTCCTTCAAAGCCTTGTATGTTAGGAAACCTCAATTGCCCTCCAAAGTGAAATCTTTGCTAGATCAAGCCTCCCCTTAAGCCCCTGAAATTACTATGAGAGCATTATATAATGATATTATCCAACTTTAGACCTTAGCTTATGAAAACTTATCTGAAACTACCATCCAAATAACCAATCAGTTTAGCGATAAGCATGTCCCTCTAAAAACCTTCCAGCCAGGTTATTTATTCCACTTTTACCATCACCTGCCTGGTGGAAGATACAACAAGTTAGGGGTCAAACTGGTCAGGCACTATAAAGTCATTTATAAAGCAGGGAAATGAACAATCAATTGTTGAGGTTGCAAAAGGGACTGTGATTTGAGTACATAACCAATTTCTGCGCCCCTTTACCCTCCTACGCCAATATCTAGAAGGATGTGTTGTTGTTACTCTATCTCCAATAAAAGAGTCAAGTCAATCCCTAACTGAATTTGAAACTGATAAGGGTTGCATCAAACCTACTTCCATGGATGGTCCTCAATTATCTGTGATGAGACCTCTTGATATCAGAGTCCAAACATCTAGAGGGTCAAATATCGTTACTTACACCTGTACCTAGACATCACCAAATCTCCAAAAACCTAAAGTTGGATCTTGGCTTCACAAGCTTAGATATTTCCTTATAGTACTTACCAATTTACTTTATAACTACGTTCAAGAGAAAATAAGCCTTACTTTCTATTTTACCCAACTAATTTGGTTGCTGCTACCTCATTAGTGAATTTAGGAAAATGCAAATTAAGGAGCGTTTTCCCCCTTTGTTGTTGCCTTTATTTAATTTATTTATATTCCCTTGTGACTGGGGCTTTATATCTCTTGAATATTCTGGGATGGTTGGATTTTATTCCCCACGTCCCAACCATCCATATATTGAAAACCTAGAAATACATGGATTATAACGATTTATAAAGTTACTAAATCCCTAGAAGCAAGTATAAGTCTGTAATGGAGTATCTAATTTTCTAGTGGGCAGCCTTAGGAATATGGTGGTCTACAAGGATCTGAACTCTAACCATATTAATAATCTCAGGATAGTTGCATGCTCCAGAATGAGCTCAACGGTAAAGTTGATAAGTTTTATGGGAAATAAAGTAAAGATATTAAACAAGCACCTAAATGAAGCAAATATTTGACATTTAGGAAAATTATGCAAGCAGCAGATACAGCAGTGAGGTTTCTGAATGTCTAAGTGTATCTAATAGTGAAATTTTTATTTAAAATTCTGATTGATCTTCTTGACAGATGATTTCTGTAACAAGGCAATGTAAAGGGTAAAATAAGTCTAGAGATGGTGTTTTATTTTTTAGAGTAATTATGTAATAGAGAAAATTTTGGAATTTTTTAAGTAGGGAAAGCACTACATAATGGTGGTATGAGTTGATTTAAATGTTCAAAACCTTAAGTAATTAACCGAAATAAAAAAGACTTGTTTATTGGCTAGCTTGCATAAGTTGTAGAAATTTGATCAGAGGTGGAGGGTAAGGGCTATATAATACACTCCTATCTCCTGCACCCCCTACCATATCAAGTAGATTAACTTTAATTGAAATAGATTTTTAAGTTACATATTAGTTTTAGTTTGATCTTTTTGTAATTAATTGTGAGTTGTCAATCAGGACAGATCATATTTTTAAGTCAATATTAAGCTTGAAAATTTTTATGGCTTTAAAGGAGCTTTGAGGCGGTTACTTGACTAATCCAGGGGCTGAAAAATCTATTCTAAGTCTTCTCAGCCTCCTGGGTTGCCTTCATTTTTTTAAATAGAGATTTGATTTCAATGATGATTGACAGGGTCCTGGATCCTTGTTTGAAATGAGATTACATTTTTTAAAGCATAGGTCTGAGTGGTTTCATGGGTAATTGGTCCTTCATAAAGCTGCTATATCTCTATACACAGATTTGGGATGACTCTCATATATTAATATACTGGTTATAGAGGCAGTGAGGTGTGACAGGATGGTAAAGTTAAGAGGATGGGCCACTACCCAAAGCTTATCAATCATGTGAGCTAAGTCTTCCTTCATCAGAGGAGCCTTGGTGGAAGGATTAGACCCCTCCTCCTGATTGGCGGGTCTTTCAGTCTAGGTTTAGGGTTAAATATAATAACTTAGATGCTCTAAGAGATTCATCTTTATACCTGAGGCTCTACATATAAGGTGGCAGTCACTACTACTGATATCATAATCATTATGACATTTCTATGATAGCAATATAATTTCATTTATATATATGTGGGTTAGATTGGTTGTTTTATATAGCACTTACCTAAGTTTAAGAGACTCTTAAATGTCAGACAACTGGCATGTTAAGAAAGGGCTTAGCTTCCATTGGGGATACTCCAATACCCATGATAGGATACATAGTCCACAAATTATCACCATTCTGATGATACATGAATAAGAACCATGTGGGGATAAATTTAAAGGTATTGATCTATAAACATCATTACTTCCCTTACCACTAGGATGAGCTCTGGCAGTGATCTAGACCATGCTTTTTTTTTAGTACTAGATGGTTAGACCATGCTTCACGCATTAAAGTTGAACTGCCTGGGTCAGCAGGAGGAGACTGTTCCGCCCATCTATGATTTGCATTTGAGGTGTAAACCTGACTCATGTGGACATTCACTTGATAACAAGGGGTGACAATTGTTTCATCAGGTCCAATCTTAACAGTTCCCCCTTGAGTAGCATCCACCAAATAAGCACTCCCATTTTCTCCATGATTGCAGTGATTTAGTTTTTGTGATGGAAATTACACTATCTTTAATTTACATTCAGGCTGTGCTCCTGACTCTTTTGGACATACTTTTGATACTGATGGGTTACGATGGTTTTTCAAGGTTCAATCACAACAATGTCACCCTGAGTAGCATCTGCCAAATTAGCGTTTTCATTTTCTTCTTAGTTGCAATGGATTAAATTGAGTGACTAATCGTTCTAACCATCTTGGTAAACCAGATATTTGTTCTTTTGAGAAGGGGAATGGTACAAAACTTGTGGGGGATGACTCCCAAAGGTTTCCGCACTGAGGGAGGTTATGGAGGAAATTTCCAACATGACATCCATGATCATTAATGATACAAGTAAGTGCAGGCCCTCCATTGGTTGGGTAGTTCCTTTAGGACAGCCATAATAGTTGAAAAATTACAAAAACCTTATAGTAGTTTTGGCAAAATTATATATCTATTAAGGACATGACAAAATAACCCAGCACACTACCATCAGCAGAGCACTGGGATTTTATAGTTGAAGAGAATTTAGGGCAGGGCCTGTAAATTATTTCTTACAACAGGATGCACAAATCTTCTCCAAACGCCAGAACTTTTGTGCTATGGATCAGCTTTCATATTGCAAGATCCTCATTTTTCAATTCCTGCTTATGAACTTTTCTCTTTCATTGGGGTTCCAGCATCCTTGTTTATCTCGCAATTTTCCTAACAAACTTTCCCATATCCTCTGAGAATTTTCTTCCAAATCACTTTCTTTGTTAGCTCTTCTGTCAATTTTTGGTCTCAATCTGCCCAATTGCATTCAGATTTTGTCGCAGATTATCTCAATTTTCTTGATATAATATTTTGATGAATATAACTTTATAGTGAGATCTTTTTTTCTACTCTTTGACTTGTTATGAAATATAGATGAGGGGACTCAGCGGAAACCTGACGTTAATCAAGGATGTGTTCTAAGTCTGCTATTTTTCCAAAGGAAGAGCGCAGAATTATTTTTCCCTTTTTGATTGAAAGGGGTGAATTGACTGATCTAAAGTTTATGGGTGGAACAAGAATCCCTATAAGACCCTTTTCCTAAAAGAACAGGGTCTACTTCTCCCTCTGGACCCCATACAAGAACACAATTTTTGTGTGGTATGGGCAACTTGATAACTGCAATAGTCTGGGGCTTCAGGGCGGCGGGCGCTGGGGCAGCAGGAAAAATGCATAGAAGTCAATGATATGATCGTGACAATTGGTACAATTGTGGTCTGGAATCCAACTGTTGTCATAGGCGATTTATCCTTTCCAAATCACCAGATATTAGTTTCCCTGTTTGATTTTTCTTGAACCAAATATTTCCTCTACCTCAAATTCTGGTACTACCTCTACCAGAAGTGGTTCAGTCTCCACAGGTTTTTTACCCTTGAAAGGTGACAGCGCTGATGCAAGGAAAGATTTGTGAATTTTCCGATATGATGGTAAGTCCACATAGAAAGACCCTTTATGCAAGACTTTGCTGATGAGTAATGGTCCTTCCTAATTGCAGGCCAGTTTACAGCATGCTAATTTGGTGTAAAGATTTTTTGTGTCTACCAACATCGCGTCTCCAAATTGATATTCTGGCGACGCCCTATATTCCCAATCTGCAAACTGCTTGATATCCTAGGAGGCTTTCATTAATTGCTTCTGTAGCTGCTGTTGTATTTTCTGGATGTGCGTTGTAAAATTATCCAACATAGGATGTTTGTGTGTATCTGGGACCCAATTGTGAAAGCAGGTTGTAGCCTAAGTTGGCATGCGCTGGCAACATTTTTATAGAAGCGTGCAGCAAAATTATTGTACAAACTGGGCTAAGGCCAAGTCACCTGCACATGTGTCTTGAGAAACGGTGGTAAAGCACTGGTTATACTGCTCAAGTGACTGATTGGTCCGCTATGTTTGTCCATCAGACTGGAGGTGATATGCTGACAATTGGTATGGTTTTATATGCATTGTTTAACATAGGGCATCCCAGATTTTCGAGGTAAACTACAGTCCTCTACCACTAGTTATCTCTTATGGTACCCTGAACATGTTAAAGACTTGGGTCACAAACTAAATGGGCTACGTTTTCCGCTGTGGTTGTATTTAAGTGTGGGATAAACAGTCTATCTTTCATGAATATGTCCACAACTACCATGCTCACATTAAAACCTTTTGAAGTGTGCAGACTGACAATAAAGTTGATTGATGCTGACATCTACAGTCCTGCTGCTTGTTCCAGTGAATGTAAAATCCCACTTCGCCCAGTTCTGTTTGCTTTGGATCATGCACAGGTTAGACAGCATTATATACAAGAAAGAACATCTTTGTCAATCCATTCCAGTCATATGCTCTCTTTATTATGTTGATGTTCTTCTTGCCTATAGGGTGTCCCATCATCAGCGGATCATGATGTTCTTTTATGAATTGAGACCATAAACTTTTGGTACCCATATGCAATCATGGAGATAAATCACCCTATCCTTTTTTAAATACAACTTGAGGGGCTTTCCCGTCTGATTTGGCCCCCTAGTGCTTATCCTTTAGTGGTTTTTGACTGTGCCTCCAGCACTGCGTCCAGGAGGGATCCATCAGCGCTAATTGCTAGATTTGGTTTGGGAGTGTCTCATTGTGTGAGACCCAAGGTGTTGTCAGAAGATTCAGTTATGTCCATGGTGGGTGGGGTTGTGGGTGCTGTGAGAATTGTGATGGCAGCAATAGTTTCTGGTTCCACTAGTGGTATGGACACCACTTGTTTGGGTGGAATCACCATAACTACTTCAACCACTTCCATATGGTTGTCCTTGACCACCAGGCTCCTGCTTAATATGTCTGGCAATATGTGTGTAGGCCCTTTGACAAACTCATATTAAAGTTCAAGTTGAGCAGGTCACGATGTGTTCTGGTTTATCTATGTGCTAATTTATGCAGCTTGCAATAGTAAATAATTGACTTATGGTCCATGCGCATCATCACCATGTATTTTTCTTCATGTAGAAATAGCACCAGTGCATCATTGCCATGCTACCACGGCTGACTATTTATTATAAATTTCCCATGATTGTTCAACGCCCATAAATTTCCTAGAGATGTATGACACTGAGTGTTTGCAGCCATCATGCTCCTGTAGTAATACTGCCCCCACAGCTGTGCCAGAGGCATTGCATGCTACAATAAACAGTTTATCTTCATTGGCATGTCTCATATTTTGCACCAAGATGAAAACTTCTTTGATGGCTTCTGAAGCCCATTGGCATTCTGACATCCAGATTAATGGTGTGTTTACGTTCATTAGCGGGTGGAGGGAGGCGGCTAGTTATGAGATTGCTTAGGAGAATCTTTCAAGAAAGTGATGGATCCCAGAAAGCTGCGGAGCTGCTTCTGGGTAGTGGGAGTTGCCCACGTCCTTATCACTTCCAATTTGGAGGGAGCAATAGCGTTCCTATATTTAAGTACCAAGTTCCCAAGTTACTGCACTTTATCTTTAAAAAAATCATATTTTGATGGCTTTGCATGCAGGCCTGTGCGTCACAAGGCAGCTGATACTTCTACCAAATCTTTCTCATGTTGCTCTGGTTTTGTGGAATGGACCAGGATGTCATATATGCCACTGCGCATGTAAAGCGGAGGTCACTTAACACACGGTTGATAAAACTCTGGAAAACAGCAGGAGCATCTTTCAACCTGAATGGCATGACCCTAAACTGGTATATTCCATGATGTGTAGATAGTCATAAGCCACTCTTGGCCCTCCTTCATAAGGAATTGGTGGAAGGCGCTGACTAGGTTTAATATGAAAATACTTTTGAATTATAGATCACTTGGGAGATTGCAGCCTCCAGTGGGAGGAGGTAGATATGTTACTGTGACATTATTTATGTGACCATAATCCATGCAAGGGTGCATGTTGCCATTGGATTTTGGGTAAACACCAAGGGGGATGACACTGGCAAGGTTTTTTATTAACCATCTTTTGGAAATCATTCCATCAATCCAAATTACAGACCTGATCCTCAGTGGCAGTATATGGGTATAGAAGAATATTGATCTTAATGAGGTCCACCATAAAGTGGAATCCAATGTCAAACTCTGAGTGGGGTGGTAAATGGTTCACCTTTTACATGTCAAAGATCTCTTTGTATGGTTCTAATATTTAGGCATCATGAGTAGATGTCTACTACACTCAAGGTGGAGTATTCTACCGTGGCCACCAGAGCATTTCCTTTCACCAATTTAGGGAGCAGGGATAATTCGCCAAAGTGATAGTATGTCAAGAAATTGAGCATATTTTACTCAAGGTTAATGGTGACCTCCTGCCTTTGCCACTATCCTAACCTAGGATCATAGGGTAGGGTAGGTCCAGAATTGCCAAGATATTGGAATGGAACTGATGCCCTTTAGCTGAGAAGAGTATTGGCTCACATAGAAGCAGGGTGACCATTGGTACCTTAGAGGCCCCATGATGGGCGCCCCATGGTAACCGCCAGGTCTAATGCCTGCTCCATTTTAAGATTGATAAAGTTCCCCAATGTGTCCATGTCAACTATGCGTTCATTACTGCCCATCTGGAGCCAGCTTTAATTTCCACAGCAAACAATAAATAAGCATGATTGAATTTAATAAAGCTGTTCAGGGTGCATACTCCGGTGGTATTAATTGCAGTTGTGGAAACATACTGTGATTTGTTGAGAAATTTGGAAGGCATTTATGCAGTCTGAGAATACAAAAGTGGGGCTGAAGGGGGTCTGGTGAATCCATCAGTGGACATACGTGGCTGAGGTCTTCAATTATAAGATTATGACTGTGATTCTCCTCAACTTGTTCCATTTTTTTCCACCTAGTAGGGGGACAGTGCGAAAGCCTCTTGTTCCACTGATATTAATAAAGTGCCTGGGGCCCTGTCTGATACATTACCAACCAAATTATATAAGTCTAGGTCTGTGTGGGTTACCCTGAATTACTAAATCCCCAGGACCTCCAGATGTGGGTTGATTCAATTTTAGGGGAGTGTTCTGGTCATATTGTGTGGTCCCAATATAGCGTGCTAGCATTGTGTTATATGGGGCCAATACCCCTTAACATTTCCAACCCAAATCATTGGAGGGACATAAGGAGTGAGGGCCAATACCTCTGGCGCATGAGAGGAGACATCTTATTGATCAAATTCTGACAGACTGGTGTTAGCTGCATTGTCCGTTACTAGACCTTGTTTCTTATCCATTTCATTGCTTGAGTTTCCCTCATTGTAAATAATATGAGTACCCCGTTCTTATAGTTGGATGGGGTTGGTTTGGTATACTAGACGTGTGACTTTAGGGTGGCTGTTTTTTTGTAGTTTGTATTCCAGGGCGTGCCTCAATCTTCTGGGCTAGTTTGTATGCCCATTCTGAAGTTTGGGAATATTGTACCATGCCATGTGTGATCCCGCTCCTTAGTTGAGAGCTTATAACGCAGCAATGGCAATGTCCTGGTAGTTGGATAGACTCCGTTAGTTGATGGAAGTCCTTAATACAGTCCTCCAAACTCATGGGAAAACCTCATTGTTGAAATAATTGGAAAAGGATTTGAAGCCTCAAATCCAGAGTAGCCACCATGGATGAAAAAAATGTAAAAAGTTAGGGAGGTAACTCCCTTAGGTGCAAATTTTGGTACTACAGGGTGCTGGACCACATTTTTGGCTTCACCTTCCAAGGCATCCAATAGTGCCAAGGACTGTTGGCCCTAGGAAGCCTCAATGGTTCCATTTAGGATCACTCACAGTTTAAACTTTTCCCAGAACTTCCAGCACCTGGTGGGCCATTTTGTCTGAGGGGCATGAGGTGGTTCCTATCACCATTACATCGCATACTTGGGCACTTGAGGTGAGGGAAATAGATTGCACTGCTCAAAAAGCAATACTTGTTTGATGGCTTTGATTAATGCCATCCATGACCAGCAGATAAGAAGTGCGCGCATAACTCCATATAAGCTCAGTTTGGCTGTTGAAGAGCCCATGTTTAGAAAATCCTGAGCCAATGACATGACAATGGTATTAAATGGCTTGGTTATCATGTCTGACAACCAATGTGCCAAAAAAAGACTTGGCTCCCATTGGTGATAATCCAATACCCACACTAGGATCCATAGTCCATAAGGTATCGCCGTTTCTGGTAATATGCAAATAAAAACATATGGGGATAAATGTGGAAAGTATTGATCTATGAACATCATTATTGCCCTGACTACTAGGCTGAGCACTAGCAGTAAACTTGAACATGCTATACACATTGAAGTTAAACTTTCTGAGTCAGCTGGGTGAGACTGTTCTGCCCATCTGTGATTTTCATTTGAGGCATGCTCCTGACTCATATGACATAATCTTGATAATGAGGGGTGACAATTGTTTCTTTAGGTTCAATCACAACATTTCCCCTCAAGTAGCATCCACCAAATCAGCATTTCTGTTTTTCTTCTTAATTTCTGTGGTTTATTTTGTCATAAATCAATCCAATCATCTTGATTTACATTCAGGCCATGATTCCAAATCGTATGGACATGCACTTAATACCAGGGGGTGAAAATGATTTTAGAGTTCAATCCCAACAGTGTCCCCCCAAGTAGCATCTGCTGAATTAACATTTTCATTTTCTTCATAGTCTTGGCAGATTAGATTGAGTGATTTATGCTCCGCTCATTTTGATACTCCAGATATTCATTCTTCTGAGCAGGGACATCATACAAAACTTGTAGGGGATGATTCCCAAAGTTTTCTGCACTGAAAGAGGTGATAGCATAAATGACCAATGTGATGACCACAATTATTACTGATATAAGTGAGAGAGGGCTTCCATTGGTTAAGCTGGTTCCTTGGGACATCCAGATTGGTTAAAAAAAACATAAAAGTAATTTTGGAGAAATTAAAGGTTTATTAAAGATATGACAAAATAACCCAGCACTCAACCATCAGCAGAGCGCTGGGTTTTTATAGTTGATTAGAATTTAGGGCAGGGCCTGTAAATTATTTCTTACAACAGGATGCACAAATCTTCTCCAAACGCCAGAAATTTTGTGCTATGGCTCAGCTTGCATATTGCAAAAGCCTCATTTTTCAGTTCCTGCTGCTGAACTTTTCTCTTTCATTGGGGTTCCAGCATCCTTGTTTATCTCGCAATTTTCCTAACAAACTTTCCCATATCCTCTGAGAATTTTCTTCCAAATCACTTTCTTTGTTAGCTCTTCTGTCAATTTTTGGTCTTAATCTGCTTAATTTCATTAAGATTTTAAAGCAGATTCTCTCAATTTCTTTGATGTAACATTCAGTCCAATTGAACTTTATGGCAGGATCATTCTTTTCCACTCTTTAGCTTGTTATGAAATTGAGATGAGGGGCCTCTGTAAAACCCAAAGTTCATCAAGGGTGTTCCTTAAGGTCACTATTTTTTCCAATGGAAGGACGCAGGACTATTCCACATTTTTTAATTAAAAGGGGTGAGTTGACCTATCTAATTTTATGGATGTGACGGTAATACTTAAAATAAAGATATCAATTATTTCAATCTGCATCTATATTTTGGCCTTTTAACTTCTTAATATAGCTACTTAATTGAGTGTAGCATAAACTTGTAGAGTTTAAAACACATAGGCTGAATCTTTTATCACTTTTACAATCTAGAGTAGTTATGTACATTGTCATATCAGTTTAATCAGCAAATTATTATGGTAAAGTTCCTTTTGCATACAAGGCATTGAAAGAACCTTTCCATTATGTCTTTAATTATACTATTTTAGCTATATAATCCTTGGTATGAGTAAATATAATAAACTTGATAGAATTTTTAAAAATCTGAAGAATCAATCTTCTATGTGGTAGCTTCTCATATAATTAATTATTAAAAGAGCTTCATTCATAAGATTTAAGTTATAATCAAGAGCATCTAGTTGTTACACATTCTATAAGCTGAGCTCATGGCATATTCTGCTTATTTAAGACCTTTCAAAGCTTTTCAACTGATTATAAAAAGTATGGTCTTTATAATGTCAAGTTAAGGATAGCTTTATTATGGATTTATAGTTGTAGCAGAGATTATCTGAGGTTCATACAGTGGGTAACGGTAACATGACATACTTTCCAAGTTCTAATATTGGTGAAAGTATATGATATTATTTTGATAGAATATGCAACAATATTTATACAACTGCCATAGCTTTCTCCTTGTTTTGGTAAAATAGAATTTTATAATTTAATTCTCCTATGATAGTTAACTAAAATCCACTAAGATTATCCTTTTCATTGGACTTTAGTTTTCAGTTAATATAGTAACTGCTTCTAACCTGTTATTTCTTGTAATACATTCTTTTTAATATAAGACTAATTGATGTGGTTAGCCTGGCAGGCTGGTACTGTAAAAAATGGAATCACCAAGATTTCATTTTGCCAGATGCCTTACATTTGGTGCCATTGATTGATGCCAAAATAGGTCCAATGCCAAGTTGGACCACTGAGGTAAGATGTTAGAGTTGGATACTACCAACCCATCTTAACCTCCAAAATTTATGAAAATATTGAATGTGAAAAAATGACAGGTAAGCAATGATGCAAATCTCCAAAGTAACCTTTTAAATTTATTTAATATAATAAAAATGGCAAGTGAGGTGATTCCAGCATTTCACTGGCTTTGTAAGTTCAACAAGAAAAAGACAGAGCAAAGGGGGAGGGCCAATGCTCCAAAAGCTCAAGGGTTTGTTCATGCAACAAAACCTTGTCATGCTGCAAAATTACAGATAAGGCATGGGTCTGAACAGTCATGGAAGCTGAAAAATCTGAGCTAACTTTTGGAATGGTGTGGGCTTATCCTTTTAAGATTGCCCTTTAGGGAGCCCTCATCAGGTCATACTTTAGGTCTTTTGAGCCTAAAGTATGGCTCAGAGAGAGCACAACCCCAGTGCCAAGCTGACCTCAGCTGGAAATCCCCCATATATTTTGACTTGGGATATGGAATATAAAGTCTGAGTCAAAATGGGAGGATAATTTCAACCTGTATCATCACAGGTTTCTGCTTCCACTCTAGTGCAGGCTTTGTTTGACTCAGCTTTGAAATAAGCAATGGCTATAAAAAACTTGGCATTGTTTAGTCCCAAGGTTGACCCACCTCAAATATAATTAATAAAACTAGTTGTGTAAGAATGATAGGTTATAATAGAAGAGTACTTTTTGATGTCCAAATTACTTTTTTAACTATTATCCATACTATAATAGCTCTTCTTATCCTAGATTAGAGTAGCTTCCCATTATATTGGGCACCCCATGTTGTATCTTTAATAACAGGACTGCCACTGGCTAGATTGATATCTATACTATTGTCTTTATGTATAAATAGATAGCCCTCTTATAATGAGGGTATAGTTACATTATATATCATAATATGTTATGACAATAACAAGGGGTAAAAATAGGCTATATATTAGTCTCCAGTATCTATAAGGTACATTAGTCTCCATCTAAATGTCAATAAAATAAGCAATGAAAAAGTGATTCTTTCCCTGGCTTTTTAAAGATAACAGGTAAATTTTTACTGATAATTCAATACACCATATGCTATTTTTATAATGTGAATATAGATGTTTCAAATTAAAACCTTGACCGATAGACTTTGGCAGACTATGGAAATGGGGTCTCAAGACTAGTCTACAGAGTAAGTTAGTCAGTAAGAGGTATGATTACTAGCTTTATGTTGGTGGTTTCCAATTATCTACCTGTTCTTATAATACATACCAACTACATATGTTTAGAAAATATTACAAGTGCATCTGATTATGTAAAGGAAAAATGTGGGGTTAAATTTGGTATGAAATGGCTTAAAGATAGATATCATATCAACAGGGTTTTCAGCAAGTCTTTTTCTAATCTATCCCTTAACTTATTTTAAAACTTTATTCCTGATATACGGAGCTAGCTGAATTGTTGCTAGGTGTTGCACTAGATATTCCATACTATGACAGTTAATAATTTAAACTCAGCAGACAATATAGTCCACTTGACATGGTATACTAATAGTCTGGCAAGCTTTTAGTCTATAGATGCCATACTGGTGGCACCTTGAGATTAATTCTTCTTGTTCAAATTGTGAGTTGGGCTAAAAATTTGTAGGGTTTTATTTTATCACAGGGTTTTACAGGCCAATTCACATTCATTACAGGCCATTTCATATATTTTTCATTGATTTTAGCATCCATTACAGGCTAATTTACATATTTTTCATCAATTTTTGTATCCATTACAGGCCAATTCGTATTTTTTTATTTTTAAATCTATTAAAAACTAAGTCGAAATTTGCCCATGGATGCAAAAATCAATGAAAAATAAATGAAATAGCCTGTAATGGATGTAAAAATCAATGAAATATATATGAATTGGCCTGAAAACCTTGTACCTATTTTTAAGTTCAGTAATATTCGTAAGGTTCCGGTCACAATTTAGATCCTAATAAAGTTAAGCCTCTATATAACTTAAGTTTTTAAAAAAGCTATTTAGCTGGAAAAAAATAAAAGTACTAGTAGATATTAACTGTGCAATAAAGTATAAATAGCAGCCATCTAGTACTAAAAAAAAAGTATAAATAGTAGCAGAGAAGTTTATATAGTGATATGATTACTATCTAGAATCGCTCAATCCTAGCTCCATTTCGCCTAAGATTAACTCTGACAGATTTCGACTGTTGATGCTATTCTAACAAAAGTACAATATTTTAATGCATCAAATAAAACCAAATATTGGAACTTATAGATTATGATTCTTGGCAGGTCAAAAAGGATAATCCATATTAAAAAACTTAAGGTGATGAAGCTTTTTCTATAGTCGCAAGCAACTGGGTACAGAGAGCAATCTGTCTTTCATTGAAAGCAGACTGGTCATGTAGGGCCTTGAGCTGTAGACCAAGGGAGTCCTGTTGGCTCTGAATCCTAACTAGGTGGGAAAGAATCTCTTCGAGTAACTTTTTCTGAGAATAGTTTTTTGAAGATTGTTCTGAAATAGAGCAAATGCGGCCATCTTGGGTGACCCTAGGATCAGATGCCAAGTCCAGCTCGATCCCCTCCATCATATCACTCAAACTGTGACGAGGTGCCATCTGATTGAGACTTTGGTCATTTTTGCCATGACGCCGATGCTTTAGTACATCCCAAACAACCGTGAAATTACGTCCAACAATGACAGATGGCAGGGCAATGAGTAAAATGCCCAGCATCATGAGGGGAAAGGCAATGAGCTTTCCTAAAAAGGTGGACGGCACAATATCACCATAACCAGTGGTGGTGATGGTGACAATAACAAACCAGAAAGCGGCAGGGATCGAGTCGAAGGTGCTGATGCGGCCGTCGCCATTAATAAACGCCTTCTTCTCCACGTCCCACACTCCGCGTTCGGCAAAGTAAAGGAACGTCGAAAACAGCACAATGGTAATGATCATAAAGAAGAACAACGCCCCCAATGCATCCAGGGATTTCCGCACCGCAATCAGCATCACTTCAATCGAAAGCTGAAGAAGGCTGGAGTACTTGTACGCCCTAAAAAGCCGAAACAACCGAAACACCCGCAAAATGGTAAAGCGAAACTCGACACTGGTATCGTGGCGAAAGAGGAGAGTGACATAATACGGCAACACCGCAAGCATGTCCAATAGGGTTAACGGCGCCATCAGAAAACTCATCAGGTGATCAAAGCTTCCCGAATGGGCCGCCGTGCGCAAAGCGAGCTCGATGGTGAATAAGGCCACAGTTACCAGCTCGAGGCGAGACCAGATGGTCCATTGCAGCACCAAAACGGCTGGGATGGTTTCGATGGTCGTAAGCACCACCGAAAACAAAATCACCCCCGCCAACACCAAGTTGAAGGCCAAGGCCATCCTACTCGAGGATGGATCCTCCATCACCAAGTAAAGCTCCCGCTTCCAGAGTTTCTTTTTACACATTAAAATCCAAGCCAAATAAAACTTAACAGAGCCAACCCTGCAACTAACCTCGAAATGCGATTCCTCGTGAATGACGCTTTGGGACCGGTATGGGTTATCCTCAATCTGCGCGACGATAGACTCTTCCTCCTCAGTATCAAGATGGCGGGTATTTGGAGACGCGTGAGCCTTCCGAATAGATGAAGATACTTCCTTAGAGATTTTTTCTTTCATTTCCGGTTTTGAGTTTGAAGAAGGGATCACTAAGTTGTTAAGTGGTTTCCTTAATAAGAGTTTACTGGTATCTTGACCGATATTAGTGGCTTAAAGGAACACCGCTTACCCTCCACAGGATCATCCAGTTGAAGTTTGCATTCATTTACAACTATAGAAGACAAGCTTGAGTTAGATGAATGACTCTGCAGCCTAGGTGCATCTCAGGTCTCGCCTGGGAGGCCGGGTCGGCTGAAGGGGTTTCATTAAAAACGTGGTGTTCTGCGATCCCTCATCTTTCAATGGAACATAGGCGGATTTTTTATTTCCGGACTTCATTGGTAGAAAATCTTGGAATTGTTAAAAATTAAAAGCGTGAGCGGAAAAATATCTCCTGATATAGTGGAAAAGTAGGTTTGGGAATAGCACAATCTAGTTATTTGTACAGCCAGGCTTATCTAGATTTTTGTCAACTCGGAAACGACTAGATAAAAATAAAATAAAATAGTATTAAGAAAACTGGACCAGAAGCATCTTTGACGTTTCAATGTCAATCCGGATCAAAATAAAATATATAGTTAGGGGACATTTAGAAGGCATCACAGTAGCCTGAATAGTTTTAACTCTAAAAAACTAGGTGTATGAAAAGCACAAAAAAGCATAAGCTACACACCGACTGATAAAGTTCAACAATAAAAAATTATCCAAGCTCTTATTTTGATTCAAGGAGTGGTATCGGCTAAAAGATGTTTTTTACCGTTTGTTTGTTTTGTATAGATTTATAAAATACTTTTAAAGAACTCATTTAAAGATTAAATCAAAGATAGCACCTTATACTTCAATGAAACAGCCGTAAAAAGATAGCAGCGAGGGACCATCTAGTACTAAAAAAAGATAGCAGCAATACCTTTTTTATACCTCAATTCAATTCAAAAGCAAATTAGTATGCAAATTGGTTACCGACATCTTATTAAATATTTAACGTAGCAATTTGAAAGATGGTTTGATTAAATCTAGATTGACTTGATGCACACTGGTCACCTTTCACTGGTATGATGGAATACCTTGGCTTTGAAACTCGCGTATCGGATTTAGCCACTTCAGACAAATCCAGTTGTAGAACTGGTTCAACCAGGAGTTCTAATTATCCAAAGCATCACGTCCCAAGCTTAGATTTGCCTTTAAAGGATACAAGGCTTGTATTTATCCACAAATCCAATAACCACCAAACTGGATCTCAACTTCAAATTCAATTTAAAGATTATAGATTCGTTATGTAAATGTCTCATTCTCAACTTTACTTCAGACAATTTTGAAATGAATATGTCCTATGGCTGAGGATGTGTTAATTTGGGTGACCTTATGATGCCATATTGTGACGAGTTTGAAGTACTGTAGATGGCCATCGGTAACAGTATGTAATTGGACCAATGTAATTGGGTACTTGAGGTTTGCTAAATACCCAAAATAACTAATAAATAATTTAAACTAGTATAATAACTATAAATTCTCAAAATAACTTTTTAAAAAACTTCACAATCAATTCCCAAAATACAGAATATTTTATTATGCTGACCCTCTGAAATTTCGAGGTAAATTTATAGCGAATCATCAAAATAAGTGGAAATTTCTTGGAACGGTTTGATCATCAGTCACGTTTTTTCCGGGTAGAGTAATTTTACTCCAAAGTTTCCGTGGATAACGTTTCATTATCGCACCAATAAATCAACTAAAAAGATGATCAAAAACTTTTATCTTATGGTAAAAAACTTAAGGGGAGTATGAATGACCTATCCCGCTAATGTTAAATTTAATGATTTTATGACCCATTTTCACAGGAACTACTTCATGCAACTTAAATCAGTTGGAGGTCACTTAAACATGCTTCATATGCTTACTCCTCTAGTTTGATTGAAGGCCATCTTCTAGGAGTTAGAATAGAATTTTTTCTCTTGTATTGTTATGTTTTTCCTTAAATTTACTGCACAGTTTACTACAAATATATAAATTATCTCTACCATTATAAAAGTATAGTATCAGAAGGGTATGATTAATAAAAAATGAAAACTCAAGAATCTATCTTTTATATCTCCTGAGAAATGGGATATTTGTCTGAAAAGATATGTTTTCAGAAATTGCAACTTAATTAATTTGAATATACTAAACTAATAATCTAATTACAAGAAATCAATTTTAATAGTAACTCACTTTTAAAAAACAGCTAAAATTCTCCAGCACTGTAGTCTTCATTATCTGCATTACAAGTGCAACATCTTTCTCCTCCTCAAAAAATCTTGCCTCCTTAATTTTTAACTGTCCAATGGTTTATAAATTCCTAGAAATGCATTATGCAGCTAATTACAATTAAATCAAATATACTTATAGGCAATGAAATTTAATAAATCATATACCAAATTAATCATGAAATTCTAAATAATATTTCTGAATAAAAACAAAAAATATGATCTACTTAATAAAACACATTCACTCACTCACTGACTGACTGACAGACTGACATCTGAAACCTTCGAGTATGATAGGGTCAAGCTATTTGGGTGAGTGGGTGAGAATTGGCGAATATTATCTAATAAATAACTAATTGCTCACCTGAAACTCAACAAAAATCAGTATTATAGTTAAGTAGATTAAGTAATTAGGGCAACAGGGAAGCTGTTAGTCCGAGTGGCTCGAGAGTAGTGCTGGCACAGTCTATAGGCTACAATGTGAGCTTATCATCTGATAAACTAAATACCGTAGCGAACCACAGATATATGGATGTTAGGTTTATATATATTAAAAACCTGCCTAATTTGGTTCACCTATTTAATAAAATACTTTTGGCAAGTTAAGTAGAAGTTGATTTAGTAGTTTGGAAGATATGTCACATGCTTTCTAGTACTAAAAAAAAGATATGTCACATGCTCGATGATTTTAAGTATAAAGAGATGTTTCGGGTAGCAGGTTGGTGTTATTTGATTGATTCGATAGTTTTTTTGTTTGGCCGAGTGGTTAATGGCTTTTTTAATCGATAGGACACAGTTTAGCTTTAAGGGGTGATTAGTTATTGGTTGTTTTGATAAGTTCAGTTAGTTTTAGCTGAGTGGTTGGTCTTTTTGGTTGCTTCGATTGAGCAATTAGATTTAGCCGAGTAGTTACTGCTTAACTATAATATAAAATCTAAAGTAATAGATTGAAAATCTAATTTTATAGACACCCTAGCGAAGCACGGGTAAACGGCTAGTTTATAATAAAAACAGCTACTACACTCCCCTTAAAAACATATGTTAAATGACTGGATGTTGGTTTAAATTTACTGTACCATTACAATTAACATTATATCATGATGCATCATTTTTTTGTCATTTAAATCTTTAAAACAGATTGTTGGACTTTCAGATTGTGAAGTATTTACCAAATGATGATCAAATTTTGACCTCAATGACTTTTAATAAGTGGGTACCAAACAAACTAATCAGAATATGCTGAATCTGATTTAAGTCAAATTAAATTATTTCTGCCACCAATTGTTCAAGGCTATAGGCAAATCAGGTTTTTCAGATTTGAATTAAATTTAATAAATTGGTCAATATAGTCCTACTGTCACAAGTTAATTAAGTATTTTGAACTCATATTCATTTTAATATTGCGCTAGGTGTCCTTCTGTCATAACATAATAAAAATTTACAAACTTTTTTTTCAATTTATTCAATTAATTTAATTATTTTAGTTTTGAAAAATGGACAATGCCAGAAAAAAAGTCCAATCTTATGTATCTATATATAATGCATCATATATAAAGCATAAATGTTTCCCTCATTCTTGAATACAATATATAATGCATGCACTAGATATATGTTAGCCACAGGTATATTTAACAAAAATTTGATTCTTTTGACATTTAATCAATTTTTACTTATTGATGGCTAGTAGATAAATCATAAGTATTATATAAATTAATGTAGTATCTTTCAGTAACTATCATCTGCTTGGCAAAACCATTAACCTATTGAATCAAATGAACATCCACAACAGGTAGCTGAAATAGTATACAAATTCATTATAAAAATATTTATTATTTTTATATTTTAGTTAAAATAGAATGTGATAGATATATCAGTTATCAGTATATGGACCAGAATTTGTTAAAGTAATAGCAAATAGATTTAATGTGGTACTTAGCAATATTAGTAAATATATTTACCCTGCTAGCATTAACAGGTTTGCAACTAGCCATTTAAAAGGTAAAATTATATTATCAGTTTTATTTTCTAAAAATCAAAGCACAGTAATTGTGGCAAAACTGGGCATCTGTAATTGAATCATTATTGAAAACAAGACAATATACCACCCAGCAATAAATATGTGTGGGACCAACCTAGAGTATGTGACTGTGATAGTAGCCCTGATGCTTTCACAAAGTTAGCAGCTTCCGCTGTATCTCACAACAGGTTGCTGAAGCAACGGTGGGATTGTCGGCTTTTTTAGTTAACTAATTTAAAAGCAGGTCCTTCAAAGGCTGTGTAAATATTAATTGCTTATAGCTCTACCAATATCACCTAGGTGTCAAAGATTCAGCTAAGAAAAACTAGACTGGGCTCCCAGTTGGGGTGCGCAAGCACCCAGTGGAGGCCCCAGAATGCCAAAGGCATAGCAGTCTGAGTGAATAATAGAAGTGGGGTTCTATGGGAGATGTGAGGAAAGCAAAAGTTCAGTAATGTACTGAAGGCCCCCAAGGCAAACCAGATGGTTGCATTGGGGGCAACTGCAAGTCTTGCAGGGACAACTCCCAAGGGTGGGAGAGGTAGGGAGGATGATTTCTTCTCCAGGGTTCATTGTTGCTGGCCTTCAGATTTGGATAGGGGGCTTGTGCACCAGCGAGGGATGGCATAGAGGCTGCCATGTGATTTGAGATGTATGAAGAGGCATAGTAAGACCCCTGTGAGAGGTTGGGATCAAGATTTTCTTGGAGATCACTCTAGGTCCCACTGGTGGGCTGGGCCAGTAACTGCAGAGGCAGCTATGGAAGCCAAACCCATGCGCAGTGAGGCAGGGATGCCTGGGGACTGTTCTAACCAGGGAGCAGTTTTGGTGGACTTGGCAACCAAATGTATGGAAGGGCATCCATTAAATGGATGCGTAAAAATGAATGGAGCAGTGGATTTGTCATTGGGGGCAAGGTGGATTATTGCATTTATGATCTGCTGCCACATGGTGGGATTGAGCAACTGGATAATCCAGTTGGCAAACGTCAGCAGGAGGATTTAGGTGATGGTGCACTTCATCAGATCAATTGGAAAATTTTTTATAAATTTTTAAAAGGTATACAGAGGCTGCAGCAAACTAGGCAGATAGTTTGGATTTTATTCATTGGAAGGAAAAAGAATGAACCAACAACTATCTCGGGTGGGGTAGTTGCTTTTTAAACTGGGCTATATGCATGGGGAGGTATCAATGGATTGGTCATTTGGGGGTTGAGGAAGGGATTTGATTGGCTGGCTTAGAGGGGGTAGAAGGCTGCTCCCAATTCTGGCAAAATCTTAAAAATTTTACAATTTTTTCCAAATTCTTGGGGCCAAACCAAGTCAATACTACCAATCCAGGTCCTTGTGACTCAAGTAAGCCTGTTTGCATAGCTTGGGTGGTCTGGATTTGTCCCAGGAGGTAGGGGTCCTTAGATCAGATTATTTGAAATTCGAGCTGATCCCTCAATTGGGCTACTTGTATGATCTGAACTCCCTGGATTCATTTCACAGTGTTGGGGAAGATGGTCCAAGTTGTTCAGGACCAAGTTTGCAATCTGAGCTGTATTATGATATTTTTTTGAAGCAGGCCAGTCTGGACTGGCTCCCCCAGTCCAGAAATTGCCAGCCAGGCTCCAATGTTGGGAATTGCCATTTTCCCAAATTTTGGACATGGTGTGCCTGTGGAGTGGGTGATCCCAGGGCCCTCTCCATGCCCCCTGATGTGTGCCATCTCCCTGCAGACCCCTTCTATCAAACTTACCAGGATTGAAGGAGGGGGAAGAGGTGGGAGTGGAATATCTTTGGGTGGGAAAGCCCTCACCCAGCGCTCATCTATCACATAGGCTAGGTCGTCCAGCTGTGACAGAGGGTTCACTGAAGCCTTGGGGCCCCATTTCATATGGAAGGGGTGCTGATCCCTATCCAGTTGCAAGGGCTGGTCCTCAGGACTTACACTACCCTTTCTTTTTTTGACAGGGAGGATTCCACCCCCAGGGGCATGGACCAGGGTATAGTTCTTGTGCCTCTCTGAGAGCTTTATGGCCAGAATGGCTGCAATCTTTTGGGGAGGGTGGGGGGCTGTTGGGTGGGAGGCGTGGAATTCCTCTATCAGATCCTTGAAATTTGTACAATTGTGCGCGTTCAACCAGCCGTTCTTATATGTGGGATAACCTTTCCAGGCGACCAAGTACTGAATGGATTGGCAAAACTTTTGGGAAGCTACAATGACCTCCACCTCCACTTCCTGAGATTCCCTGATGACGATTTACTTGGGGGATGTTGGCCTTTCCCCCTTAAAGGGGGTTATAAGGAAGGTGTTGAAGACATTGTGCTGCTTCCAGTGTGCGGGCAGTCTCAGGTGGTAGGCTTCATTGCCTAAATTCTTCTCAACCTCAAAGAATCCTGAGCATTTGGCTGCAAGCTTGCGGGTGGGGGCTTTCAGGGGAAGGTTGTGGGTATCTAACATGACAAGGGAATTAACCATGATCTTATGCTCTGGAAGATGCTTCTAATCAGTGAACTTACTGTAGTCCTCAATGGACTTTGTCAAGTCTTTGCAAACCAGGTTTTGAATCTCACAGAGAGAGCTTACACAGTCCATGGTGGCGGGAACTGCTGAGTAGAGTCAGGGACCAATCTGGAAAGAGAGGTTATACCCCAGAGTGGCCTCAAAGGGAGAGAAGCTGGTTAAGGAATGGAGGGAGTTGTTGTATGTGAACTGTGCTAGGGTAGGTCCTTGGCCCAGGTGTCTTGTGAGGATGTCACATAGCAGCGCAAGTACTTCTCCAGTACCTGGTTCACCCATTAAGGCTTCCCATTGGACTGGGGGTGGTAGGCAGTGGATCTACAGGGCTCAATGTGAAGGAGGGTCAACAACTCTTCCCAGAACTGGGCCATAAACTGGGGTCCCCTGTCACTCACTATCTCCTTGGGGAGACCAAACATGGCAAAGACATGGTTGACAAATAAATTTGCATTCTCCACCACAGTGATAGAAGAGAGGCAGGGTATGAAGAGTGCTGTTGATTTTTTGGGTTTTGCTTCAGAGGGCTGGTTCTTCTTTGGATGTGGAATGGAGTGTCAAGCATCTATTGTGTGAGGACAATAGACAGAATGGTGATTATAATTTAAATTATAGCTTCTTGGTAATATTTAATTTGTATACCCTGTCATTTTTACTTGGACGATGGCACGCCACCCTGATCTTACTGATCCCAAAGTAAAAACTGATTAATACAAAAGAAAGTGCTAAACACAAAAAAGGTTTTAAATTAAATTATAAACAAGTCCAGTAGTTGAATATATTTTATTAGTGTCAACTTAAGGGTTATTTATAGGGTTCAATGTTAACCACATCTTACCCATGACGTCTTACTTTCAGTGGCATTTGGCCACATAAAAAGTTTGTAAGAATATCTACAATACTTCGACTCAGGGCGTCATGCTCAGCCTCAGGGTCAGTGTAAACACCATCATCATCCTTGAGATGGCGTTTCGTCATGTCTTCAAAATAGCTGAACCAATTCACTTTCACATGTAATTGGCAGCACATACCAAGGCGATTCATATCACTAATTAGTAATTAATTTGATTGAAAACTTGACTGACATTAAAAACTAATTTTGACATTGACCAACAAAGCCCACGTGCCTGAGTCATTAAATCAAAACTTAAATTTAAGTTTGACCTAACCAACAAAGCCCTGAGCCCATGTCATCATAGTCAAATAGAATTCAGTGAAATTGTTAGGCCACAAATTCAAGTTCAGATATACTTAGGATATCTTTGGTTTATAATAAGTGATGATTTAGATCCAGTCAACCATTCAACAAGTGAAAACTTGTTAAATAGGTCCATGACTACCATTATTGCATCAGAGCCACAGGAGGGTGGGAGCTCCACAATGAAGTCCACTGAGACTGAGGTCCATGGCCCCTCATCCTGATGCAAGGGGTGTAACAGTCCCTTCTTTCCAGAATGATCTAATTTGCCTGGGTGCAGGTGACACAACGAGAGATCCAATCGGGAATGTCCTTTGAGGACTCAGAAAATTATAGGTCCCCTTTATGAGATCTGCACACTTTTTGATACTGGGTTGGCTGATGGTCTGGGGGACACGGTGTTCCTCAATGACATAGCTGCGTAGGGAAGGAGGAACCCAAACCCAATCATGGAACCAGATTGTTCCATTTTGCAAGGTATATGGAGTTCTCTTGTGGCACATGGACTCTAAGTCAGCAAGAAGCTCGATTCCTTCAGGGCAGCAGGTTTGGGAAGCGAGGACACATGGGAGGAGTGGAGTATCAGTGTCTACATCAGCGAAGGATACAATAGGAGGGGCCAATAAGAGGATTTGGGAGGGGGCACTACCGTCATAAGGTCTAATGAGTCCTCCTCCCCATTGGGGAACAGGGAGGTATTATGGCTGAGCATGTCTGGCAAGACGTTC
Organism: Massospora cicadina; assembly: GCA_022478985.1. NCBI lineage: Eukaryota > Fungi > Entomophthoromycota > Entomophthoromycetes > Entomophthorales > Entomophthoraceae > Massospora > Massospora cicadina. The sequence continues at coordinate 105,210 of JAKSZP010003963.1, forward strand.
AGGGGACCTTTGATGAATTTGTACTTAAAGTGGAACCTACAGAGGTCTTGATACATATGAGTTTGCCAGTGTCCTAGCTTCTGAGGTTTTCAGTAGTAAAGCAGGGCCTTATGGTCCATCCAAACAGTAATTTTGTGCAGGGGCGCCCCGCAGGAGATATTGACAGTGAGTGAGTGACCACACCACCGCCGCTAGCTCCTTATCATATATTGGCCACGCTTGCTCTGTTGCAGTAAACTTCTTGGAGTAATAGGCCACCAAGTGCTCAGCTCCCTTGTGCTCCTGTAGCAGCATGGCACCCACTGCCACTGATGAGGCATCACAGGCTACTATGAAGGGGTGGGACATGTCAGCATGCCGCAGGACAGGGGCTATGAGAAACAACTCCTTGATAGCCTCAAAGGACTGCTGGCACTTGGGGGACCATTTAAAGGGGGCGTTCTTCCCGGTGAGGGGGTGCAGGGGTGCTGCCAGTTGGGCAAGAGCGGGGGAAAATTTCTTCAAAAAGGTGATGGTGCCAAGAAAGCTGCAAAGCTGTTTTTGAGTGAATGGGGTAGGCCAAGACTGAATAGCCTCCAGCTTGCAGGGGGGACGGCATACCCATCAATCAGGACAAAATTCCCTAGGAAGGTAACCTCATCCCTGAAGAATTCGCACTTGGAGGGTTTAACAAATATCCCTGCCTTGTGGAGGGCTGCCACTACCGCTTTGAGGTCCCTGACGTGTTTTTGGGGTGGAGGAATGGACCAAAATGTCGCCAATATTGGCCACCACACATGAGAAATGTAAGTCCCCCAACACATCGTCAATGAGGCTCTGGAAGGTGGCTGGCGCATTCTTCAAACCAAATGGCATCACTCTGAACTGTAAAAGCCCCTGGCGAGTGCGGATGGCTGTGAGCCACTTCTGTCCCCTCGCCACCCTCACCTGATTGAAGGCGTTCACCAGGTCCAACTTTGAAAAGATGTGAGACTTAGCAATGGCCTGTGCAATGCTCTGCTTTAAGGGTAAGGGGTACGGGTCAGGTATGGTAATGTTGTTGAGGTGATCATAGTCAACGCAGGGCTTCAGGGACCCATCTGCCTTCCTGGCGAAAACTATGGGGGAGGCGATCAGGGAAGTCTTCTTGATGAGCCACCCCTTCTCTAGCATGTTGTCCAGCCAACTGCTGAGAGCCCTATCCTCCTCCTCTGTATAGGGGTAGAGGGGGCAGTTGATCTTGACTAGGTCAACTGTCAGCTGGAATGTCAAGTCATATTTGGAGTGTGAAGGGAGCTTTGACGCCAGTGACATGTCAAAGATGGCATTATATGGGGCTAGGAAGGAGGAAAAGTCCAGTGGGAGGTCAACTAGGATGGGGTCCGGTGGGGCAATGAAACCAGGGGATGTGCCCTGTGAAAGGGTCTTTAGAAAGGGAAACTCACCACTTAACTTAAGGTTTTTGAACAACAAGGAGTTGGTTGCAAGGTTGATATGAACTTTCTGAAAGCGTCACCAGCCCACCCCCAAAATTACAGGGTAGAGCAATTCCTGTACCGCTGAAAAGTGGTCAGTGAATTAAAGTCATTATCTGAGAAGTGCAATGGACATCAGATGCGGTGGGACATCATGGACTCTGATGAGGCGCCCAGGATGGATAAAGCTTCCTCCATCATTAGGTCCAAGGACTGTGCCACATCAAGGTTGATAAAGTTACCCTCCACTCCTGTGTCAATAAGAGCTTGCACTGTGATTTCCCCTGACTCCAAAGGAAAGAAAATGGGAAACAATAAATATTCTTGGTCCTCTTTATTGGGGTGAGCCAGCAAAAGGCCACCAGAGGAGGGGCCATGACCCAACATCAGGAGAGCCTGGCCTGGGGGCACAAGGTGGGGTGCAGCTGATCCGGGGTCTCTACCCCTTCCTTGTCCACATGGGTAGAAGATGGTTAATATGTACACCTGCTCCACTCTCTCCAGGGGGAGGGGGGTCACCCAGAGGGACAATTTCACCACACTGAGAAGACTCCAAACACTGGGGGCCCAACGGTCCAGCCTCCTGATCTGGGCTGGGGGCTGGCAGTACCATAGGCAAGGGTTCCCCTGGGGGAGGTACCCAAGGTGGTCATCAAGGGGGAGCAGAGGGCAGCTAGACCAGGGGGCGCTTCCCTTGGCCACAACCACTGGCAGGGGGAGGTGTGGTATGGGGTGCCTCAGGGGTGACGATGGGACATGTGGGGTTGTGCAAGGGTCTGGCACCAATTGCACGGGCCACAGAGAATGTGACCTCTATGGATCCAGAGAGAGGGTCACAAGCTGTGTGGGCCACTGTGGTGGGGTTCAGGGCAGCGTGGAATGCGGAGACAGCAATTTACACAGGGATGGGCACCATTGGAGCCAGGACTGCAAAGGCCTTGATCAGGGAGGGCAGGTCTGTGGCTGTCTGTCCCAAGTTGAACAAGCGGAGGAAGTGCGCTGGTCTCGACTCAGGGGCCTGAACTGCTGAGGTGACCAATGTCAACAAGGGGGTGGGGTTGCCCAACTTGGCAGCAGAGCGGAGCACTCCCCTGACCCAATGATGGGCATCCCCATCCAGGGCGTCAAGGAGGGCCATGCTCTACTGTGCATCAGAGGAAAGCGGGGATTTCCCACCATCAGCAGTGAGGCGCACCTGAAGCTCTGCCAGGACGCCCAGGATTTGATAAGCTACCTCATCAGAAGGGACAGGGGGAACTCCCAACCTATTGCATTAACTGGTGGGGTGGTGCTCACCATTGGTGCTCAACGGGGTGGGGACCAATTCAGCAGAGCCTGATGGCAGGCCTGGATGAACAAGGCCACTGCCCATCAGGAGAAGGCTAGGTCACAGAGGGAGAGCACGTTCAGAGTGAGGGCATAGGCCAGCACATCACTCATCCCAGCGAGAAGGGCAAAGAAGGCCAAGATCAGTGGTCAGTTCATTATTCAAGAATTCAGCTAATAAGAACTAGACTGGGCTCCCAGTTGGAGTGCACGAGCACCCAGTGGAGTCCCCAGAAAGCAAAAGTCATAGTGGTCTGAGCGACTAATAGAAGTGGGGTTCTATTGGTGATGTAAGGAAAGCAAAAGCTCAGTAACGTAACAAAGGCCCCCAAGGCAAACCAGATGGTTGCATTGAGGGCAACTGCAAGTCTTGCAGGGACAACCCCAAGGGCGGGAGAGGTAGGAAGGATGATGTCTACTCCAGGGTTCATGGTTGCTGGCCTTAGGATTTGCATAGGGGGGCTTGTGCACCAGCGAGGGATGGCACAGAGGCTGCCAAGTGATTTGAGATGTATGAAGAGGCATAGTAAGACCCCTGTGAGGGGTTGAAACTGAGCTTCCCCTGGGGGAGGGCGCTTTAGGTCCCGCTGGTGGGCTGGGCCAGCAGCGGCAGAGGAAGCTATGGAAGCCAAACCCATGCATGGTGGGTCAGGGACACCTGGGGACCGCTCTAACCAGGAACAGTTTTAATAGACTCAGCAACTGAACAGATGGAAGGGCCTCCATTAAACGGATGCATAAAAATAAATGGAGCAGTGGGTTTGTCATTGGGGGGAAGGTGGATTATTGCATTTATGATCCGCTGCCGCATGGTGGGATTAAGCAACTGGATAATCCAGTTGGCAAACATCAGCAGGAGGATTTAGGTGATGGTGCACTTCATCAGATCAATTGGCAGAATTTTTATAAATTTTTAAAAGGTAGACAGAGGCTGTGACAAACTATGCAGATAATTTGGATTTATTTGTTGGAAGGAAAAAGAATGTTTAACTACTACTCCAGGTGGGGCAGTTGCCATTTAAACTGGGCTATATGCATGGGGAGGTATCAATGGATTGATCATTTGGGGGTTGGGGAAGGGATTTGATTGGCTGTCTCAGAGGAAGGTAGAAGGCTGCTCCCAATTCTGGAAAAGTTTTAAAATTATTTGAAAATTTTTCTAAATTCTTGGGGCCAAACCACGTAAATACTACCAATCCAGGTCCTGGTGACTCAAGTCAGCCTGTTTGCATGGCTTGGGTGGTCTGGATTTGTCCCAGGAGGCAGGGTTCTTTAGATCGAATTAATTGTAGTTCAAACTGATCCCTCAATTGGGCTACTCATACGATCCAGCCTCCCTGGATCCACTTTGGAGTGTTGAAGCAGATGATCTGAGTTGTTCAGGACTGGGTTTGCGATCTGAGCTGTATTCCAATCTAATTTCTGAAGCAGGCCAGTCTGGACCAGATCCTCTAGTCAAGAAATTGCCAGCTGGGCTCCAATGTTGGGAATTGCCATTTTCCCAAATTTTAGACATAGTTTGCCTGTGGAGTGGGTGGTCCCAGGGCCCTCTCCATGCCCCCTGATGTGTGCCATATCCCTGCAGACCCCTTCTATCAAACTTACCAGAATTGAAGAGGAGGGAAGAGATGGAAGTGGGATATCTTTGGGTGGGAAAGCCATCACCCAGCGCTTATCTATCACATAGGCTAGGTCGTCCAGCTATGAAAGAGGGTTCACTGAAGCCTTGGGGCCCCATTTCATATGGAAGGGGTGCTGATCCCTATCCAGTTGCAAGGGCTGGTCCCAGGGCTTACACTAGGGGACTTCTCTCTCTAAGCAATCTTTTGACAGAAAGTCATTGTTGAGGCAAATTTCTTTCAACCTGAACAGGAAAAATTCTCTAGTTAATCAGCTAGGCAAAAATCAACTTAAGTGTAAAAGAATGTTTTATTTGATTTCATCCTAGCCCTTAATAGAGTTAGTGAAAATAGAGACTAGGAAAGAATATGGTGAAATTATCTAAACTTATTGGAATGGGGTTTTCAAGATGATCTATCCCGATTAATTCAAAGATATATTTAAATTTGTAAATAGGGAGTGGTCAAGAAAAAATTTAAAACTAATTTAAAACTAATAATAACTTTGGGCCTGTAGCCCAACAGAGCATCAATCACTAGGATAATATTATAACATTACTGATAATTTTGGCCTTATATCCTGATAAAGCATCACAAAATAAACTATTAATTATATAAAAATTTGAGGTGATAAAATCAACCCTTCATAAACCTGAAATTGAGGCTTCCCTCATATTGAGGCAAAGCTTAACTGTGCCCCCTTAATCCTTGACTGGGGGACAGTGGCATCACCCAGGTTGAATGTGGCAGCCTCCAACTTGGGCCAGAGCAAATTTCTTCAGTCTGAAATTCAGTGATGGGGACAAGATTCTCAATTGAGTTAGTCCCAAGGTCCAAAATAGGCAGTTTGGTTTTTTAACAAAACTGGTGGCCATGAGTAAAGTTTGAGATGCTAAAAAAAGATTTGCATCAGTGAGAAGCTTGAAATTGGTGATTCCAAACCTAATTTTGCAAGATGGGCCCCGTAGGTTAAGTTTTGTGGATTATCCACCAATTTATCAGTTTGAGGATTAATGGAGTAAATCAGCTGGCCATATTAAAACCATTTGGTTCTTCCAAATGATTTAATCAGGTGGCTTTAAATTTAAATGGTTACATGAGAAGCCTAAGGTGTTAATATAAGTCAAATTATAAATAAAATGGTTATAATCAAGCAAAGTAATAAAAGGCTGAAGATTAGATCTGGGAGCATTTGGCTCAACTGGGTCATGAAACCCCCAAACTGCAGAGGATCACATCAGGGGGGATTGGTCGCAGTAACCCACAACTTGCCTAGATAAGAGAATTATGTTGATTGTGCTGGGCCTCAGTAAAATAAAACACCTCACATGTGGAGGCCTTGTCACCAATTATAGCCTAAGGGAGGTTTAAGAGCTGACATAATGCAAGGTAAGCTGGTATGAGTGTATTCTAGTCATGGGAGTACTTGGCTCAGCTAACTCAAGGAATTTGTCAAGATCTTAGTCACCTTGGCAAAGGAAAGTAAATTTGGCGCTGAAGTATTTAATTCAACTGGCCCAATTGAGAAGCTGTAGCCCTTGCATCAGAAAACTAAGTGGCGAGTCAGGTAGGTGGGCTGACTGATTCATTTTGCTCATTGGTAGGTTCTGGTGCAGCCACACAGTTAATTTAAGATTTTTTGGTTGGGCCTCAGTGGCTCTTATTTCTGCATTGGAACAATGAAGAGCATTGTCACAGATGAATGAAAATATTGCTGAGGTATTTGGGTTAGTTGTTTAATCAGCAAAGCAATAGGAAGCATCAGCGCAGATAAATTAAAAATGGCACCAAGGATTTTAGATTAGTTATTTAAGTTTTATCACTAGAAAATTGTGGAGCTTTTGTGCAGAGAACTGAGAGGGGCGCTGAGGCAGCTGGTTAGGCTGCAATCTTATCAATTTTATAACAAGAGCAGAGAGGATTATTAGTACCAAAAATGGTGAAACAATCATCTTGGTTCAGCTATACAGTTTGGCTCATCAGGGGTTCCTGCTCAGCCAAAAAATCAAGCACAAGATTTTTCTGGACTTTGACATCAGTAGCCTCCAATTCTTTAGTGTAACAAGATCAACCTCTACTAACTTATCTCAGGTTCCTTCTGAGATAGAAGAATATATGAAAGCGCTCTTTCCAGAGTTGCTCCAGCATTGTACTAAAAGTATCCTAATTCATCACAGCATAAACCATATCAATTTTATGCTCAGCTGATTGGTAATTTTGGAGTTCATGTTCAACCCTTTAAACTTATTTAGTGCATCTTTGGAATTCCGTAATAAGTTTAATATGTTCTTCGCACCATTGGAAATCAAGCCTCCATATAATTTTAAAGCTCAATTCTTCCAAGGCAGTCTTCATTGTTTCAAGATATCTGTGGCTAATACTATCCATGGTATCTACAACATCCAGGTAGGTTTGAGAATAGTCAAACCACATATGGTAGGACCATTTCCTATCCAGGAGGTGTAGGGTCTTCCCCTTATCCATGACCAACCTGTCTTGACTCTAAAGAGAACCCTTTGGTGTACACTCCTTTTTGTTATCACTGGTACTGCTTGCATGAAGGTATGTCGTCACCAGGTATCCTTGAAAGGGTCCCTAGCAGTATTACCAGTGTCAAGTTTTTAGTTGACTATTTTGAAAGTGGGTCCTTTAGAGGCTACACATTTATTAGTTGCTTGTAGCTCCAGCAATACGACCTATGAGTCTTTCTCTCTCTTAAGCATCTCTCATTGGTATGGTCATTGAGTAAAATATCTGTTCATTTTGAACAGGCAAAAATTTCTAGTTAATAACTTAAGAAAAAACAACCTAACTCTAAAAAATGTTCTTTATTTGATTTCATCCTAGTCCTTTAATAGGGCTAGAGAAGTTAGAGACTAGGTGAGAATAGGGAGAAGATGTCTAAGCTTATTGGAATGGGGTTTTCAAGATGATCTATCCCAATTAATTCAAAGATATATTTAAATTTGTAAGTAAGGATTATTAAATTTTAGATAAGTCAAAACTAATGATAATTTTGGGCCTTTAGCCTAACAAAGCATTGATTGCCAAGATGGTACCGTAGTGTTTATTATAATTTTGGCCCTTCAGCCCACCAAAAAGTCACTAAATAAACTATTGATCAAATACAAATATGAGGTGATTTAAAACATCAGCCCTTTACAATCCTAAGATTCAGACTTCCATCACATCAAAGCAAAGCCTATCAGGGATTATCTTGATATTTCAAGATATTGGGCATGTGGTTTTCTCCAGTCATCCTGGGTGCTTTATGCAATGAACTCCCAGGAACAGTATATGTATATTTATAATAACTTTACACTGTAAAATATGCTGGAACTCAATATTTGTCTCTTTATTAGTGTACCAAACGGGCTCCCAAGGCCCTATTTGCTACCTCAGCATATACAAGACTATATCAAAAGAAAGTCAACTCAATCTTCTGAGCATCAGGGTTTCACCAACATGCAAATCCCCTCTTTAACATCCAATAGAATGGTCAAATTCCACTGCATTTAGGGTCCAGATATTATTTATGGGGCAATATCAAATTATTCATAAAATATGATGACCCCTCGGTTGAGGTCTGGCAGATCCAAACTCGCCTCCTCCCACCTCTCAGATTCACTTGGCTGCATTCTACTACAACCTCGTCATGACTTCAACCTTGTCATGTTGTGCAACCACTTTCCACGGCCCACTGGATGTTAATGCTCCATTTTGACCTTGGTTTACTGTGATTAAGTCCTCAAAGAATAAATTTTAACAATAAAGAAATTATAATATTGCTAAAGTTAAGTGAATGAGATTTATTTTGGAAGGAGACCAAAATAATGTAGAATTCACAAGTGAGGTAAGGGAAATGCATCCTCACTTGTTAAATAGTAGCCCTGCATGAGCTACACGAATTAATAATAATCTAGGCGTGTACAAGGCTTAAAAATGCCGGCATTCCAACCTTCATCTGCTGATGGATTGAGGGACCTAAATTAAATAAAATCTGCCTAAAAATCAATATTTAAATTTATAAATGATCCTAAAATGCATTGGCTTGTCAATTAGATTGTGTTTGGAAAATTGGGATCAGCAACCATCATTGTAGTGGATTTCCTAAGTCCCAACTTTAGAAGACCATGTACAATCACTGATTGTTACATTACTTTCTTGAAAATAGAATTCTCAGCACACCACCATACTGGGCGGGGGAATCACGACCAGGTAATTATTCCATTGGTGGCTTTGAGTGAGGAAAAGCTCAAAGAGGTTGACCAGAAATCCAGGGTTTGCAGAAAAAGTTGACGTTCCCCTAGAGGTCCACTAATGGGCACAAGAGGCCTCAACTGCCAGCGGTCCAACTTCCCACCTCTAAACTTCCCATACCCTTTGCTAGAAAGACAGTGCAACAACAAAGAGGATTTGAGGGCTCAGAGCAGTTCTTGGGACACTTGACTCTATGCCATATTGTGAGGTGTCTAGTGCACAGCTTGCCATGAAAGGTTGACTCGTGAATTATGTAACAAATGGGCTCCAAAGGCCCCATTTGCCACCTCAACATATGCAAGCCTATGTCATAAGAGAGTCACCTCAATCTTCTGAGCATCAGAAGTTGCACTGGCATGCAAATCCCCTCTTTAACATCCAATGGAATGTTTAAATTCTGCTGCATTTGGGGGTCCAGATATTACTCATGGGGTGATATCAATGTATGCAAAATATGCTGACCCCTATTTGAGGTCCAGCAGATCCAAACTCGCCTTCTCTCACCTCTCAACTTCACTTGGTTGCACTCTATTACAACCTCCTTATGACCCCAACCTTGTCATGTTGTGCAACCACTTTCCACGGCCCAATGAACGTTGAATGCTCCCTCCTAACCCTGGCTTATTGTGACCAAGGTCCTCAAAGAATAGATTTAAAAATAAATAAATTTATAATGTTACTAGATATAAGTAAATGGGCTTTATTTTGGAAGGAGCCAAAATAATGTAGAATTTACAAGTGAGTTAGGGGAAATGCAACTTCACTTGTTAAATAGTAGCCCTGCATGAGCTACACAAATTAATAATAAGTTAGGCATGTTAAGGCTTAACAAATGCTGGCATTCTGACTTTCATCTGCTGGAAGGTTAAGGGAACCTAGATTAAACAAAATCCGCCCTATAAATTAATATTTAAATCTATAAATGATCCTAAAATTCATCAGCTTGTCAATTAAGTCAAGCTCAAAAAATTGGGATCAGCAACTGTTGTTGTAGTGGATTTCTTAAGTCCCAACCTTAGGAAATCCACGTATGATCACTGATCATTACAATTTGAAAATTAACATAAAGCTTTTAAACTCATTTTTAGGGCATTTTTATACATAGCTTAATTTAGGGTTATCAGCATAATTTGGGATAAGAAACTTTATTTCATGAACAGTAAAACTGTAGTTCTTTTAAACATTGGTGGATCTCTAACTATAGATAAAACCCCCTATTCATTTATAATTTGGTATAATTTAAGACGTTTGTCATTGTAAGTAATTAGTATGGCACTACATTGAGATTCTCCAAGTTTTAGTTGCTATAATTGATTTTTATAGCCCTATAATAATCCTTTTAAGTGAGGTGTTGGGATTTTTGCCATATTCCCAGCCTGCTAGATTACCTGGTGTCACTAGGGGAAAATTCCCTAAAAGCGAAGTGAATCAGAAATTGGTTGGCCCAAATTTCAGAGGAACTACGCTAAAAGATTTTGGGATATTAGCCTGGTCATATCCATTGGGATCAATCTAGATGAATACCTAATATCTCATCAGGTGGAGTGGCCAATGAAATAGGGGCATCTGATAGTGATTAACTATCAGGTGTACCAATTGGGATCAATTGGGTTTCATCACTGACTGTATTGGGAATAAGTAGTGAGTTGTGAGGTGAGTGATGCCGCCTGCAACTAGCGAATTGATTGGTTGGTGAAGCGACCTGCCATAATGGGTAAAAAGTCCCATTACCTAAGCAGGTCACTAGCCAATTATATTTGGTTCATTTGGATTGAGAGAAAAACGTTAGGGACACATTTTCTGACTCTTTCCATTTGAGTTCTCGAGGATGTCCAATAATGGAATCCTAGCCAGGATGGGGAAGACCATTTCTGCTGAGATAAGGAAAGGTGATTCAACGGCAATGGCTGCCATTTCATAGAAGATGTGTCAACTGAGGGTTAGATGGCCAAATCCCCTACTATATAACTCCCTAGGGTTCACTATAATAAAAACATTGAAAAAACCCCACATTGAAAAATCAGACATTGAATACCATCTTTTAGTATTATTTTTATTATTAGTAATATTGTCGATTCAGTGTATAGTTAGATTATAAGCATCCATTGTGAAGTTCCATCTCAAGTATATTATTGCAAAGGCAATAATTGGAAGACTCTCAGAGAGAAGAGTAGAGATCTGAGTGGGGATCTAGAGATGAAGGAAACCACAAAGCAGGGATAGCTGCTGACTGTGTGTTGGGCTGAAAGAGACTGTCACCAGGAGATCTTGATGAAGATTGGATGGACAGTAATACAGGGAACAAATCCCTAAGAGTACAACTTGGAGTATCTAATTGGAAGTACTGGACGAAGTGTTGGGCCTGATAATAGTTATAACTCAACTACAGATAATAGTCTCCATAATATTATCAAATAATATATTCTATACAACGCAAAGTGCATGAGGAAACCAAACCTGTGCAGTAAAAAGGTTACTAGGTTGACGACTGATAATCAACCCTTAAGTAAATTTTACAAGTTGGTGCTCACTACAGGGGTAGTTAAGTAAAGAATCTAACAATAATGTTGTATAAAGAAGAAATGCGCAAGTTGTGGACTGAGATCGCCACAGTGAATCAGAATGCCTTAAACTCAGCGGACCATTGGGAGTTTGTGGCCTTGGAAGAACAAGTCACCAAGGTGGAGGAAGGAGTTGAAAACGTAGCCAACTTTGGAAATGAGTTACTTGCCAAAGTAAACTCAATAAAGAAAAAAGAAGGAGACCTCGTTTGAGAGGTCCTATTCCTGAAAATGGAGTGAGAAGAGGATCGCATTTATTTGAGAAAGTTCAGTGCAGACATTGAGAAGTTGATGAAAGGAGTAGAGGACTTTAAAGCTCACAGATGTGCATGTGAGCCTGATATGGCCAGTGATGCCAAAGAGAGAAGTCCTCATATGATACTTGGGAAGACGAATACCTCAAGAAATATGCTACCTGCCTTTAATGCTATTTTGGAGATGACGCCCAAAGTCACTCCACAAGTGAGCTGAGTAGCTGAACTGAGAGAATCAGCCTGAAATGACTCAGAGGAATTTAGAGCAACCCCAAAATTGCCAACATTCCATTGGGATAACGCCCCAGCATTTTTATGACTATTTGACATGACTATGAATGGATACGGGGATTGTCAAAAGGCGTTGACAGTCATGAACTGTTTGGACACAGACTGCCAGAACCTAGTGTTACCCCACTTGGAGGGTGACAGCTGGTCATACAATGAGGCTAAGGCAGCTGAAAGCATCAACCTATTGGTTGATAGGGATCAGCTCGCAGATCTGCCAGAAGGGCGGAAGGAGGAGGTGCTCAAATTATTCAAGAAATATCAAGAAGTGTTCACTCAGGACAACCACTATTTAGGATGCGCATGAGATGTAATTCACAAGGTTGACACCGGGGAAAATCTACTGATAAGGATGAGACTGATATGAAGATCAAAAGCCACCAAAGTGGTAGTGGAAGATGAGATCAGCAAACTAGTGAAGCACGGGCTTCTAGTTCCATCATCAAGTCCCTGGGCAAGTCTGATTCTGATCATAAAGAAAAAAGATGGATCAAATCAGGTGGTGATTGACTATCGGAGGCTGAACAAAATTACAAAGAAGGATTTGTATCCCCTACTAAGGATCAACAATGCGCTGGATCAATTAGGAGAAGTGAAGTATTTCTCCACGATGGACCTAATCTTGGGATACTTGCAGATCGACTTGCCAGAAGAAGACCAAGAAAAATGTGCAATTATTACTGCACACGGGTTATACCAGCTGACGAGGATGCCCCAGGGTCTTTGCAATGTGCCCGCGACGTTCCAGAGGGCCATGGACGCAATATTAAGCGACCTGAAGTTGTCGTGCATCCTGGTATATCTTGACAATATCAATGTGTTCAGTAGAACGTTTAATGATCATCTGCACCACTTTGAGGAAGTTTTTAAGAGACTATCCGCGGCTAACCTGAAGATCAAGCCATGGAAGTGCCACTTCTTCAAGAAAAAGCTGTAATACCTGGGATTTGTGATTAACGCAAGTGGATTGCAGCTGCAACCCCAAAAGATAGCATCTATAGAGTGCATGGCTGTGCTGAAAAGTGTCTAAGACATCCAAGTATTCCTTGGGATGGTTTGATACTACAGAAGATTCATTTGGGACTTTGCCTGAATAACTGAGCCTTTGTTTCATTTATTAAAGGATCCAAAAAAGTGGTTCATATGGAATGAAGAAGCCCAGGACTCCTTCGATGAGTTATGCCAGTATCTGATAAATTTGCCGATCCTGAAATATCCAAATTTTGATTGGGAGTTTATCATTCAAACCAATGCTTTGTTGATGGCAATTGGCGCCGTACTGAGCCAAGTAGATGAACTTGGGGATAAACATCCGGTGGCATATGTGAGCTAGACACTCTCAGCTGCTGAGAGGAACTACACCGTGACTGAGTGTGAATGCCTTGCAGTCATTTACGCATGTAAGCAGTTTCAGGTGTATGTCCATGGAATGCACTTTAAGGTGGTGATGAACCATCTTTTGCTGCATTGGCTGCACAATCTATGGGAACTGGAAGGATGACTGGCCCAATGGGCACTTAAGCTTCTGACTTACAATTATGAGATAGTCCACCAAGCAGGGGCTTCTCACCAGAACGCGGATGGCTTATTGCAGTTACCAATGGTCCAGTTGGTATACTCGCAGGAAGATGAGCTATTCCAGAGAATGTTTAAAGAAATATCAAGGACGAGCCTCGAGAAATCCAAGGTGCGCTTCAAAAATCAATGGAAAACACTGAGACTATGGATGGACAAGTATTCAAGATGATAAACAGGAAGCGGCTATTATTCCCAAAACTGTCAGAAAGAGTAGCAATAGTTCAAGCAGCTCACAAGGTTGTCAGGCACAGAGGCCTGAGAAAAACAACTGACCATATTTGCCAGTATTATTGGGAATCAATTAACTACAATGTTGCAGATTATATGGCTTGTTGTGTGGAATGCCAGCTGCATAAACCACATAAGAATACAACTGGATACTGACTGGTCTGACCTGAATTTGCATGTCATATGGTGTCCAGCAATGTGATGGGACCGCTGGTGATGAGCACAGGAGGAGTCAAGTACATCATAGTAGCTATCGACCATCTGATGAGATGGGTCAAAATGAAAGCCCTAACCAGAGTTGACACTACCAGTACTTCGAGATTCATCATGGATCAAGTAGTATACTGGCATGGATGTCCACAAGTCCTAATGAGCAACAATGAGACCAACTTCACATCTCATATGATCCCAAGGCTAAACGAAATAATGGGGATCTGAGGAGTCATGTCAGTACCATACTGGCCAGAGACAAACGGACTGGTAGAATGGGTCAATGGGACGCTGGCTGCGACGCTGAGGAAGCTAGTCACAGGGAGAACTTCCACGTGGGGAATGTACCTGAGCTCAGTGACATTCACCTACAACATTAGTCATCATATGGCGACAGGAAAAACGCCATTCAAATTACTATATGGGAGAAAGGCCGCGTTGCCGCTGATATTATATTCAGTAGTAGAACCTACGTCAGGGATGAATACCAAACAATACTTGAACTGAATGACAAGTATCCTGATTGATATGCAATTGCAAGCGTTTGATACAACCTTGAAGAAAAGGATATGAGCAAAATCAACGGATGATAAGAACTGACTGGCATTAGAAGAATATCAAATTAGGAGAAAGAGTCGCCTATTGTGATATGCATGGTTTCAGATGAAGAAACAAATTGGATGCATTGTGGTAAGGTCTGTTTGAAGTAATCGCTAAGATGGCAGCTGATGCTTACTCCATCAAAAATCTCTTGGATGGAAGAGTAGTAAATTGAGTCCATGCTAAGTATCTAAAGCGTTGGATCAAAGAAAAAAATAAAAGAGTTCCCAAAGGACTGATGAACCATTAAGTTGGTCATGTCCTGATGATTAGGTCATGTCCAAAAAAGGACCTCTGAACCAATATAGATGGTTAGGTCTGAAAAAAGGACCTCTGAACCATAGAAAACTGGTAGATTTAAGTGCCCAGGACCCAGTTTGGGGGAAAAGATGGACCTCTGAACTGAGACAAGGTCAAGTCCCATAGGAAAAAAATAAAGATAAAAAATTGATAAAGATATGGAAAATTTTTTTAAAAGCATAGAAAAAAAGCCAATATATTTTTTATAATTTTTATTTTTATTGGTCGTCATTAGTATGGGGATGATTCTGCCTATGTCACCTCTTGGGGGAGGGAGGATGGATCGCAGTAGGAAGAAACAGCCCATCAAAATTGATATGAGATCGGAAACTTGCAAGGGTGAGACCTACACAAAACCATGTGCATTGAGTGGACGCCAAGCCCTGAGAAAACGTGACTAGGGGAAGTGAAATTGATATGTTGGAAGAAGCCAATTGCGAAACCCAGAGCAGGGAGGAAAACAGCAATAGAGAAAGAGGCAATTAGTGAATAACCCTGAGTAATCAATAAGGCACCAGATCTGGAAGATTTGTCTTGAGCGCCTGCCAACGGGCTTCATCAAGGACACTGGACATGTGAGCTGGCAGCGAAGAAGGAATACTTGATGAGGGTTGTCAAATAATACCCCCAAAAAAATGCCATCAATGGAAGATAGTGATGAGAAGCTCCAGAGAAGAGGTAGTTGTGCAAAGAGCGGATTGCATCTTGCAAATGATGACTATGGGCTTCAAAGAAGATAAAGCTGAATGACAGGTGGAAGCCAGGCGAGGCTGGAAGCTTCATTGACCAACTTTGAAGAACTTGTCCAGCAAAGTGAAGAGCATAAGCGGCAGTATCCTGATCCAGAAGGTTGTCCAGATCAGAGGGATTCAGCACTGATGTCAACGCCTTGGTGACTTGGGCCCAGAGTTCAGCGTAGGAAAGCTCAAAGTGTATGCTGTTCCCAATTGAAAGCTCAGAAATCAGCACAACGGGTTTGTAGAATTGACTGAGTCAGAAGAGGAACTCAGAGAGCAAGTCCAACCCAGCCAAGAACAAATGATCCAGAGTGACTGGCATGATCTCCGGAGCATTGATGATGATGTTTGGAGCATCAGCAAAAGGAGCCAAACCCAGGAGGGTTTTGAAGTCCTACTCGAAAATCAAATGCAAGGGAAGAGTCAGCTGAGAGTTGTTTGAAATGATGGCCAGCCTGGTTTTGGAGGGATTAGTTACCATTTCTGGTAATATGACAGAATGACTAGCCACTTTCTCCAGACTAAGCATATGAGTTTTGGAAGGACCATAGAAGAGGTTCCATTGAGCATCCTGACTCATCTGCTGGAAGAGGCGGAGGTCCGGATCTGACATACTGTTAAGAAGCTGCTGGTAGTTGGATTCTGAATTTGACATATGAGCAGGACTAGAGGGGGGATGTTGGACTTAAATAGAAGTTGACATTATGCACTCTATAATCCATTAGGCTCCAATTTTGGGGAAATTAATCTCAAAATTAATGAGATAAGTTTTCTGAGGGAAGAATTAAGAATGACTTACAGCCAAGAGATTATGAGCGAAATAACGAGGGTGAATAGAAATAAGTATTCTTAATCAAGCCACAACACAAACATCGATGGCAAGAGTCTCCTGTCTAGGATGAGGAGAGAATCAGGAATTCAAGGAAACTGGACCAAAAATCCTGAATATGACAACGATTCATATGCCCTGATGGGGGAAAACTGGATCCCAGGACTAATATCATGAGTAAATTGATCAGCCCAGAATGACAGAAGGTCATGGGGACTATGTTCTGAGTAGGCGGTAGCGAGGAGGAGGAGGAATGCCATATGCCAATGGTCATCCTGAGCAGCGTTGAGTATTGACAAGTGTACTCCACTTGAACCAATGAAGTATTTGACAAGGTGTCCAAAGTGGTGTTCTCATGCCCCAGTCCTTTTCTCGCTGGAAATCTAGGCAAGAGGGGGGATGTGTTGGGATTTTTGCCCATATTCCCAGCCTGCTAAATTACCTGGTGTTGCTAGGGGAAAATTCCCTAAAGCGAAGTGAATCAGAGATTGGTTGGCCCAAATTTTGGAGGAACTACATTCAGGGGAATTTGGGATATTTGCCTGGTTGTATCCATTGGAGAACAATCTGGATGAATACTTAATATCTCATCAGGTGGAGTGGCCAATGAAATAGGGGCATCTGATAGTGATTAACTATCAGGTGTACCAATTGGGATCAGTTGGGTTTCATCACTGACTGTATTGGAAATGAGTAGTGAGTTGTGAGGTGAGTGATGCCGCCTGCAACTAGCGAATTGATTGGTTGGTTAAGCGACCTGCCATAATGGGTAAAAAGTCCCATTACCTAAGCAGGTCGCTAGCAAATTATGGTTGGTTAACTTTGATCGAGAGGAAAATGTTAGGGACACATTTTCCAACTCTTTCCATTTGAGGTCTCGAGGATGTCCAATAATGGAATCCTATCCAGGATGGGGAAGATCATTTCTGCTGAGATAAGGAAGGGTGATTCAATGGCAATGGCTGCCATTTCATAGAAGATGTGTCAACTGAGGGTTAGATGGCCAAATCCCCTTCTATATAACTCCCTAGGGTTCACTATAATAAAAACATTGAAAAAACCCCACATTGAAAAACCAGACATTGAATACCATCTTTTAGTATTATTTTTATTATTAGTAATATTGTCGATTCAGTGTATAGTTAGATTATAAGCATCCATTGTGAAGTTCCATCTCAAGTATATTATTGCAAAGGCAATAATTGGAAGACTCTCAGAGAGAAGAGTAGAGATCTGAGTGGTGATCTAGAGATGAAGGAAACCACAAAGCAGGGATAGCTGCTGACTGTGTGTTGGGCTGAAAGAGACTGTCATCAGGAGATCTTGATGAAGATTGGATGGACAGTAATACAGGGAACAAATCCCTAAGAGTACAACTTGGAGTATTTAATTGGAAGTACTGGACGAAGTGTTGGGCCTGATAATAGTTCTAACTCAACTATGGATAATAGTCTCCATACTATTATTGGATAATATATTCTATACAACGCAAAGTGCATGAGGAAACCAAACCTGTGCAGTAAAAGGTTACTGGGTTGACGACTGATAATCAACCCTTAAGTAAATTTTTACATGAGGTTTGTCTTCTTAGTTCATTAAATCATTCCAGTATAACAGATCAAGGTCACCTCCTGTAAAGACCTGAAGGGCTTTAAGGTGATTTTTATAACTGGCCATCATTTAGTTGGCATGATCCTATACCAGTTTCTTGAAAACAGATCATTTGAGTTGTCAAGTTAGTAATACTGGAGATTGAGCTGCTTAGTCATCAGGTTATGTTTGAATTTCAATTTGAACAGTCATTTAAAAGTGCATATGTTTGATGGTTCTGTGGATCTTAGTTCAATATGCCCATAAAACACCATGTAGCATTCAGGCCATCTATCAGAGTTTTCTGTGACACTTTGTTCTAAAGCGTTCAATAAAATTTGATTTATTCACTTTTATTAAATCTTTACAATGAGGGTTGTAAGATGTGATACTGTAGTATTAATTGCGCACCTGGGCCATCATTTACTCACCCAAAGCAATATTGGCGTGGGGCTCCCATCAGTCTAGGTAAGGTGAGGTGGTCCAAAGATGGTGAAAACATCCTCATACAGGATTTTGAGCCACGTTGATTGTATCAGGCTGGGGAATTCTTTTTGTGAAGAACATTGGGTAATTTATATGATGGCTACCCAGATGTAAATCAAACATCAGTTACTACTTATAAGGGCCCCATGAAATAAATGCCTCATATCTCAATAGTATAAAGTGTCGCTATATGATTTAGGGGTTTCTGGGGACTTGGTAACTTGGTAAAAACTTGGCAGGAGTTGTAAGTAGAGACAAAATCTATGTCTAGACTGTATGAAATTCCCTCAAAGGAGAAAGATGGGACCAAAGACAATATTAGAACCTTTGGGTTGACTTAGCAATTTACCTCTTGTTGTTGACAAGCAGTGGGTCAATGCTCTGGCTTTTTAGGTATCTCCTACTGTACCCCTTTCTCAACTTTTTCTATAGTGGAAAAGATTATAGGGTCTGTAGGGAGGTATCTCAGATCAGGGGCCACCAGCAGGACCCCAAGGCTCATCTTATCCCCAGTCTATCATACAACCATTCTAGAATAGATAAACTACCCTCAAAAACATAGAACCCCCTAATAAGTCAGGGAAGATGGATTGTATAATCATATATGAAGTTAAGGATAACAGTTTGTTAATTTGATTAATAGTTTGACTCATGGAATTTTAAATATAAATTGACTGACAGAATTAACTTCTCATTAATTAAAATATGCAAACAGTCAATTTGGGAGTTCACTCAAAGATGGCTCTAGAAAAACAACTCTGCTGCCAATTAAAGTATCTGTAGTCATAGCTTTTATAAGTTGGTTCAAATACATCAATAAATCCTTCCAATTTATAATTCTCTTACTAAAGCAATTAATGGATACACTAGATTTAGGGCCCAGGTTAGGCCAGTTCTAAGATGCCTTCCGATCTCCTCGCTTCCCCCTTGTATAAAAACAACAGCCCCTTTTAGGTTTTTTGCAAGTTCATCTTACATTTTGAGCCCTTCTAGATAAAGTTCCATATTCCCATTGTTCTCCAATTATTAAAATAATTTATCAGTTTCCAACAATCCTTTTTGCTAATCTGGCAAAGCATACCGCCATCCACATTCTAGATCTGATGAATGTTGAGTGGGCACTCCAATCCATTTACTCAGAAGCTCTCCAAGTCCTAGTGGAAGTAGTAAAGAGTTATGCTCCTGAACTATACTATAAATCTGCCGCTCAAGAAGGACATTCTCAATCGCCAGTTAGTGCCCCACCAACCTATCAATAATTTAGTTTAATCTAGCCAAAATGGGCTTTTTGATCTGCTACTCACAAAGTTTTTTCCTAACTGCAAGGTTTTCCCCAATGATCTACCACTGGCTTGGAACAATTAAGTCAACAAGGGGCTTTCTGACTTACCACTCAAGAAGGCCACTCCCAACCACTAAATTCATTTTTCTGATTCACTACTGGCTCAGCATGATTAGTAAACAAAGGGTTTGTCAACCTGCCAATTTCAATATGACATTTAAGTCTGAAGAACGCCTGTCCACCCAGCCCAAAGAGAGGTTTATGGCGCTGGATCATCTGAAGCACCCATATATGTTTTTATCTATCACAAATTATATATAACTAAACCAATATGCAGTTCTGACACCTTTGCAAACTCTGCGCAACAGTTTTAACAAACCCTTCTAAACAAAGAATGATCACAACACTTACCATTACTAGAATCAGACTAATTTGGTTCTATTTGAAGATTTTTCAGCTTGAATCATGAGTCATTATAACTTAGTGAGTATGGATATTATCAGCGAATGGGTGTTAATCTATTGTATATTGGGACAGTTAAAGAATAAAGTAACTACAAACCCAGGAGGAGTGGTCATCCTCCATGCCTCTCTTACTCTGAGGGTTGTCACATCAAGATCTGCAGTTGCCCCTTTGCAGCCATCTGGTTTATATGAGAATTTAGGTATGAATTTAGATCCGTTTGCTATTAACTTAACCCATAGAACGTTTTACTATCAAGTCTCTAGGTCAGCTGAGCCCTTGAACTTATGTGCTTTTCAACAAACATTAATGTACTCATCCTTTATAGTCAGTCTACTTAGCCAGCTGAATTCATAAAAATAATGAACTACAAATGATATCAGCACTTTTCCACCCTTCTCCTTGGAAGTAGAAAAGTTTTCTTATTAAAATACAATTAACCTGCACTCCCTCCATATAAACACTTCCTCAGTGGCAACTATATCATTCTTAAGCCTCCGCCTTTCAATAACCAAATTCAGCTCTGCTACAAACGTCTCCTTCTTCTTTTTAAAGGGATTAGGGCTCCAGGAAACGGGCAACTGGGATTGCAGTATCATTTCCTTACCCCTAGATCTCCTGAAGACTAAAGAGATACTTCAAATGATTATTTTCTTCCAGTAGCAGAAGATGAAGAGGCTATAACTCTAAATTCCTTTAACACCACCATGACCTATGACCAAGATGATCTCATGGAATGCCTCTTGGATGATTACAGTGTAGCTCACGAGCTACTAAGGGTCCCCTCCTTATTATAAGCCCTCCACTGTCTTCTGCTGCTCTTTTGCTATCTGCGACAAACAAAGAAGATCAAGCATGACTCTTATTTCCCATTATCTTCAGAACAGGGGAACGTGAGGTTACATTACAAGTGCTCTTAGATACAGGAGCAGCGACACCTTTATGAATATTAGAGTTGCTCAAACATTGGATATGGACATGGAGAGAGCCAACCCTATATTAGGCACATCCTCAGAGCCAATGAACTTCTATAATATCCAGCGCCCAGTGCGGTTCTTCACGCATGATTTCTGCTTTTTTGACCACTTTTTGGGAGTGCATGACATATTGTACCTGTAATCATGGGTGTGGCTGGTGGTTGTCAGGGAAGCTGGAGCGCATGAGGTCGCTGAGGGAAAGACCCAGGTATAAGGCGTGGCAAGACCATGTGACCCAAAAAAAGAAGAGACGTCCTAAACAGTCATTATCATGTTTTCTTATATCTGTGGAGCAAAACGCATACCAAACTTGCCAAAACCATCAGGGACAGGAGGCCCTGGGAGCTTGGAAGGGTGGTGTAATATTTAGGACAAAGGGCGGTGAGATAGGAAACGGAGACAGCAGAATAGATGGTGGAGTAGGAGGAGGGCTCATGTACAGCAGTAGAGGCAAACCAGAGCGGAAAACAGACTCTAGACATCGCATAACTTCTGAGAGGTGTATTTTTGTTGAAAATAACAAATAATGCAGGAAGCTTGCCCAAAAATTCCTAACTTTATTATATTGATTAGAGTATCTGAGAAAAGCAAAGCCTTTCTCAGCTTGGACTTAATTTAGGGGAGAATAAATTTTCAAAGGTTCCAAAATGATTACTGTAATCTGATCAGAGCCATAAATTCTTTGTTCTTCAATAAAATCAAAATTCTTCAATTTTTGCCGCATTCCATAACCTCATATCATGTAATTTTCTGATTTTTTTATTCCAGCCAGGCTTTTCGCCTCAGATGGGCCGTTTTCCTCATCCCTGGCTGGCAAAGCCAGGACCCAATTTCTGTCAATGACCTTAGAGTGGTCATCAATGACCCTTAAAGGTTCTGGTCTTTGATCCAAGGGCTTGTTGGACTTGGCTTGGGGGGCGGTTAGTTCCAGGAAATGTGTTACTAGATGTGACATCCCCCTCCGCTTTAGGACATGGCTCTACACCACCTGAGGGGACATTGGCCAAGGCAAAGTTCTTAAGGAGTAGGTAGCTTCATGGCAGCTAAAGTATCAGGCGAACAGCAAGTAAGAATTAGACTGGCCTGCCAGTCAGGGTGCCAAGGCACCCAAACAACAAACCTGAATGCCTAAGGCACTGCTGCTGATATGACGAATATGGAACTGGAAAGGAGTTCCACCAATATCTGCTGGTGAGCCAGAATTTCATATAGGCACAAAATAAAGTACCAGATGCACATGGCCATTAACCCCGAGGGGTATGAGAATGTCAGTGGATAAGGCAGCTTAATTTTTAACATATAAAAACTAAATTTTTGGGAAAGGTTTTTTAATGGAAAATTTAAGAGAAAAATTGACCAAAAATTTTCTCAGTACAATGTGACTGATTAAATAGTAGTCAATTTGGGGGAAAACAAGCTGGGATCAGTCCCACAAATCAACCTAACTGGCAAATTATTTGGGAATGGGCAGGTTTGTTCCTTGGGAACTGACATCGCAAAATTTGGTGGTGGGCTGAGTTGCTGCCAGTCTGACCTCAAACGTCCAAACCAAAGCTCTGCTACATTTCTGACAGTTGGTGTGATGGTGTTTAGCCCGATGAGTGGTGGGAATCCCCCAAGGCCACCCCACTTAGAGGTAGGCCCATTTGGTTGGGAACAGGTTTGGGACGCCCAACCCGCCCGTGCTCAGTTGCTGGGCTGTTTGTTCAGTTGGTGGCATTGCATCAGGCGCAACACCCAATTTGTCAGCGGGAAGCTTCAAAACCTCATCAATGGTGTCCGGTGCTATAACCTTCCCATTGGGGGTGGTGCCTGACAGATTTGGGAGAGTTAGATTTTTTCAATCATCATGTTAACTGAATCACAACTGTCAGGCATTCTGGCCAATAGATCAGTCTTCATACCTTTTTGACCATTTAAAATCTGAGCATCAGGCTGATTTCCACTCAAATTGGTTACAATCAATTTCATTTTTGCGATCCCAGCAAAGATTTCACTGATTCCTCATAGCAATTCTGCCAAGGAGAGTGTGGGTATTGGGAGTGGTTTCCAAAGTTGGAGAGCTGTTACCCAGCGCTCATCTACCACGTGAGCAAGATCACCATGAGTAACGAGGGGTACAGCCATCCTCTTTGGTGCCTTCTTACTTGGAAATAGAAAAATGGTATAACCAACCGCCAGGGGGCGTTCTCCAAAACTTACTTAAGGAGGCTTGGATAGCAGGACCTGCGGCATCTGGGAATCTAAAGTGGAAGTCACAAATTAGGTACTGAGCATTGGTCATGTCCCAATAAGATACCCAGCTGTTCTCCATCTCATCATATCCTTTCCAGGACACCAAGTATTGCAGGCGGCATCAGGATAGGCGAGAAGCAAGAATGGCATTGATCTCATATTGGGGTTCACCATACACTATGACAGGATCTGGGAGAGGTGGCATGGGACCATTGAAGGAGGTCAGGAGGCAATCATGTAAGATGCTGAACACTAAGATTGAAGGGGATAAGTCAACCTGGTAATCTGATGGGCCAACTTTCTCAAAAATTTTGAAGGGTCCAACACGCCTGGGACCTAACTTGCGGCAGGGTTGCTTCAGGTAGGGTTTCTTGGCGTTAATTATGACCAAGTCACCAGGATTATACTTAGTTCCTTCATGGAGATTTTGATCAGCATATGCTTTATGGATCCTCCCAGCCTCAACGAAATGTTCCTTCCTGCCTGATGTATTTTCTGAGCTCTTTAATGCGCTCATTGGAAGCAACAAAGGTGGACTCAATCCGTGGACTTAGGTTAAATCTGTGGTTGTAACCATAGTTTGTGAAAAAAGGGGAAGTGCCTGTAGAGGTATGGTAAGGTTTCTTATAAGCTAATTGCGCCAGTGAGAGGTAAGATGACTAATTGTCATGTTCATCACTGGAATAACTACACATTAATTTCTTCAAACTTGGTTCACCCTCTCCGTCTGTCCATCTAACTGAGGGTGTAAGGCTGTGAAGTGGTAAGGGTGGTTGTTGAGGATGGAAAGAAGGGCTTCCCAGAACTGAGTGGTGAATTTTGGGCCCCAATCGTTGATAATCTCTTTGGAAGACCATGTAATCAAAAGATGTAGTATAAAAAGAGACGGGATGTCTCAACTGGTGCAAAAGGTGGTGTTGCAGGAGATGAAGGGGGCCGCCTTTGTGAAACGGTCTACCACAACCATTACTTCATCATAGCCCTTGGATAAGGAAAGTTCCAAAATAAAATTGACATACTCAATGTCCAAGGGCCCTCAGCAGCTTAGAGGGGCACAAGCTACCCAGCACTCTTCAGGCGGCTCATCTTTGAACGAAACACATCAAGCAGGACTTTGTGAACTTTGCCACATTATGGCAATACCCTTCCAACTGTAGGAGCGTCGGACCAGCTCATGTGTTTTGTCCTTTCCAGGGTGGCTGGCAGTTGGAGGGCCATGAGCTTTGCGGATCACTTCCTCACGCAGGGGTCCAGGAGGTACCCACCACTTGCCTTGATGGAGGATGACCCCATTTAGCAACTGGTAGCCTATGTCCAGGGGTTTGCCAAATCTATGGCAGGCCTGCTTAATCTTATTGTAATCAAAAGATAGAGGTTGGGACAACCTAACATGGGCAGGTGTGTCATCATCCCTTCCAAAGGTTCCATCATAAGCAGAGCGGGAAGGGGGTTGGAAAGTGAGATCTCCTTTATCTGTTCTGACTTAATTAACACATGGGTATTGTGGGCGTCAATAAGTGCTGGTTCAGGGGCTAGGGCAGGGTTCCAGGATAGGGCATCAGGTAACATGATTTGGGTGCCCTTAATGAAGTCATATTGGAAATCAAACACTGACAGAATTTCTAACCACTAGAACTGGCGCGAGAATAGCTTCTGGGGGGCGTGGTAGTACATCAACGCCTTGTGGTCAGTACAGACAGTAAATGGCCACTTAGACCCATGTAAATGGTGGCGCCAGTGTAGTATGGCCTCAACAACTGCAAGGAGTTTCTTATCATATATTGCGTAGTTGAGCTGCGCCAAGGTCATTTTCTTAGAAAAGTAAGCAACAGGAAGTTCCACTCCATCCTCCCCCTCTTGCAGAAGAGCAGCTCCCACTACAAAGTTGGAAGCATCAGTGGCGATGTAAGATTCTGGTAGTTAACCCAAAATAAACCTTTTGAAAACCAACAGACTGGGCCAATTATCCTCCCAATGCGCAAGCTAATACTCTAATTCTTAGCTTAAAGCCTATTTCAAAAACACACTAGGGCCGATTAACATAACACCAATTCAAACCAATTATTCTATAAAAAGCTAAGTTTGAATACAATTGCACATTTAAGCCAATTGTCGCTGTACCAAAACTTGGCAATTAGTCCCAACTAATTGGGACTGAGATCAAATATTCAGCAAGAGAAATTGTTTGGGATCAACCCAAAGAAAGCGTCTAAAAATACCATGAACAAATAGACAAAAAAACTTAATCCTTTTCACACCCTAGAGCAAATTTTGTATGTTGATCCTCATAATCAGCATGATAACAATTGCACTTGAACCGCCCAAATGGGAGTACCTAGGTGCTATAAAGAGGGCCAGTGGACATCCTGATTAGGGATTCATTTCATCAGCTGTATGACAAAAACACAAATTGAGCTGGTCCTAAAAATAATTTTCTGCTTATGGCGAATTTTTCATGTCAATCCACATAATTGGCACAATAGCACTTGCACATGGACCACCCAAATGGGAGTATCTAATGCTATTAAGAGAGGTCTGCCAAAGTCCTGATTAAGGGCGTGTCATTTATTTTAATTGATGCCAAAATTTCATAGAACTTGTATTTCATCAGCAGTATGACAAAACTCAAATCAAGAGGATCCTAGGACAAATTTTAACGTTCTTATTGCGATTTTTGTCCCTGAAATCCTACCAAGTTTGAGAGTATTTTGCCACCAATAAACATAGCAATAGGTCTTAGTCATATCAGTTCAAGAGCTGAGCTGAGGTAAAAAAATCTGTTGAAATTGCATTTTCAAATGTGGCCAGGAGATGCCTTAAAGGTATAAATACTGGCGCCTGGCCTAATGAGTTTTTATCAGATAATATTCTTATAATAAAACTATATTTTATATTAATCTCTTTTTAATTTTTATCTGAAGTCCCTTTTAAAGAGTGTCCACAAACTGGATTATTGAATCCAAAGCGTGTAACCTTGCCTGCATCAGAAGAAGTTCTCATTTATGAAAGGAAATTAAACCTAATATTAACCAGAAGAGTTGGAGCTATCTATTTATGCCAGTGAGTTTCCAAAAAAGTCAAAATATTATAAGCAACTGGCAAATTGGGAATCAGTCAGCCAAACTTCTTGCTGATTAAGCGTGCAGGATCTAAACTATCAAGTAAGAAACCCTCAGAATTTAACAGGCAACAATAAAGGGGCGGCTGGGGTCTGCATGTAACAACACCAGGCTGGACAATAGTATGGACTTGATGGCGTGGAACGTGGCGTTGCATTCATTGTCCAACTTAAAAATCTTCTTACCTGAAGTGGTGTAAAGAGGGACTACAAATTCTGAGAGCTGGGGTGAACTTTTTGAGAAAGTTACATGTCTCAAGGAAGCTGCATAACTCTGTGAGAGATGAGGGAGTAACCCAATTGCAGATGGATGCTTCATTATCTGGGGAAATCATGTGGCCATGGGAGAGGATAATGTTCCCTAAGAAGTCAAACTTGGGTCGGAAGAACTCATACTTGCTACCCTTAATTGTAAGGTTTGCCTGTAAAAGTCTCTTCATGATGGGCACAAGGTGCCAGGTGTGAGATTCTGCATCCGTGAAGACCAGTATGTCATCCATATATGCAATTGTGCAAGTTTTCATAAGGTCTCCCAAGACAGCATCAATGAGCCTCTGAAAGCAGGCGGGGCAATCTTCAAACCAAACGGCATAATGCTAAACTGGTGTTACCTTTCTGAGTATGAAAAGTTGCCAACCACTCCTGGCCTTCTTTAATGTGGATCTGGTTGAAGGCGTTGAGCAGTCAAGCTTGATGAACACCCTAGCCTTCTCCACATAGCGGACAATCTGTTGCTCCAGAGGGAGCAGATGGGGGTCAGTCACAGTCACGTTGTTCAGATTGCCATAATCAACGCAGGGTCGAGGTGAGACATCAGACTTTTATACAAACAGGAGTGGGGAGCACACCAGTAAGGATTTCTTAAAGATTTGACCCTTAGAGAGCATGTCGTCTACCCAAGCGTCCAAGGAAGCCTCATCACTCAGGGACAAAGGGTAAATTGGACAGGATATCTTGTCAAGGTCCACAGCCAATTTGACACAAAGTCGAACTTGGTGTGCTCAGGGAGTGGGCGGGCCTTTGAGGTTGCAAACAGATAAGTATATCCACGGATGCATTCAGGAAGAGTAAGTGTTTGAGTCAGGGCGTCAGTAGGTTAAATAGAGGCTAGGCCCACCTTAGGAGAGGGGACCACCTTTAGGGAGCGCCGTAACCCTCTCATCCAAGCAAGGGATGGTAACTGTGACTCCACCAGGTAATTTTGCATGCATTGTAGAGTCTATGAGGTTAGTGGCAATGTCAAATCGGCGCCACCAGCCAACCCCCAAAATAACGGGGTATAGGAGGTTCTTTCATGAGGAGAAGGTCTTTACAAAGCAACCATTGCTTGCGATGAAAGGAACAGGTTTTAACACGTAATAGCCTGGAATGCTTTGAGATGCACCACCCTTCACAAATTGACCAAATCCCAGGGGCAGATCCAGGGCATCCACCAACTCTTGGCGGATGAAGTTTTCAGTCGCGCCAGTGTCCAACAAACTTAGCGCTTGAAAGCCTTTCCCCACAAAAGAAAAAGCAGCTATGAATAGGAAGTAATCATAGGATGGTTTATTTTACCCAGAGCCAAGGGAGGACAGGATGGCTCCAAGCCCAGTGGGCGGAGTATAGGTGAGAATATCCCCTGAGAAATTAACAGCGTATGACTTCACATTTCCAGTAAGTTTTCCATGGGAATTAATTGGTGTAGGGTAGTATAATGCTTTATGTTCAGCGGGAGGAAGATCTTTATCAGATGAGGCTACATCAGTCAGGACATCCAGGCTTTTGGTGGGGTCATCTATGACTAGCTCTTCTTGAATCATCTTCTCATGGATCTCTACTCATTTCTGGATGGAATCCGCCACAAGAGGTGACTCTGGAGTGATGTGAATGAGTTGTTTGACTGGGACAACTGTGATGACAGGCTGGACAGAAGGCATAGGTTCCAAAATGACAATGGAGGGTTCGTGGCTAGGAGGAAGCAAATGCTCTGAATCAAATGGGTTTGACTTACTGACCCCCTCTACTTTTGAGGACAAAAGTGAGGTGTACTTATTGGAGCGTGGCAGTGAAGGACCAATAGTGAGGAGACCCCCACCTATGACGGAGGTTATAGTCTCACCTTCCAGCGAGCTCACTGCTGGTTCCAAGCAGTACTGGGAGAGTATGGAAGTATGATATTTCTAAAATTAAGTTGGAAGTGTCCATAAAGGCCAGCGTCTTGGCTGAATATATCAGCACAGGATCAGAAACGTGTTGGTGCCCCACAGTGATGAAGTTATCAAGTTCTAATATCTAAAGTCCAATGGTACAAACTAGGCTTGGTGGCACAGAGGCTGTTAGACAACAGGAATGTAATGTTGGAGAACGTCCCAGATAAAGAGGGGGAAGAGTAATTCCATATGCCAATGGCAGCATCAATATTGTAGGGACTTGCGGAGAAAGGGCCATTTCCAATTGATCAAGAGATTCCAACTTTGATGCTCGCTCTTGAAACAGGTGCAAGTATTAGGCCGTAGTGAGATATCCTTGGGACAAAAGTACAAAGGAGTTATATTCCTCAAAGGTAGCAGGAAAACTCGCATGGCTTGATTAAGGTTTCCAATGCTGGGAGGGATTCCAGGAGGGACCTATTATTCTCACCCTTGGAGAGTAACCATTGGTGAGCTCCCTATGAAATATCATGGAGCAGCAGTTAGAAAAGAAGGCCGTCAGCTAAGTCCTTGCCTTGAGACTTCTGGAGGGTTCTATGGCTGTTCAACGTATTATATATCTCCTTTTTAAATTTAAGATCGCGTGAATAATGGAGAGTGAGACATTTAGTGGCAGGTACTGCACACTGTATGAGCGTCTTATGTGAGAGAACCGCACAATACCCTCAGCACACCCTTTTAAGAAGGTAACAACCAAGACCAAAAAGATAAGAAAGAACAGCCTAGTGGACCTCTTTAATGAGTGAAAACTATGAGAGGGTTGGGCTAACTCTAGCCACTAATAAATGAAGAAACTCACAAAAAAATCCAGGCTTTTTTCAGATAATGCAGGGAAACTGGAGCGCAGGAGGTCGCTGAGGGGAATAACCCAGGCCAAAGGTGTGACAACAAGGCCAAGTGACCCAACAAAACGAAGAGACGTCCTAAACAGTTGGTATTATGTTTCCATAAAAACCTGTGAAGCAAAACGCACACCAAACTTGCCACAACCATCAGGGACAAGAGGCCCTGGGAGCGGGAAGTGTGGAGTAAAATTAGGACAAAGGGCAACAAAATAGGAAGCGGCGGATTGGCTGAGGGTTCATTTACAGCAGTAAAGGCAAACATTTTGGAAACGGACTCCAGCCATTGCAGAACTTCTGAGAGGTGTATTGTTGAAAATAACAAAAAATGCAGAATCTTGCCTAATAATTCCTAATTTTATTAGATTAATTAGAGTATCTGAGAGAAAAATAAAGCCTTTCTCAGCATGCTACTTAAGTTAATGGGAGAATAATTCACAAAGGTTCTGAATGATTACTGAAATCTGATCCAAGCCATAAATACTTTGTTATTAAACAAAACCAAAATTTTCAATTTTGGCTGCATTCCATAACCTCATATCATGTAATTTTCTGGATTTTTGGTTAGATTCCCACCAGGTTTTTCGCCTCAGATGGGCCGTTTTCCTCATCCATGGCTGGCAAAACCAGAACCCATTTTCTGTTAATGACCTTAGAGAGGTCATCAGTGACCCTTAGGGGTTCTGGTATTTGCTTCAAGGGCTTGTTGGACTTGGCTTGGGGGCGGCTAATTTTAGAAAATATGTCACTTGCTGTGACGGTGGTAAGACCAGCAGATGAATGTCAGCTTGGATCTTAACACCCTGATGTTTTCCAATTGTAGGCACAATGTTTAATTTTCCATCAATTAAAACTCTTGCACTAAAAAAATCGCTAATATCAATATCCCCCTGAGCCCTCCCCTGTGGATCTTCCCATGACTTCCTGAATTTCTAGCTCCTTAAAATGACGTTTTGATGTGATTTTAGAAACATGACTTCCTCCTCATTCTTAATATGATCTATCATATCAGATGACAGATAATCTTTATCTTATTTAACTGAGGCAAGCCAATAAGGGGACAGAAAATACCAAAACTGAAATTCCAAAACTAAACTAACCAAAAAAAATGAATTGACCGCCCTTATCAAGCAGCGAGACATAAAAGGAAATGAGAAAATTTTCTACCAGATGGCACAGCGGCGAGATTTAACCCACCATGGCAGAGGGGGAGGGGGATCAGGCGGATCATAATCAGGTTCAGCATTGTAGAGGCAGATCAATGCTGAGAGCAAGGGGTTGGGGCATCCATGAGTGAGGGTCAAGGTGGAGTAGATAGTTGTTGATATCAACAATTTTGGCCTGGATCAAAGCCTCTATGAGTTTAGCAACAAGGTGTTCATCCTGGATGTGGACGTCGTGAAGTTTCTATAATATTGCAGTATTGGCTCTTGTTGTGCATGTGAATGTTAGAAATTCTGCCAGTTTAGCAACATGCTTGACAGAGGTGGTGGCAATTTAATAGAGGCGTTGGATTTCCTTTTTTGCGCTAGGAGGAAAATTGGAGAGGAACAAGGGGGTGCAGCCCTTTTATGAATTCTGCAACAGATTTTGCACACAATTTGTGAAAATGGGGATTATTAGGTGAGGCCACTGTGACCTCAGAAAGCTGGTGCTCACTTTGGAAAAGGGGGCCTTGGATTTGGGGACATATCAGTTGTTTGGGGCTGGGGCATCAAAGTCTGAATTCAGGTAAGTTATTAAATCAATTGGTTAACTTGGTGGTGGGACAATTTCACCAGATTAGGTCACTTCATCCAATAAGTTCTAGGGATTTTGGTTGATTCAGGAAGATAGGTTGTTAGGTGACTTTGGTTGGGTAGGTTTTGGTGCAGGAGATTTTCTGGATTAACATAGGTCCAAACCTGCTCCTGATTAATTGGCATGGGTGTTCAATTAGCCAGCTTGGGTTTGAGGTGCTAGATTTTGCTTCTGGTTTGAGCGCATGGCCTGTGGTGGTGGGGCAGCCAAAATCCCCACTTAAACGCTGTTGTGTGGCCTCATAGGTGGAGTTGGCCATGTTTGCAGGGTAAAATTATATTAACATGCTTTTTCATATTTCCAATTCATAGCAGAGGGGGCAAATTGTGCAACCATTGTTAGTATGGGCCCAAAAGAATTAATCAGATGCGGATGGGCTATAAGCATGCAGTGGGATGTGCTGGGCCACGTTCAGCTGGTGGGGGGTAATGGTGGCCATAGCTTGAGGTGCCGCAAGGTGTTCAGCACCCTTTGAGACAATGAACTGGAGGATAGGGTTTTTTCCATATGTGAACAGCCCCAACATCAACTCCTCATAAAGTGTTTGAGGGGAAAGGTGTGAGGGGAGGTTTGTAAAGGTCACCATGAGTTTGGTATCATCTAGGAGACGTGTTTGGGTGGTGGTAATGAGGTGTTTTTGTATATTAAGGGCGTAGCTGCTGTAGGGGCTGCATCCTCTTTGGTGGGGAAACCAATATCAAAATAGCCCCTATAAGGGAAGAAGTTGATAAGCCCTGATGGCACAAAGGTGGCCGTTGCCAGCTCAATTATCACTTTGTCAGCATACGGGAAGATATGTCCATACTTGATGCAGAGACAAAAGCAAAATTGGATAGGGCAGGGCTAGGGGTGGGGGCAGTTTGGGTGGACTCTTTTGAGGTGCAGTGCTAGATCCCTATGATGGACATAGTGGTCTTATGTATCTGGTGGACTGGATGAGCCAGTCTGCATGCATTTGCCTGCTGGGCGGTAAATGCTAGCAGGTGGAGCACCGCTGCCCCATACTGGGGCAGCAAGTGGTGGATATAAGGACATAATTTTGGAAATTGGTGTGGTGAGGCGGTAATGGAAAATTGGCTTGTTTTTCAAAAGTCGCTCAAAATTGATGTTATGTGGAAAGAAAAGTAAAACAAACAAAAACATTTTGTTAATTATTATAAATTAATTTTATATAGTGGGTTTAATTAATATTTCCTTCCACAAACTTTAATTTGGAAGTGCCATGATCTGCCATAGTAAACTATGCTTAATAAACACTATTGTCAATTATAGGTTTTATTAAAATTTTTTTTAGTACTAGATGGTCCCTAGGTTTTATTAAAATTTATGATCAATAACATATCATTCCATAGGTGCTAAACCTCAATTCATTAGTTTGCTTCAATATACATTGACTCACAACCCAGTAATTATATCACATTTTATATTTATTTATCATTACTCTCTGGCTGTAACTCCACTTAAAATGTATTGTAACTATGAGCTTATTATACTTGGATCTATCCTAGTTAGCATGAAATTCTCACTATTTAGTTCAATGTTTCTCCTGTCTTTCCAGAACAATCATGCAAGCACCCAAAATTCCTAAGAGCAGTTTGGAGACCAGATATCTTGTAAAAACAAGAGCCCAGAATTAATAGTCATAAAAAAAGGATTAACATTAGAAATAGGATATTTATGATATCATTTGATTGTTGCTGAAGCAAGAATGACTAAGAAGAACAATAAAAGCCTTATCACCATAGCAGTAAAAGATACTATGGTGTGAGTTATTTTATTTGTATAAGAAATCTTTTTTTATTAATAAGCTTGGGTATATTCTCTTTTTTATAGTTCTTCCATAATACATAACAACTGTTATTGGTAAATCTTACCTGTGCTAATTGTAGTCTCTGAAGCAATGATGATTACAACATTTGGTCCTACAGTGGCAATTTTTTCTGCCCTGTACATCTACAGGTTAACTATGGATTAGCTTCATCTTTAAAGGAATAAATTTAGCGCTGAAGAGGAAGTGCCTTACTCACACATCTTCATCAGGAGATTAACTCCCTGAATCTCTAGTACAATCTCAAGGATGAGGAATATAAGATTTAAATCCTGCACATTTTAGTTTTTAATCTGAAAAATGATAAAGATGAATGGCATAAAAAAGGTAAAGTTCTGTCTTTTACTATCTTGTTTAATTAAATGCGCCAGGAACTATAAAAACATTATGTATATGTAGTCAAACAAATAGTGGGGAGTATTTCTTGAACTTGTGTATTTACCTACTTTGGAAATTAATTTTACAAAATAAAATATTGGCAACGAGGGGGCAATTGTGCCCATATTGACTTTGCATTTTTCTTTTTACCTACTTCTGGTATTCCATGCCAAAGCATTATTCCAGTCCCCAAGCCCCAGATAACCCAGAAGTTGTTTCTGCTGCTTCTGTTAATCATATCCCTCACGCTGCTTATAGTAATTATATGCAGGTTTATTGCACTCTAATTAGGCTCAATAGCTCAATAAATATTATTAAATTAACCTTATAAACTTCATAAATTTTCTAAAAAGGGAACATTTACATCTTCATTAAATTATTGAAATTTATTATGAGGATTGCAGACGATCATATCAAACTGGCCACATTGCTGAACTTGTTAAGCCCCATTAGTCAAACATTGATAATAACTTTTTGTTGCTGGCATTTCTTATGCTATTGATAAGAAAAATGGTTGCTAATGAGTTTAGGGGCGGAACTGATAATTCTAAGGATAAACACCTTCCTTATTATATCATTTTAAGAGGCAAAGAAGTTCTAGAATTTGCAAACTTTTTCTAATATTAGGCACAAGTGTAATGATAAGCCAAAATGTAGACATTATGACTCTTGATTGCTTTCTGAAATGCCTATGAGCATTATAAGGACTTATATCAGTCCATAATGCCATTTTTAAAAACTGAGAACATAACTCAAGTGGTGAATTACCTCCGCCACTGTGCCATCACTTTGATGCACTTAATACTGAATATGCAAAATGTTAAAGTGGGCAAAATTAATCTTGCTATCCTAAAACTAACCTTTTTTAATTATGGGACATTGGCCATGGACAATGATTTTGGAAAAGCCTTAGCAGAGTATAAATGGGATTCTCTATTTCTTTAATAAGTTGAAAATCAACTAAAGAACTGGACAATAAAAAGGCTGCCTCACTGGCAGAACTACCAAAAGTCATGATAATTTGGAATTGCATTTAACTCAATTAATTATTTTAAGGAGTTAGCTTTTCCTTAATAGAAACAGGCAAACATTGACTCATTTACTTTATTTAGTCAAGCAGGTACACTTGACTTTTATAAACTACCAACTAAGATACTTATTTAAGTGTCTCACATTTAACTGCATTAATAACACTAAAAAATTTGTTGATAACAGGGTGCTTATCAACACAGTTTTCTTTATTTCAATGAAAAACTATGGATTAAACCCAATACTACCCATTGTAAGGAATATAGATCCGCAGGGATCAAAGTCACTACCTCACTAGAAACATATAGCTCCTTTGATGATAAAGTTTGTTATTATATTGGTGTCTGATCCTACCATCGGTTTACATCATAAGTACCATAAGAAGATTATTAGTACCTCTTTTATAAGAGGATATGGGCTTGAACCCAAGTTTGAAAACAATACTTTGGAAATATTAGGATAACACCTTCCGCTCTTTTATATATGTAGGAAGCTTAAGATAAAGTCTCATCTTTCCTTAAATTTTAAACTGATGTTTAAGTAAAGTATAGTTTAAAAAATACTGGAGTGATGCATTCATACTATGTTATTGTCAGCCCAAATGAACAACTCCGCTGGAATACCCCTGCAAGTGAACAAAGTTTGACTATTACATTGGGCCATAAGCCTTAGTGGTAATGGATATCAAAATTTTACTTCTTGAAGGAGTGTTTGGTTCAATTCAGCTTCAATCTGACAGGATAAAATAGATTCAACATTGCACCTAGTGTATTGTCTCAATAATGGAGAAATTAAGGTGTTAATAACTAACCTATTGAGACATTCTATTTTATTGAGGTAACAAGAACTCATTGCAATTGCTATGTTTGCTTAAGGTTATTAAATTAAAATGCAATAACAATGGGTCCACCAGTTTAGGGTTACCCAGAAAGAGCTTAATGAATTTAATTATCAAAACCCTCAAACCCCATTACACTAATTATGTGGTGAAAAAAGCTAGTAAGTGGGTAAGTGTTGAAATTCCATCTCTTAGTTGAGATGAGCCTTGGCTAAAGGATTGAGCTCATCATTAACCTCAGGTTGAGTCAGAGATTAGATCTCACTCACCCACTATTTGTGCATTACTAGGTTGAGAGTTTGTATGAAGAGAAGAATTGACTTTGGGATGCCAATCTATGGGCAAGTAGATTTTAGTTAATGATACTAATTTATTACATGATGAATTTACCAATTGTATTACCTTTTAGAGAATTGAACCATTGTTGAATTAATGGAACAAGAAAAAGCTAAAAATCAACATGTTGATTGGTTGTCACTCTGAGACCACTATATTCCAAGTTAGGAAGTAAGCAGGACCAAAGAAAATCCATTTAAGGTTAAATTGATCCACATCAAGATGTTGCCTTGCCATTGATACATAAACTATATTTAATGAATGTAATTGATTACCCATAAGCTGAAAAATGCCATATGATTTAGCCTTTGTAAACCAACCACCACTGATGGAGCCTCAAACAGTTATAACCTTCACACCCTGTTCTCCATTTATAATCCTCATGATAAATTATACATCAGTATGATTACAATATTCATATTTTGACTATCCTATTTAAAGGTTGGCTTTTTATTCTAATAAAATGCCTTCCTTTACCTACTTTTTTCTGTATTCTAAGGGTTGTAGTGAAACTTGACATTTAAAAGTGGGTTAAAAGGTCCATAAGTCTAGGTAATGGGTTAATGCACCTAGGAGTGGTTGGCGCTACCAACTCCCAACCTGGGTCTACAGAAGACCTCATATGGATTTTCCCAGTCATTGGAGCCAGCGATGGACAATTGGGGATTGACCATGGGGGTGGAGAATAAAGGGGTCAGGCTGCCCAGGAAGAGAACCACCAGTGCACATTAAGAGGGGTTAATCCGCTAAGGTGAAGTTGGCGTCTAGCTGGATTGGGGAGTTGCCTGTGGACCTGTAGTGAAAGGTGTGCCAATGAAGGTGAAAGAGTAAGGGCCAGCGGTCTTCATACTGTTTGGCCTGGGACACTAGTAGAGTTAAAAATGTAGCAAATTGCAAAATTTTAAATTTTAAATTTATTGCGGGGAAGGCCGACCATGGGACGGACACTTCTGAATATGACTCAGATGAGACAAAACTTAGTACCAGGTGAGGCACCCCAG
This sequence comes from Massospora cicadina, assembly GCA_022478985.1. NCBI lineage: Eukaryota > Fungi > Entomophthoromycota > Entomophthoromycetes > Entomophthorales > Entomophthoraceae > Massospora > Massospora cicadina. The sequence goes on from JAKSZP010003963.1 coordinate 141,848, forward strand.
AGAAGCGATGCTATCTCTTGTTGCCAGCGGGAACGCCACTTATGGGAAGGGGGAGGGAACGTGTGTAGGGGGCGTAGCCACTATTGAGCACGTGTGGAGGAAGGGGTCTGATTTGATGAACCAGACTGGGAACCAGGAGGAGACCAGCTGCCGGCGACGTGGTGGGAGATATCCAAACATCCACGCTTGAAAGTGATCCACCAAATGAGACCGGAAGGCCATTGATGAAGCAAACATATCTCTTGACAGACTGAAGGGATGTGTTTGATCCTGGCCTAGCAGACGTTGGACTTCGCGCCATATTACTTTAGAGGTGGGGCACTTCTCCAGGCGGTGAAACAGCGTTCCATACTGGCCACACACGACACAGGATGAGTGTAAAGCATTAGAGCGCTCAGCTGTACGATACACCCGCCTCAGGCAGCGCCACACATGGGAGCGGACTTGAGGCTGCAACAGAGGATGGTGTGCGTATTTCCAGATAGTCTTTTGGGTCTCAGTGGAATAAGGATGTCCATCATGTCCAGGTAGTCCACCCTGGATAGGACTTGGGGTCGAATGGGGATCACGCCATCATGGATGGGTAGCCCCTGTACCTCTTGTGTGAACTGAGGAGAGGGGCGGCCTCTTCGGGTTGTATGTCCACTAATACGAATTCTCCACTCTGCGCTTCGCATGGAGAGTAGGATTCGTTTGTAGTGGGTTTTGGTCCCGTGAGGACCTGTGGCTGATGTGTGTGATGCGAGGTATTTCATCAGGGAGTGGGGGTTTGATGGATTGTTGAGGCCCAAGGCTTGGGAGAAGTTGGAGCGGGCCGCGCGGGACCAGTGTTGGGATGGGAGTGTAGGAGCAGTGACGGCCGCAATCCAGGTGCCTAGGATCTTGGCGGCATGGGCTTTGAAGTCAAGTAGGCCCATGCCACCATGATGATGAGGGCCAAACATGACCTCTAGCCATACTGGTGGAGGGCGGCCTGACCAAAGCCAACCTTGTAGCAAAGCATACAGGGTAGTAGGGTGGGCTCTGAGAGAGGCGATTCGCTTCTGTCACGTTGTCCAGTATATGGCACTCCATTACTGCTGACGCGTATCCTCCTGCCTCCAACCACACGCCCAGATGGCGTACCGGTCCTATGGTAGGTCGCGGCACAAAGGGGAGCACCAGTGGAGCGGTGTGTTTTGAGTTAGTAAGGCATGGACTTGGGCGAGCAGATGGGCTGGGTTGGGGAACTACTTGCTGGGGCCCAGCAGTTCTGAAACCGACCAAGGAGGATGATTTCAGTTTTGGAGGCGTTCAGTGCCGCGTTGCTTACCCGGGAATATTCCTGGATGAGGGCTTCAAGCGCGCGTGCATCTTTATTATTAGACACCCCCACCACGCAATCATCTGCAAATGCCATCATCTTGACTGGGGGTTTGGCCTGGCACATGGACCCCAGTGAGTTGGGCATTCACATTTCCGCAGTAGTGGGTCAAGGCTGAAGTTGTATAAGAGTGGGCTCAGGGGGTCCCCTTGTCGCAGGCCCCTTTGAGGATGGACTACTTCCGTTAGGAAACCTGGGCCGCGCACAGCCATTGTTGCAGATTCCGTGAGCAGCATCACCCAGTTAATGAAGCGGGGAGGTAGGCGGAATTGTTGAGGCAGGCCCTAAGGTATTCCCAGTTTACTCTATCATAGGCCTTTTGTTGGTCCAAGAATACAAGTGCCCCAGAGGCTGTGGACTGACACACATTAGCCACAGAGTGCACGTTATCCCAAATCAACCTTCTGGGGATGAAACCAAATTGTTCTGGAGAGATGGTGGCAGATGCTACAGTCCCTAAACGGTTAGCTTTTCATGATTTTTGTTAAAATTTTGGTGTCTGTGTTTGTTAGAGAAATGGGGCGCCAGTTGGCTAAGTCTAGCCTATCCCCTTCTTGAAGAGGTGACTGTAAGTGCTCTGTGTCCTCCTGGTAGGAGGCATTTCCAACAGGCTTTGGTTGAGTGAGGCTAGGCAGCAATGGGGATATATATTTAAAATATTTTTGTAGAACTCATATGGAATGCCATCTGGGCCTGGGCATTTTTGGTTTTGGCGCACCGCGAATGGTAGTCCATAATTTGTTCAGAGTAATTAAATTCATTATTTCTGGGTATCAGAAAATGGTGTGATATGAGCTCTGTCAAGAAATTCTGCCATTTCTCTGGCTGAATTGGTTTGGCTCGGTATAACTTGGAGTAATATCTTTGCATTTCGATTGCCACTTCGGCCAGTGTGTCCACAATAGAATTATCCGATCTTCACACCTGTGTGCAGGCCACGCTCTGGCGTGGTGCATAATTTTATTTTGAAGAAGTATGCAGTGCACTTGTTGCCTTTAGTGATGCGTGTGTCCCTGTATTGGACACAAACCCGATGTTTGTGTTGCCTTTCAAGTGCATTGAGGTGGGCTGCTGCCTCCGCCCACTTCTGGCCCCATGCAGGGCTATATCCTGAGGCTGGAATGTTGGACTCCAAGTGGGCCAATTCCACCAGCACACACAATATAACTGCCGATGTGGCTCGTGAGCATCTGGATGAGAGATGGCGATAGTGGCGGATGGTGTCTTCTTTGAAAAGTTGCCCATGTGGAAATGGGGTCCGCGCAAAACGGTGCAACAAATGATTTTTGCCAAAGTTGCCTCTTCCACCCATGTGAAAATCCTGGCGACGCAAGCTCTGGGGGCAGATTTTGCACCAATGTGGGGCCTTTGCAACTGTGACGGGTAAGTGGTATGTTATTGAGACCAGTCGGTGGTCGGAGAATTCCATTTTCGTTGTTTTGAAGTGGGAGATGTGGGGTTGGAATTTTGCTGGTGCTAGAATAAGGTCAATGTGGGTCATGGACCTTAATTGGCCATTGTGGATGTGGGGATGCGTCATGTTTTTTGAGCAGTGGGGCATGTCATGGCAGCGCATCCATTAACCCAAGGGTGGCTTTTAGAACGCGTAGTTCTACATGACCCTGTGGGGCGTGGGGTGAGGGCAGCCACTGGTCCGTTGGTGAGGTTAGCCAACAGTTCATGTTGCCAATTAGGAAAGAATCGGGGGGTAGCGGGAGGGATTTGACTGATGAAAAAAAATTCCCGACGCTCTTGTGCACTGTTTGGGGCATAAATGTTGATGATTGTGTGTGCAACATTGGCCCATGAGAAGGTGACAATGAGCACTCAGTCATTTAGGAATGTTTCTGAAGATGTGAATTTGAAAAAATTGTTTTTCCAAATTAGCACCCCACAGTGCTTCAACCAAAAGGATAGGGATGGTAGGAGCATTGTTTTCCAAGCTTCCTCGGAACCTCGTGGACAGTGGGTTTCCTGGATGGCCAGGATATCCATGGGTAAATTATTTTGTAAAAAACTCAGTTTCCTAGCCTGGGACGGGGAGGCCTTGAGTCCAGCAATATTCAGCATCCCTAGAGTGAAGGTTTCCCCCTCGCACCTTAGGTGCGAGGGGTGGGCCCCCTGGCCCACCAGCCTCTTCCAGGTCCCCACGGGCTTTCACAGCAGCGCGGGTATTAGCAGCAACGCTATTGGGGTTTTTGTTATTTTTTGTGGAAAGAGTCGCATTGGCTTTGGCCTTCGCTTTTTGTTTTCCCGACGTCGGATGAATTTTTTGCGGTGTGGATAAGTTCGGTGCACCGTTGAGTGGGGCAAAAATTTTTTTTTTTCGATTGGGATAGGTCCCAAGTCAGTTTCAACTGGGGCTTGGGTGCAGCAATTGGGTGAGATCAAATCTCCCATCGGATCCTTGGATTGAGTGGCCTGTTCAGCTTGGGCCTCCCAATCTGATTGGGTGATGGATTCCCAAGTTGCTTCCACCGAAAGGAAGGTCTCCATGTCCTCCTGGTGTTGTGAGTGTGGGATGGTGGTGGTGACCTTGGCCGCTTCCTTGGCCGCGGTCCTATGGGCCTGCTTGGCCTTCTTCTGCTCCTGTGGGGAGATGGGCTTTACCAATAGGTAACAGCCTTGTGCTCCCCATGGGAAAGCCTCTTTGGTGCTTGCGGTTGGTTCGTAGTGCGCCTCTCCGCTGGCCATGGCCGCCGAGGGGTGCTCTTAGAATGTAACGCCCTCTTTGATGGGGCACGCGTGTGCCTTATGGCTGAACGCGTCACAGTGGGTGCAAATGGGGGGCACGCTGTCCACGGTTACCTGGAATGGGTGGGTGGTGTGCCCTGCAATGTCAATAAAGGTGGAGTGCGGGATCTGGGTTAGGTCCTTCACGATCTCCTCAGTTGGGGTCAGAACTGTGATGGCTTTGCCAGTGCACAGGTGTGGCATCAGCGTAAAACGTTGCATTTTGAAAGATTGTACTTCGCCATATATGGTGAGATCATCTTTCAGGTGTTGCTCCAAAATGTCACATTTTACCGTAGTAGGCAAAAAGTCAAACGTGAGGAAAATTTGGTTTGATTTTGTCCATCTGGTGCATTTAGTTTTGATGACCTGTTGCCCTTTGGGGAGGTTGACCACTACGCGCACCGCTGCAGCCTCGTCTGCTGCTATTTTGCTCTCAAAACCTAGGTCCAGCCAACCGCCGACATGGAGTGAGGTGCAACGTACACCGCGGTCGGGAAAATTTTGTGTACATCTTCACAAAATTTTTCCCATAGGGCCATTTTTTGGATGTCCAGATACACACGGACTCCAAATTCCACCGACAAAAGTGGCTGGGAATGTGGCATGTTGATGTACTGGTTGCATCATGCTTACCACGCAAGTATCTCCAGGGAAATTGTGACCACCAGTTTTTTTAGATTTTTTTCTATTCCGCCGGATTCTCCGGGGCGTTTTTGAACGTTAGAGGCCGCGGGCCTTCTGCCTGCTCCTCTTGCCTTGCTTGCCCAACTGCTCCCAGACATGGGCGCAGACTAATCCCCTCTATGAGATTATCAAACTAGATTTAGTCTTGAATTGAATGGGTTGCAAAAGTGTTTGCAACGAGAAAGAAAAGTAGCAAATTGCAAAATTTTCAACAGTAAGGAATAAGAAATAGCAAATAATACTACTCTGCTTAACCATTTATGATCTGGTGATTTATAATGGCAATCATGGGTTTTTAAGAAACATGGAAAAGATTTGTATTGAACAAGTTTTTTTTTCCTTGAGCGCTAACTTGACATATACACACCTACGCCAGAAGAGAGTTTCTTTAAACAAAAAGTGGAAAAAGTAAGTGTTGAGGTGACAAAAATTAAATTATTATTTATTAAATATTGGCCAATGTAATGGCCTGGGGGTGACTTAGGAAAATAGCCCACCTGGGCTGAGGTTTGTTACAGTAGCATGTACTTCTCCTGGGCTCTAGTCACAGTATGGACCTGAGGGCATACACCTACTGGTAATATGCTCTTACAGGCTCTCCATTTAAGATCAGTAATTAGGTCAAGGCGTGGGGGTTTTCATGCTCAAAATAACCTCTGAATTGACCTCTCTACCTCTAAAGTTAGTAATTAAGTTTTCAGTGCATTGATGGCAGTATAATAACGTCCAAGTGATTCTGTCCATGGTGTTACCAACTTTTTTTCTAAACTGAACCAGTCAAATATCATATAAATAAATAGATATTGACTATAATGGTAGTTATTTAGATATGGCCTAACTGGCATGGACTCACCGAACAGTTTGGATGCAGAAAAGAAAGATCCTAAACAAGATAGAATTCCAACTTAGAAGCATTGAAATAGGGACCACTGGAATATAAACCAAACCTAAGAGTTTAAACTTATGAATATATAGACATAGAAGCTTAAATGATTCTCATAATGTTCTGGATGTTTGAGACTAAAATTACCATAATTTTGTATCAAAATTATTATATGCCATGATTTTTCAAATTAAACTGTCAGAATGTGACCATTATTCTAAAATCTCAATTTTATAAGGAATGATAAAAAATACCATTTCATTAAACTACCACTCACTAAGGAAAAGTCCCTCAAGCTTACTTGAGCTTAATCAATATGAAAGCAAATCACCTGATGGGCAACATTTTTAGCAATGTGAAGTAGGGGAGACCAATTAGAAATCAAAGGGTCACAGAAAGCGTTAATGCTTCCCTTGAGGTTTACTAGTGGGCGCAAGAGGCCTCAGCTGCCACGGTCCAATTAGCAACCCCTCAACCAGCCTCCACAATTAGAGGCCAACAAAACCAATGGGAAATGCAATAGGGTTAGACTTTCTTGAGACAATGGTCATACCCCTACCCTGCAACACTGCAAGGACTGTCAGATTTTCAAATATTATAAATGTCAGGAAGAATATCGACCTTTCATCTCCATTAGCCAAATTGATAACTAGACTCAAAGGGAAAAATAATTTACCTCAATAACTTACCCAAAGAAAGAAATAGTCAGCACAGCTCTATTTGACTCTAGGAAAACTCTATTGGACCAGATTGATCCAAAAATTCCCTGAGTTGAATTGTTGCCTCATCAAAATTATGGACCATCAGAAGGTCAGGTGGCAACTACTCATAATAGCATGCAAGGAAGCAAATTAATATGAAAAAATGATAAAAGTCAAGAAGCTGCCAAATGATCAACCTAAGTGACCCCTATTCTAATCTGACTTGGGTATTTTCTCACCATTTTTTGACCTACTAAAGTTATGATACAAAAGGGGGTGGAAGGCAAGTTGGTAGGGTGTATGGCTATCAACCTGAAGGTTGCGGGTTCAATTCCCACCCTTCACACATTGATTGGGGTGCCAGCCAAAGGAAGCTATTGGCGGTTAGTAGGTCTAATAATACAAAAACCTTAACCATGACATAACCAGAAAAAATTTGAGTCCTGATCTGGAGGTGGAAATAGTTTCTTCAACATTGTTGACCCTGTTCAGGTTTCATGTCATTTCTTTCTTCCATTTCTTTCTTTCAGTAATGCCTGTCCCCTGGTTGGCTTGTCTCAGTTAGATAAAAATTATGATACAAAGGCATTATACCATCTAGATTATATCGCCTGACTAAGAGCTCTTTTTTTGGGTGTTATACCCCATTATTATTAAAACTTCCTTTTGAGGATTATTTTGTTAATTGTGACTTATAAAAACTCTGTTTTATTCTATAGTAAAGTTACATCAGTAATTCTATATCTTGTTTTGGTACTTGACTTCAATAAAAGTCCATTTCGTCATGCTTACCATAGGACTTACTTTAACAGATGGGACATAAGCAATAATTTAGAACACTTTTAAAAATAAGAAAATACTTATTGTGTGACATAGTCAGCCTCAAATATTGACTGTCAGGATTCTTGGGCATAGCACCATCAAGCTTAAAAATGGAAGCTCTACAATGAAAACCAGAAAAATTATATACGATTCTCATAGATATACACATTTGATAATATTAAATACAGCAAATTAAAAAATATTATCAAAACTATTCTTAATAGTATAATACAGAAACTACCAAAACAGCGTAGCGTGATAATTTAAGGTTAGCTAGAAGCAACTAAATATAGTAGCACACTTTTAAAATACACCTGTTCTATTAATGAAAGTTTTTTCTCGCTCTTTCAGCTGTATTTAGTTGATACTGACTAAGCGTTAAAACACATAATTAAGAAAAGTCTTTTAAGGGTATTCTAACTTCAATATGCATGAAGTCAATGGCTTAAATATAAGTAATATCACTAAGTGTTTCGTTACATGTCTCATGTAATCATCTCCTTTGTAAGATCCTAATGAATCACTTTATAAATGAAAGTTCTAAATTTTTTTTTCTTATAATACCTCAATTTAGGTAGGTTTTATGTGTAGTTCATCTTACCTTCTTCATGTTATTATTCTGTGAGTTTAGCACTTGCCTATAGAGCTCAACTAGAAGTCTTCTTACAGGATTAAGAGTTGTATATTCCAGTCAGCAAGCTTTTACATCAGTAAAGACAAAATTTCTTATACTATATCTCATTACAGAGATGTATAAAGTCTAAATTAAACCAAAAAACATTATGTTTTAAAGGCATTATGAAGGGAAGAATCAATGAATAGACTAAGAAGGATCATAGTGATAAATCCAGGGTAGCAATAGCCATTAGAGGTTGGATGATTCATAGCCAAGGCACATTTACTTGTAATATTGGAGTGAATGTAACATAAGTACTTTGTACAAGCCACGTACAGGACATATTAAGACAGCATAAAATATGTGAGTGAAGTCTTACTAAGGAGATATTTATTGAATACAGATATCTTGAATAGTAGTTATGAACTATACCACCATATAAAATTCTTTAAAAAAAGGGGTACTTTGTGAACTTCTTCAATATCAACTCTTCTCTGGTTAAATAATTTATAATCAGGTGAACAATTTGGAGGGTTACTGTGATCTTTATTGTCTTAACTACTTTTAAAGATATGAGTATTATCCATTAAAAAACAAACAATAGTCGCTAACTAATATTATATACCAAAAAGAACAGTATCCAGTAGCATTACTAAATATACCAGTTTGTTTGTCAGTTTTCAATACTATTGATAGATCTATCTGAACTGTATAATGTATTTAGTAGTCTAACAAGAAAAGAAATTAGGATGTAAATAAAATGTGACTTTGGGAGGTTTTGGTAAACAGCTCTAGAAATAAAAGTTAAACAGGAAAAACCATAAATCTTTAAATAGAAAATAATGTCCTAGACCATTGTTGATAGATTTCCACTTTAGTTTATGTGTCATGGAGGCTGATAAGAATTATACTGGGCTCTTAGTCAGGGTGTGTGAGCACCCAGCGGAGAGCCCAGAATGCCAAGGGCACAGTGGTCTGTGTGACTAGAAGAAGGGGAGATCTATTGGGGACGTGAGGAAAGTGAAGGTTCATCAACATACCAAAGGCCCCCAAGGCAAACCAGATGGTTGGAATGGGGGCAACCGCGAGTCTTGCGGGGGCAACCCCCAAGGGTGGGAGAGGTGGGGAGGATGATAACTCCTCCAGGGTTCATGGTTGCTGGCCTTCAGTTTCAAATAGGTGGGTTCATGCGCCAGTGAGGGGCGGCACAGGACCCACCATGCAAACAGGGGTGCTGTCAGAGAGGAAAACAGACTTGCGGCGCACATCAGGGCCAAGCACCCTTGGGTGGGGTGCTTTGGGACCCTCAAGTGGGTGGGACCAGTGGAAAACGAGCTGGGTGCGGGGGCTGAGGTCATGAGCATTGGGGCGAGGGGCTCCCCAAGGCTGCTCCAATAGGGGAGCAGTATTGGAGATCCCAGTGGCAGAGAAAATGGATGGATTTGCATTAGATGGGTATGCAAAAATGGATGGAGAATTGACTCCATCATCAGGGATGAGGTGGTTTATGGTGGATACAATCTGCCACCATGTGGCGGGGTCAAGTGACCGGAAGACCCATTTGGGGATCATTAGGATGATTATTTGGATAGGGCGTGCTTCACTGGATTGATCGGTGAAATTTTTGAAAAGATAAACAGGCAGAGTCTGCAACAAGGCATCCGGGGTATTTTGGTTTTATTAGTGCAAAGCATGGGAAGATTAGAGAATGAACTGTTAACTGCCCCTTTGCAGGGCAGTTGCCTTAAGTATTGGGAGAATTGCATAGTGGGAATGCTGAGGGATTGGGCGATTGGGGATCAGCGATGGGGTGTGGTTGGCTGAAGGTGGGGGTGGAGGGATGTCCAAACTCATGGCAAAAATCAAAAAAACTTTTGCAGATTTTTCCAATTTTTTGGGGCTAAACAGGTCGATGGTACCAATCTGGGCCTTGACCATTCAAGTCAGGCTGGTCACACAGTTCAGATTCCCTGGATTTGTCCCGGAGGGCTGTGGCCTTGGTGCTGGGTTATTTGCAACCTGGTCCAAACTCTCAATCTGGTTATTTACATGATCCAAACTTCCCAGATCCATCTCAGGGGTAGAGGCAACTGGTCCAAGTCGCTTGTAACCTGGTGAAAACCTGAATCAAGTGCCAATCTGACTTTTGGACCTAGCCAATCCGGACTGGCTCCATTAGCCCGGAATCTTCATACTGGGCTCTGATACTAGCACTGACCATTTTCTTAAACTTTTGGTATGTTTTCCCTGGTGAGTGAGGGGTCCCAAGGGCCCGCCCATGGCCCTTGGCTTGCACAATCTCCTGGTAAGTCCCCTCTATTAGTCTTACCAGGGTTGAGGAGGGGGAAGGGGAGAGACCTGATTATCTTTAGGATGAAAAAAAGTAACCCAGAGCTCATCCATACATGCTCCAGGTCAATCAACTGCAACAGGGGGCCCACTTGGGCCTTTGGGCCCCTTTTGGTCCGAAAGGGATGCTGCTCTCTATCCAGTTGTAGAGGCTGGTCCCCAGGACTTACACTACCCTTTCCTTTTTTGACAGGGAGGAGACCCCCACCTGCGGCATGGACCAGGGCATAGTTCCTGTGCCTCTCTGAAGGCTTTATGGCCAGGATGGCTGCGATATTCTGGGGGGATGGGGGCTGCTAGGTAAAGTTGTGGAATTCCTCTATCAGGTCCTTGGAATTTGCGCAATTGTGTGCACTCACCCAGCTTTTCTCATAAGAGAGGTAGCCTTTCCAGGCAACCAGGTATTGAACGGATTCGGGACCTCTGGGAAGCCAGGATATCCTCCACCTACACTTCCTGGGACTTCCCAATGAGGATTGGCTCTGGTGATGTTGGCCTTTCCCCTTTGAAGGGGGTCAGGAGGGAGGTATGGAAGACACTATGCTGCTTCCAGTGAGCGGGCAGCTTCAAAAAGAAGGCTCCATTGCCTAAGTCTTTCTCAACCTTGTAGGGGCCATAGCATTTGACCGTGAGTTCCAGGTAGGGCTTTCAAGGGAAGATTACAGGTGTCCAGCATAATGAGGGAGCTGACTTCGATCTCATGTCCAGGGAGGCGCTTCCAGTAAGCAAACTTTTTGTAGTCCTTGATGGACTTTGTCAAATGTTCATGAACCAGGTTGTGTGTTTCGCGGAGTGCACACATGTGGTCTTTGGCTGCAGGGACTGCTGAGGAGAGCTGGTGTCAATTTGGAAGGAGGGGTTGTAACCAAGGGTGATTTCAAAGGGGGAGAAGTTGGTCGTGGAGTGGAGTGAATTGTTATACACAAACTGTGCGAGGGGCAGGTCCTTGGCCCAAGTGTCCTGCGAGGCACATAACAGCGCAGGTACTGCTCCAATACCTGGTTCACCCGCTCAGTCTGCCCATCAAACTGGGGGTGGTAGGCAATAGATCTGCAGGGCTTGATGCTGAGGAGGGTTGCAACTCTTACCAGAACTGGGCGGTGAACTGGGGTCCCCTGTCACTCACTATCTCTTTGGGGAGACTGAACATGGTAAAGACATGGTGGACAAATAAATTTGCAGTCTCCACCGCGGTAATAGAGTAGAGGCAGGGGATGAGGAGCGCAAGCTTGATAAATTGATCTACAACTACCATGATAGCATCTGAGCCATTAGAGGGGGGAGCTCCACAATGAAGTCTACCAAGAATGAGGTCCACGGGCCTTCAGCCTGCTGCAGGGGGTGTAGCAACCCCTTCTTCCCTGACCGATCCAATTTTGCCCAGGCGCAGGTGACACAGCAGGAGATCCAGGAGGGAATGTCCTTTGAGAACCCTGGCCAATTATAAGTTCTCTTTATGAGATCTGCGCACTACTTGATGCCAGGGTGCCCAAAGTCTTGGGGACATGGTGTTCCTCGATAACACAGTTGTGTAGGGATGGGGGAACCCAAACCTGATCGTGGAACCAGATGGTTCCCTCCCACAAAGTGTATGGGGCTCTCTTACAACCCGTAAACTATAGGTCAGTATAAAGCTCTAATCCTTTGGGGCAACAGGTCTGGGCAGCGAGGACATGGAGGAGGAGCAGGGCATTGGGGCAAGGTCAGCAAAAGCTACCATTGGGGGGGCCAAGGAGAGGATTTGGGAGGGGGGCACTACAGTAGTAAGCTCTAGAAGGTTCTCTCCAACAAGGGGTAATAGAGATGGGTTTTAGCTGAGCATGTCCAGCAACACATTCAGGGGGCCTTTTATGAATTCATATTTAAAATGAGACCCACATAGGTCCTGGTATGTGTGAGTTTGCCGGTGCCCCAAATTCTGGGATTTGTGGTAGGATAGTAATGCCTTATGGTCAGTCCAAACAGTGATCTCGTTCTGGGCGCCCTGCAGGAGGTATCGCCACTGGGTGAGTGACCATGCCACTGCCGCTAGCTCCTTGTCATATATTGGCCACACTTGCTCTGTGGAGGTGAATTTTTGGGAGTAGTAGGCCACTGGATGCTCGACCCCCTCATGCTCCTGTAGCAGCACGGCGCCCACAGCCACTGATGAGGCGTTGAAGGCCACTTTCAAGGGGCGGGAGGTGTCAGCATGCCGAAGGACTGGGGTGGTGAGGAAAACCTCTTTGATAGACTCAAAGTCCTGCTGGCATTCCAGGGACCACTTAAAGGGGGCGTTTTTCCCAGTGAGGGGGTGAAGGGGTGCCGCCAGTTGGGCGAGGGCTGGGGAGAATTTTTTAAGAAGGTGATGTTGCTGAGGAAACTTCGAAGTTGTTTCTGTGTAGTTGGGGTAGGCCAAGACTGGATTGCCTCGAGCTTGGCTGGGGAACAGCATATCCATCCTTCAGGATGAGGTTACCTAAGAAGGTCACTTCATCCTGGAAAAATTCGCACTTTGAGGGCTTTATGAAGAGACCTGCCTTGTGGAGGGCTGCCAACACTGCTTCTAGATCTTGGCATATTGCTCTGGGGTAGGGGAGTGGATCAGAATATCATTGATGTAGGCTACAGTGCATGAGAAGCGCAAGTCCCCAATCACATCATTGATGAGGCATAGGAAGGTGGCCTGAGCGTTCTTCAGTCCAAAGGGCATCACTCTGAACTGAAAAAGACCCCGGCGAGTGTGGATGGCTGTGAGCCACTATTGTCCTCTCGCCATCCTCACCTGATTAAAGGCGTTCACCATATCCAACTTTGAGAAGACCCGGGATTTGGCAATGGCTTGGGCAATGGTTTGCTCTAAGGGTAACGGGTAGGGGTCAGGGATGGTGATGTTGTTGAGTGGCCATAGTTGACGCAAGGGAGCAGGGTGCCGTCTGCTTTCCAAGTAAAAACTATGGGGAGGCCACAGGTGAAGATTTCTTGATTAGCCACCCCTTCTCTAACATATCGTCTAGCCAAGTCCCCAAAGCCTTGTCCTATTCCTCAGTGTAGGGGTAGAGGGGGAGTTGATCTTGACTAGGTCGACTTTCAGCTGAAATGTTAGGTCATATTTGGAGTGTAGGGGAGCTTGGAAGCCAGCGACATGTCAAAGATGGACTTATAGGGGGTTAGGAAGGGTGGGAAGTCTGAAGGGAGGTCGATAGGAGTGGGATCAGGGGGGAAATGGAGCCAAGGGATGTGCCCAGGGGAGAGTTTTCAACAAGGGAAACTCTCCACTCAACTTGAGGTTTAAGAACAACAAGGAGCTATTTGCAAGATTAATGTGGACCTGCTGTCGCCGCCACCAGCCCACCCCCAAGATCACAGGGTAGAGCAAGTTTTGTACGGCTGAGAAGTGGTCACTGAAACCAAAGTCATGAATGGAGAAGTGCAATGGATGTCAGATGCGTTAAGACTTCATGGGCTTTGATGAGGCGCCTAGGACCAATGAGGCTCCTTCCATCGCCAGGTCCAAGGAATGCGCCGCACTGAGGTCAATAAAGTTGCCTGCAACTCTGGTGTCAAGGAGGGCTTTCACGGTAACTTCACCCAACCCTGAGGGGAAAGAGATAGGGAACAAGAAGTAGGCTTGATCCTCTTTATTGGGATGGGCGAGAGAGAGAGGGCAGCTGAGGATGGGGCATGACCCATCATCAGAAGAGATTGACCAAGAGGCGCTGGGCAAGTCTGTAACTGGAGAGGGGTTTCTGCTTCATCCTTGTCCCAAATGGGGCAATGTGAGTTGATGTATTCCCGCTCCACTCTCTTCAAAAAGGGCCTCCAGGTTAACTGGGGGGTGATAGCGCCAATGCGGGCAGACTCTGAACTCTGGGGGATTGAGGGCCCATTCTCCTGATCCAGGGGTGAGCGGGGGTGTGGCAGGCAGGGGCTCTTCCGAGGGGAGGGTACCCAAGGTGGGTACAGAGGGGGCGCGAGGGCGGCGAGGCCTGGGGGACGCTTCCCTTGGCTGCGGCCACTGGCAGGGGGAGAAGGGGTGGCACGCGGTACCTCAAGAGCTGCAACAGCACATGCGGGGGTATGGAAGGGCCTGGCCCCCAATTGCACGAGCCACAGAGAATGCAATTTCTAGGGACCTGGGGAGGGGGTCCCAAGATGCATGGGCGGCCACAGTGGGGTCCAAGGCAGCTCAGAAGGCGGAGATGGCGATTTTGGGAGGTATGGGCACCATGGGAGCCAGGACCGTGAAGGCCTCAATCAGGGAGGGTAGGTCCATGGCTTTCTGTCCTAGTGTGAAGAGATGGAGGAGGCACGCCGGTCTAGACTCAGGGGCCTTAACCACTGAAGTGACCGGCGCCAGTAGAGGGGTGTGGTTCCCAGACTTAGCAGCAGAGCGAAGCACTCCCCTGACCCAGCGGTGGGCATCCCCATCTAGGGCGTCAAAGAGAGCTATGCTCTTCTGGGCATCAGAGGGAAGGGGGATTTCCTCCCTTCAGCAGTAAAGCGCACCTGAAGTTCTGCCAGGAGACCCAGGATTTGGTCGGCCACCTCATCAGAAGGGATAGGGGGACTCCCAACCCTATCATGTTGACTGATGGGGTGACACTTGTTGCCAGAGCTCGGCGGGGTGGGGACCAGGTCAACACAACCTGGAAGCATGCTCATATGAATGAAGCAGCCAACCAGCAGGAGAAGGCCAGATCACAAAGAGAGAGTACATTTAGGGTAAGGGTGTAGGCCAACGCTTCGACAATGCCAGTGAGGAGGGCGGAGAAGGCTGAGGTTACTGGTCAGTTCATTATGTCATGAAGGCGGCTGATAAGAATTAGACTAGTTTCCAGTCAGGGTGTGTGAGCACCTAGTGGAGAGCCCAGAATGCCAAGGGCACAGCAGTCCGTGCAACTAGAAGAAGGGGAGATCTATTGGGGGTGTGAGGAAAGTAAAGGTTTATCAACATACTGAAGGCCCCAAGGCAAACCAGATGGTTGCAATGGGGGCAACCACGAGTCTTGTGGGGCAAACCCCAAGGGCGGGAGAGGTGGGGAGGATGATGACTCCTCTGGGGTTTGCAGTTGCTGGCCTTCAGTTTCAAATAGGTGGGTTCATGCTCCAGCGAGGGGCGTCACAGGACCCACCATGCAAACAGGGGCGTTGTCAGAGGGGAAAATGGACTCACAGAACACATCAGGGCTGAGCTCCCTTGGGTGGGGTGCTCAGGGGCCCTCAGGTGGGTGGGACCAGTGGCGAACAAGCTGGGTGTGGGGGCTGAGGTTGCAAGCATTGGGGCAGGGGCGCTCCGAGGCTGCTCCAATAGGAGAATGGTCTCGCAGATCCCAGCGGGGAGCAAATGGATGGATTTGCATTAGACAGGTATGCAAAAATGGATGGAGAATTGACTCCATCATCAGGGATGAGGTGGTTTATGGTGGATACAATCTGCCACCATGTGGCGGGGTCAAGTGACCGGATGACCCATTTGGGGATCATCAGGATGATTATTTGGATAGTGGCGCGCTTCACTGGATTGATCAGTAGAATTTTTGAAAAGATAAACAGGTGGAGTCTGCGACAAGGCATTTGGGGTATTCAGGTTTTATTAGTGCAAAGCATGGGAAAATTAGAGAATGAACTGATAACTGCCCCTTGGCAGGGCAGTTGCCTTAAGTTATTGGGAGAATTGCATAGTGGGAATGCTGAGGGATTGGGTGATTGGGGATCAGCGATGGGGTGTGGTTGGCTGAAGGTGGGGGTGGAGGGATTTCCAAACTCATGGCAAAAATCAAAAAACTTTTGCAGATTTTTCCAATTTTTGGGGCTAAACAGGTCGATGGTACCAATCTGGGCCTTGACCATTCAAGTCAGGCTGGTCACACAGTTCAGATTCCTTGGATATGTCCCGGAGGGCTGTGGCCTTGGTGCTGGGTTATTTGCAACCTGGTCCAAACTCTCAATCTGGTTATTTACATGATCCAAACTTCCCAGATCCATCTTGGTGGGTAGAGGCATCTGGTCCAAGTCGCTTGTAACCTGGTAAAAACCTGAATCAAATGCCAATCTGACTTTTGGACCTGGCCAATCTGGACTGGCTCCATTAGCCCAGAATCTTCATACTGGGCTCCGATACTAGCACTGGCCATTTTCTCAAAATTTTGGTATGTTTTCCCTGGTGATTGAGGGGTCCCAAGGGCCCGCCCATGGCCCCTAGCTTGCACAATCTCCTGGCAAGTCCCCTCTATTAGTCTTACCAGGTTTTTGGAGGAGGAAAGGGGAGAGACCTGATTATCTTTAGGAGGAAAAAGCAGTCACCCAGAGCTCATCCATACATGCTCCAGGTCAATCAACTGCAACAGGGGGCCCACTTGGGCCTTTGGGACCCTTTTTGTCTGAAAGGGATGCTGCTCCCTATTCAGTTGTAGAGGCTGGTCCCCATGACTTACATTATGCACCAAACCCTGTCCATACTAATCTAAAAAATGGGAGAAAACGATTCTAGTTTATCTAAAACTTTAGGCAAACCTATGATAGATATAAGAGTTAATGTTTTTAAACTGTCTTGAAAAATGGGAAACAACGCTTGTTTCAAGTTTTATATAACACCCAATGATTATCAAAGCTTTGTTTAAGAAGTTCTTTGCTGATAAGGTATCAATAATAGCCCATTGTATCATGTTAATAAAAATTACAAAATTTTGAACAAATAACCTTTATTTAGTTCTTTGGGATTATGATTGAAAAGTAACAATATTTCATTAGGATCTAATTGTAAGATTCATGACCTAGCTATCAAGCTGAAGAACTTACACACCTTCATAACTAGAAAGGGCGCTAATTCTAAGACACTATCTCTTATCCAATGCTAGATTCTAAAGTTGACTTGAATAGTAAACCTTTTGAGAAAACCATCACGGTTGATAGATTACTCGCATTTATGGATCCCTTAATCCTTTGGATTTCATCAGCATAAGCTGATACATTAATCCACTCAAAACCGCCTCAATTAGCTTGCATACTTCTAAATTATTTATTCATTTTTTAGCTATGGTATAATAAATATTCTCTATTATGAGGCTGCTATGGTGCAAAGTGGGCATACAGCATAAACTAAATTGCACCTTCTCATCATTACATTAAAACTGATGCACTGAGGCAAAATTTTAGTGTTGATTATATGAAATCAAAAATTGATGCACTTAAACATGGATACTCATATAGGGTATACCTAGTACTATAAGAGCCCCGCCAACGTCCCAATATGTGATACATCATATATTAGATTTATCTACCTTTCCTCCAATTAATATTGTTCAATATGTGACAAAGCTCTAATCAGGATGGTTTTGGTACAATTCTGTGTTGACTAATGTCACCATTGCACCCAAAAACCTTCCTAACATTAGAGTAAAATTGCCTTCACCTTACTGCCACATTTTTTAATTAAGAAATACTAGAGCCTATTTGTCTTGTTGGAAATTACTCACAGTCATTAACATGACCATCAGAGGATTAGTATGGTATGAATGAATTTATATAATAGATGATTATGTTCAGGAGATGCCTGAGAGGTATATAATACTGACGCCTGGCCAATTGATAAATTATTATTTATTGTTTATTGTTTGTTATCTATTCTATCTGATTTTCTGTTCCATTAAGATTATCAACAGTTATTAAGTGTATATATGTGCCCATAAGTCCCAATGAGAAGTGTTTAACTTAATTTCCTTTCAGAGAATTGGTCCCATTTGTATATGAGTAATTCCTATTTCTTTATAAATACAGAAAGTTTCATCTTTCATATAGCAGTATATGTAAGAATGGTGATAGTAACTGAGTTGCTTTGCCTTTTTGAGGATATTGAATTCTCCACTTCCCAATCAAGAAGAAGTATCTTTATAAATTGAGTCTATATTCTCACCTTACTTGTTAAGTATTTAAGATTGCACCATCAGTTAAAGCTTAATTTTAACTCAATTTTATTGTCACACCCTAAATGAGAGGTGTGTAGCATCTGCACCACCCTGTTTTCATATACCAACCTTTCATGCAATTTTCAAGTGTAAATTAACTATTATATCTAAAACTATAAAACATATATTTCAAAAATTCAGTCTGTTCTGTACAGATGTAAAAAAGATAGTAAATGGTTGTGCAAAAAATTAATCCCTTCTCAATATATGGGCTACAACCGGGGCGCCCTCAATCACAAAAATTTGATACCTGGGGACCTCAGGTCTAAAGACTTACTAAAAAAATCCTGCATATTTCCCATCTTGAACTGAAAAGGTAAGAGGCAGGATTTGATTTAGCCAAGTTTGGGTAACTCAAAAGCGAATCTGACGTTTTTTGAGGTTTAAATACTTCCAAACCAATAATGTAAATTGAAAGCTATTTTACCCTATTAACAAAAATGGCAGTTTGAATAACCATTCAAATTTGTTTTAAATAACAATTTTCTAATATGAGACTCATTGTCTAACCCTCCCCACTCCTGCCAACCATAACCCAGCACCTTGATATTGGTAGAGTGGTGGGTTATTTTTTTCTCTTTTTTTCCTAAAAATCTTATTTTAAAAAAATTATTTTACTACTTTTAAATTAAAAATTAATGATTATTATGCTGCTAAAAATATGGCTATAAAAAGCACACTATATGATCACAATAGTATGGGAAACTATGGCAAAATTATTTGATCAACTTACCATGACTATCATTATATAAGAATAGTTTGATTCAGTTCAGCTCTCTTCCATCATTTTTACCCAAAACTTTTTTTTGCCTTTCCCATGATTTTTTCTTAAAGGTTGAACATTGACTTGAAGTCAGCAGCTCTTGATATGGGTGTTCAGGCACTTACACATTCAGCACTGTTTTTCTTCGCTTGCTCTATTACTAACAATGTAATCCAGCCACTTAATGATTATTGTGAGATGGAGTATAAAATTTATGGAGTCAGTTGCTACAGAAAATGCTTTATTATCACTAAAATAAATACAATAACCCCTCTTATAGCACTGAAGGATGCACTCTGGTTCATATGGAACCTTCTTGTGCTGAGAACTAACCCTTTGCAATGCTATCTCAAAAACGATCTATAGGAATGGTTTCAATACCTATAGAACCTGAGGATCTAGCAATTGCATACTATCATATCTCCTTAGTTCACCAATTGAAGATAACGCCTGTTATACCTATTATATAATTATCTGTCAGATTTACAGACCTTATCAGACCCTGAAGACCTGAATTCATTCCTCTTTCATATGCTTAGGAAGATGCTATGCCCACCCAGTTCAGAAACAGATACAACAAAGTACATAAGCGTTACAAGTCTAAAAGTCAGATCCCACAATTTTTTCTGAATTGACTTGATTAATATGAATTTACTTAATTCTTATTCCCCATTCACATTACAATAGGATGGCGCAAAGTAACAGCTATTTCCCTTGTGGACACTAGATAACAAAAATCGCATTGATCTGAAAGGTGTGCAATATCTTTATTTGAATTAACCCCTGCTTCATCTGTCATAAGTCTATTAGAACTTCCATGCTCACACTTGCCTTGTGCAAACCACTGCGCTTTAATTACCCATGAGTATGAATTCATGGCAAGCTTTGTGGCCATACAAGGATTATTATCCATTGAACTTGAGGGAGGGATAGAAGAGACGCTAGTCAGTAAGTATTGGCTTTATGCATAACATGCTAGACTTAATCTCTAGTTTTTTTTGAAAATCTCATCTTCCCACATTATCAATGGAAACTGCCATTATAGCAATAGTGGAATACTCTTTAACCAAGGTTGTGCCTGAGTTAGCAACCTTGCCTCTTATTCTCACTCTATTAGAGTCAGTTTTTGATTTAGAAATCGCTAATCAACTGACAAGTCACTCAGAGCTTACCCTAAGTTTTTGGCTGATGGTTAATCTCATTTAGATCAATTGCACCATATATTCCTAAACCGCTAAGCAAGATTAAGATTATAAACCTGGAATGACAACATAGTAAAGGTGAGGATGATGCTCAAGAAAACCTCTTCTGTGTCATCTACAGTAGCTTTTGCGCAGAAGCCTGATGCCACTTTGAGACCCTGTGTGGATTCATTATATGATCTTTACTAACCTTGAACTGGTTAATAAGTTTCACCTCTTGTAAGTGAAGTTTGTTCAAGAATGGCTGACCGCCATTTAGACTCAATATGGAATTCACCAGTTTAAGGTCAAGTCCTTTGGCTTTAAAAACGCGCTAGAAGTCTTCCAACGCCAAATTGACGATGCTTTGGGGATATCAGGTTCTCCTCTGCAATTGCATGTATTAATAATATTCTAATCCATTCCCCCCATGCAGTGAAACACGCTAATACTTGGTGGCCGTGATTGCAGCCCTTCATAAGGCTGGGTTAGTTGCAGAGCTATCTAAATGTGAGGTTACAAGACATAGTGTAGTTTATTATAAGCAGGTTTTGAAGAATAGTCAGGATATATCCTCAAAACTGGATGACATTTGTCTTGGCATACTCCTGTGATGCAGAAGCAAAGACGTACATGTTTGGGTCTGTTACTTTTAAAAAAGTGCTCGCCAGCTATCTCTGAGCCAACTTCTCCCTTACACCCAACTTCGTCATAAAAAAGTCCAATTGATTAAGACCCCTGAGTGCTAATAAAATTTTAAGGCAATGAAGGAATGAATTACCACCAAAAATATTCTGAATCATGCTGAAAAAGTTAATCCCTTTATTGTGGCTTGAAATGCCTTAAGCATGGCAGTTTGTGCCATCGCGCTACAAGAGCATGAGAATCAAAAACATCATGTGGCTTAATTTTGAAGTATATTTAGTGAAACTAAGCGCTCTTTTTCCATATATAATAAAGAGCTGGCTGCCATTTTCTGGTCTCTTTGAATTGCACTATCTCTTAAAGGGTGCATAGCATAAATAATGGTGCGCTCTGACCACAGATTTCACTTTTCTATTAAAAGCCACATAATTTGGCACAAAAAACAGAAACTATAGGGACCTCCTGAACTATAAAGTCAAATATGGGTTTTTCAAGGGATTCACACATATCTTGCCAGATACCCTTAGTATAATCCTTCTATGGGGGCTGTTCTAAGTGGCAGCTCTAAGTTGATCACAATACTTCCTCATGAGCAAGCTGATGAACCTTCTTTCAGGTCATTGCTGCAGTAGCTCTCTCCACCCCGCGTCCAAAATTTAGACCTTACATCTTTAGACCATCAAAAAGTAGATCCACGCTTCTACATTCGTTTGTGAAGTAGAGTCAAGTACATCTGCTTCACTTTCCTCCATTGATGAAAGTTCTCTCTTAGATGACGTGCTGGCTTTACAAGCAGCTGATGACAATGGTCTGTTTTTATATCTAAATTTATTGCTAGCAAATTCCCATCCAGATAGTATTCCAAATAGGATAGGCTAATCTATTTCTGTGATGAATTATAGTCTACCTTTGACTTCCATTCCTAGTCATAAGAGTACATGAAAATCCTCCCACCATGAGGCACCCAGATGTTAAGAATTGTATCAACTTGTAAGCTTGTGTATAATTGGAATGGCCTTAAAAAGTACGTCCCTGATTGAATATAAGGCTGTTTAATGTTTGCAATCCCAATTTAACCAATCAGGGTGTAATGGTCACCTATACCCCCATTAAACAAGCAGAATGGCCATAACCTTAGATTTGGTGGATTCTATAGTGTAGTTGCCGTTATCTCAGGGTTTTGCTGTGGTCAATGTGTGATAGATCACTTCAAAAAGTGTTAATTTACATCCCCTGATTGTCAAACATTAATGTGATGGGGGAATCTGACCATCCAGGTAAAGGTTCTATGTACCCAAAGAATCTATTGTAAAATTTTTTTAGTAGTTATAAAATAAGGTTAATAACCCTTATTTCTTTAAGTATCCTTAATTTTGGCTGAATCTTAGTAACAATAAAAACCATTGCATATGAACAGTGATAATCACTTATATAGAGTTGTAAATATAGGAGCTGAGGTACCAATTAATAGGTAAAATCGCCAGGGACTTCACATAACAAGTCTGTCATCTGATTTGTTATCCTCAGTTTTAGTAGAGATCCTAAAAATTGTTTAATGTATTAGTAAATGATCCTTTATATTGTGTCTGACCCTAAAGGCATAAGTAATCAATCCTATAGGTTGGGCTTGAACCCCAACATCAGATGTGATCAATTCTCAAGATTGAGTCTGAATTCTGACATCTGAGGCTTTGAATTTCCAGATCAAGATGGGATCCCAGAGGCCCCTCCTAGATCTTAGAATAGGGTTAAAGGAATGTAAAGGTAGGTTGTGCACCCAATTCACCAAAATACCCTGGGAAACCTCAATAAATAAATTTTTGTAACCCTTCTTGTAAACTTTCTTGCAAGGTCACGGCCAATTTGAAGCTGGTATATTGTCTCTTCACCTGGATGAAGATGATAAAAGGACTTTAATCTCCTAGCTGGAAGGTATGTAAGTATATCTTTATTATTCAACCCTTTTTCATCTATGGTGGTGGTAATTTACAAATTTAAAGATGCCAGAGCCTAAGTCCTAATAAGCTATTAGCATTAGCTTTCATATTAACTTTTAAAATATTTTTTGTTGTAGCATGATATAACATACATTATATATTGGAATTTATTTAGAAATAATTCTTCCATAAAAGGCTTTAGAGTGTGACGTTTTTATGATTTAGTAAAGACTAAATTAATAAGCCATAATTGAGATGATATTGGAATTATATAATGGCCACATCATCCAGCTTTAAATTGACTATAATATTATCTGTTTTATCCGCTGATGGTAAATCCTATAAGAAACCCATAGCATGTATGAGAGTTATCATTTAACAAGGTAACTATTGTTGGTTTTAATTCCTTATAGGATGTTAAGTAATTCTCTACGATTTAATTTTTCTAGATTATTGATGTTCTGTCAGGGAGAAGTCCTGATAATGGTTAAGCTTGTTTAGTTAGTGATTACATTATTAATTATTAATTGTTTTGTTTTAATCAATCAGAGTTTGTTGCCAATTAAAAAAAGGTTTATTAAAGTTTCTGAGCGTTGCAATGTAGTAGTAGGCAGATACTTATGGGTTAACTTAATAAGCAACGTGACATGCTATTAATGAATAAAATATCCCATCACCTAAAAAGGTTGCTAGCTTAATAAAGCCTATCCGCTGTGGTTGAGTGAAGATGTTGTAACACGCTCTTCAGATACTCTACCTATGAGGGTTTATGTTCTAGTCAGCGGTGAAATCTGACTAGACAGATAAAGCAATTATTGTTTTGGACAACTCCTAAGGGATAAATTCAATGGAAACATATTCCGCTCCTATTGTGGCGCCAACAGAAAAGTTGGGCGTCAAATTTTTTTCTTATAAATCAATATATTTATTTAATATTGAAAAATTATTACGTGGAATACATAATTAGACTATTAACCTTCTTTGTATTGTGCTCTTAGGATTAGAGTTGGCTGGATAGTTTTCCTTTGTGTATATATTGCTCCAAGTTCTCGAGTTCTATTGTGATAAGAGAGGAAAGGAGAAGTTCCCTTTTTCAGAAAGTTGCCAACTTTAGATGAAGAATTTAATGAGTAGATTTTCTTTGTCTGGATTTTTTCAAGTACCTTCAAGTATCAGAAGGAAGAGCGTTTGTACCTGTCTAGCGTTGAAGACACTCAAATTAGTTGTGAAGAGCTAAACTTGTATAATAGTCTTCATAATATTGTCAATCCACTCAGTTGTTGCATTAATAAACAAATAACGCACACCTCAATCTTTGCATTAAAACCAAATAAGTTTCAAAAAGTTAAATACTGAGGCCAATGTAAAGGGTTGGTCAAGGAAAACTTTCAAAGGCTTAATATTAATGTATCATTAACTCGCTCAGCCACTCCATTATCTTCAGGATTATAAAGGGGTGGTAAACACTTGAGTGGATCCCATTTGTTCAGCTAATTCTTGCACCATTGATAACCAAAAGCTTTGTTTAATGTCCAAGAGAATTACATTATGACAGCCATGTTGAGTAATATATAATTATATAGGAATAAGTTGGTAGCTCTAACAGATGTTGAATAAATGAATTTTTCTCAATCCAAATGGTAAGATGATTAGAACAAGATGATAAATCATTGGCCATTGGATACACATGATAGGAGGCCTACAACATCAATACTAACTGTGTGAAAAGGATTATAATGGGGACCACTTGATAATAGGGGCAAGGAATAGGGCCATATTGGCTTTTGCATACTAAGCAGTATTCTAATAAATTTGTATTATGGGAGCATCCTTTCTCAGTAGCACTGGAACTTGATCCACTAATAGGCTTTTCTATTTCCATCATGGCCAACTTGTAGGCGAGCTTCTAAATGGCATCAGTTCATTTAGAGGTACATATATAGAGTAATCATCTGATTGATACTACTTTTAGAGACGACCATCACAAATTTAAATTTTTGCTGATCTTTTTCTCTACCCCTATCTTATTGCTATGGGTCCTCCTTCCACATCTGAGGTTGGCTTATGAGAGCGTAGAGTCGATTTTTCTTAGGTTTATTTAGAATTAAAATAGATATTCTGTAAAAGCAATACGCGTTTTAATTTATCAGGCCTATATGATAGATAATGGATAAATCATAATAATCTTGAGATGTTGCAATCTCATTACTTTAGCTAAGGTATATCCTTGGATATGGCGATTGTCACATTTAATACTAAATTAATTTGGAGGCTAGGCCTCACTCACACTGTGAGGATCAGACTTGAAGAGGCTTTTAATTTTATCACAATGGTGAAAGAATTAGCAGCAAACATCGTCAAATTAATTCAAGAAAAATCGTGGTAAAAATGTGGTTTGGTTTACATCAAAGTTTATTGAGAAGCAAATCATTTCAACTTTCTACCAACCACAGTTCCCAATAGGCTGCCAATCCACATAAACTCAAATCTTTTTTAATCGCTTGATTTAATATAATACTCCCACTTGCCACTTCCTTAATCTCCAGCTGGCCCTATGTATGTACCAAAATTGAAAAAATATATATCACCCTACCACTCTTGATACTACCTTGTATTTTCTGCTGCTGATGTCAAGCTTGGTAAACGTGATCCTCAGGTTTGACACCACTAAATACTTAGGTGCTTTGGTTCGCCAATCTACCCACAACTGCCGCCACCAACAGGAAACTCCACAAGAGAGCTACCAATGCGATGCTGATGCCACAATTTTCTGCTATTTGAGGAGCTAAGGAAAAGATAAATTCTATGTGACTAGGACAGTAGATGAACCACATGGGTGAGGATGGACCAGAGCTAGAAGACATCCAGGAGAGAGGCTAGTGGGTTAAAATTGCTGACTGGGCTACCCAGTCCATTAGCTCTAGAGGCTGTAAGGCTCAGCACCTAGTGCTGGCGCTGTTGAATTGAGATGAATATCCAAGTTGTAGCTACAGATTGGTGGTTTGCTGCTTGCAAACTGTTGGAAGCGTAGTTAAGGCCCTTTCTTTGCATAGTGGGTTGGAAATCTTTATGTCATCAGCCCTGATCATAAATAGGGCTACCCTCTCACCCTTAAAAAGTTTAAGTTCAAAACAAGAACCATAAAGACTAATGAGCCAGGCTCCCACCAAGAACTTCATGTTTGACGCCACCAAAATGATGCTTTATCAGTAATATTTGTGAAGTGGGCTCATATAAATAGGATTGGATATGATCGATGGCCTTTAAAACAGCAAAACACTCACATTCCATTATAAGCTTGTTCAGCCCAAGATGATGTTTTGTTGTAATAGGCGATGGGATGGTCTGCTTAATTTTTAGTATGTTGTGATTGTATAGCTCTTATAGAAATATTGGTAGCATCAATGTAAAGTTAAAAAGTTTATAAAAGCTGGGGTTGCAAAAGAACGGTGGAGTGAGTGAGAGAAAAGCATAATATATCGAGATTATTGTTTTCCTTCTCCCCATTGGAAAAGAACTCTCTTTTACAAGTAGACTAAGAGTTCATTCATATCTGCTAAAATGAGGAATACATTTTTGGTATAACCCAACATTTTAAAAAACCCTGTACATCTCAAAGTGACATAGACTTCAGAAATTGGATAGATGGTTGTGACTTTGACATTATTTAAAAAAATTCTTTTTGGCTTATATCTATCCTAAAAACATTTCTCTTTAAAAGAATTTTTTTAGGTTTTAGTTTCATGGAAGCTTGTCTTAATTTTTAGAAGATAACCCTAAAGTGAAATAAATGAGGAATAAAAGTTTTTGAAAGAACAGATATGATTTCATGATAGACTAGCACAAAGGATAAGTTTAAGTCACCTAACAAACCATCAATTGCTCTTTGAAAAGTATATAAGCTTTGCATCCATGCGCATCTGCATAAGGTTTAAAAGCTCTTTATTAGAGATAAAAGCAAATTATTTGTGATCAATGGGGGATATTTAATCTACTAATAGCCACTGATAAGACCCATTGCAGAAAAGTATTATTATTCTGGCGTTAGATGTACAGAGCTGCCTATACAATGAAGGGGGTTGTTAAGTTATGAGGATTGTTTGCTTGATTGTTAGAATCCTGCATGCTTAATCAGGATATCTTTTGCTGAGGTATCCTTGATATTTCCAGTGGCTTATGGTATTTTTACTGTTCAGAAACTCACTAGGCGTATTTAAATAGTACCAACTCTTTTGGTCAAATTTTGGCTTAACTTTCCCTTCATAATCAGGAACTTTTTCTAAGGCAGGTATAGTTACATACTGGGAATTTGGCACTTTCAGCTTGTCAAATCTTCTCCAAAGAAAAGATTCTGATAAAAATTAGGAGAAAAATAACTTAAATAATCTTTATTAGATGATATTTAATTGATCATTAATTGTTAGGCCAGGCGTCTGTGTTTATATCTCTGGGGCATCTTCTGGCCACATTTGAGCATGAAATATCAACAGATTATTTTACACTGTAGTTCAGACCTTGAACTGATATGACTGAGCCCTATTGCTAGGTTTATTGGTGGCAAAATACTTATAAAATTGGGAGGATTTAAGGGACAAAAATTACAATAAGAAAATGCGAAATTGTCCTAGGAACCTCTTGATTTGAGTTTCATTATACTGCTGACAAAATACATATTCTGTGTATTTTCTGCATCAATTGAAGTAGATGACTTACCCCTAATTAGGATGACAGCACGCCTCTCTCTTGATAGCACTAGGTACTATCTTTTATGCAGTTCATGCGCAAGTGCTATCAAGCTGATTACACAAATATACATACAAATTTCGCCCTAGGGCGGAAAATTGCTTACGTTATATTTGTTTATTTGTCCATGGGACTTTAGACGTTATTTTTGGTTCAATCCCAAACTATTTCTCATATGGCTTGTTTGCTATTGTTTCCAATATTTGGGACAATTGCCAAGTTTTGGTGCAGTACCAATTGACCATATTGAATGAGTGGATTTAGCCTGAGCCTATTATAAAATACTTGATCAAATTGACGTTAGGGGTAATCAGCCCAAGCCAAATAATTGCAATAGGCTTTAAGCTGAAAAGAAGAGTATTGGTTCAAATATTGGAAGGGTGATCAGCATGATCTATTGGTTGCTGAAGGGTTATTTTTAAGTCAAACCCCAGAATCTGAAATTTCCCCCACTTGACTTAAACATAAGCCCTAAGATTCACAATTAGACTTTGTTGATCTTTGTCATTTATTATCTTTGGCCCAAACGCCTGATGAGTCTGGAGTTGGATCTTCTTTTTGGTATCTTCAGCCCAAATGCCCAACAAGCCTGGATTTGAATTCGCTCCCCATCCACAAGTGTGAACTAAAGCATTAATTAGGTTAAAATTATATATTTATTTATTTTTCAATTGTCTCACTTATTGAACTTTCTTGGAAGTTTTGCATGGACTTAGTTGTGTATATGTCTGGTCCTAATATCCTTTATTGTGTATATGAACTTAGATGTATTCACCGATTACTTTAAATGCCCTATCCAGATGCAATCTAACTTTTGCATCTGGTCCAATCCATTGGTGTTTCAAAATAGAACTTCATCATTAGCCTCAAATTTGGAAAATTGTAGCAAATCTCTAAGTCCTTTTGATGTTGGGCCTTTTTATCAGCGAAATTGTTGTCAAAGACTTGAGCTTGTAGTTTGATTAAAGTATATGTAAGCTTCTCAACGTATTGAGGATAAGTGTTTTTGCTAGGATCCTCTAGGGCCGAATATAGTAGCATTAGTAGGGCCAGATGTCTTCCATATAGTACTTGAAAAGGGGAAATTCTGGTTGACGAATGGTAGGAGATTTTCTAGGCAAATACTGCCGAATTTAGATAAGTACTCCATATGGATGGGTTAACCAAAGTTAATTTCCTGATATGTTAACCAATGTCCCATTTGTGCGCTCAACAGTACCATTAGCTTTGGGATAATAGGGAGCGGAAAGCACACCTTGTATGCCCCACTAATCATTTGATCTTGGAGGTAAAATTGGTTCCAATGTTGGTCAGAATAACCAGGGGACATTCAAGCTTGTGGATGATGTTTTCAAGGACGAACTTGGAGGTAGTTGCCGCTCCAGATTCCCAAATAGTCTTGGCCTCATCCATTCGGTCAAGTGGTTGATGGCTACAATAATATACTTGGCCTTTGTATTGCCTGTTGCTAATGGGTCAACAACATTGATAGATACAGTGTGCCAAGCATAATTGGGCTGAACAAGCTGGTAAGATGTGTTTTTTGGAACAGTTTTTCACCTTGGCACTCCGCATAGTATTCTAGCGTTTCTTGGATGTTGAAATGCATTGACTCACAATAGTAGATTGCTTCAGATGCTCTTTCATCTTTTTGAATCCGCTATGCCCTATGGCCTTATGCGCTGCCATTATTAGGTCTGTTCAGGCCGAGGGTCTTTGGAAAATATACTTTCTGCCCTCAACAAAAATTTTAAAGCATCCCTTTTTCAATGGTTTTATTTTTTAATAGATCCAATAATATTTTTGGACAAATTTGGGCTCATCTTGATACACTCCGCTGACCATTTTTTATATAACTCACTAGCAGCCCAACTAAGTGTTGCAAAGGTGGGTAGTCAGGATAGGCAATCAGTGGTTTGATGTTTATCCCCAGCTCTATGCTCAATTTTGTAGCCATAAGCTTGTAGCTTTGAAGCCCAGCTGTATAATCAGATCTTAGTTTCTATTAAGTTTTCAACCATCTTAGGGAAGCATGATTGGTAACAACGTTGAAATGAGTGCCATGAAGGTAAACCCAAAATTGCTTGCAAGCATATATGATGGCTAAGCATTCTTGTTCCATCACCATATGGTTCCTTTCATGAACATTTAAGGTCTGACTAGTGAAGGCAACTGGATGTCCTTCACAGTCTTCTCCAACTTGGGATAACATGGCCCCCACTGCTGTTAGGGATGCTTCAGTTTGTACAATAAATTCATAATCATAGTCTGGTTATCGAAGAACAGGCACGTTCAATAGGGCTGATCAGGTTGGTTAAGTGCATTTTGGCAAGCTGGAGACCAGTTGAATGGGACCATACCATTAAGTAGATAGAAAAGTGGCTCCCCAAGTTGTGCAAAATCGGCAATAATTTGGCAATAGTACCCAATCATGCCTAGTAATAGTTGAATATCACGCTTGTATTTGGGCTGTTTCATTTTGAACATGGCATCCAGCTTATAGGATTGGGCTGAAGACCCACTTTGCCAGTTACAAATCTAAGGCATTCCAGTTTGGTCTTTATAGAACTGGCATCTTATGTGTGTTTTAAGTATTCATCTGCTAGCCTTCTAAAAACCTCCTCTGAGTGTTCTAGGTGGTCGTCAAAAGTGCGGCTGAAAACTTTGATATCATCAAGGTACAATAGTACACATGACAACTTCAAATCTCCCAGAATTGTGTCCATATCCCTTTGGAAGGTAGCTGAGGCATTAAAGAGCCCTTGAGGCATTCTTGTCAGCTGGAATTGGCCCTCTTGGGTTATAATTGCACACTTCTCGCGCTCCTTCTCTGGGAAGATCTAATTGCCAATATCCACTGATAAGGTCCATTGACGAGAAGAACTTTGTGCCCCCTAGCCTATCCAAGGCATCGTTGGTTCATGGCAGAGGGTATAAGTCCTTCTTTGTGATGTTGTTTAGTTTCCAATAAAATAATGACTACTTGGCTGCTTCCATCCTTTTTCTTCAATATTAAAATTGGTGCCTCTAATGGACTTTTTTAAGGCACTAACATGCTACAATCAAGGAGTTCCTTAATCTCCTTGAATATACCTCTTCTGATGATTTCAAGCATCTAATTGGGCATAATCAAATTTGTTTATGATTTACAGTATCAATATTATGGGTAAGACCCTTGGCACATCCTGAGTCGAAATAATTTTGTGAAAATATTTCCCATTATTAGGAGATTACTCCTGAGCTTGGCTTTTCTCAGAGTTGGTCAGGCTGCTTAAATTGGCCATAGGGACTACATTATTTATACTGAGTTGTCCTTATTTGGAAAGCCCTAATTTGACAAAAGTTATAAATTCATAGATTGAGTGAATTTATGAGTTGGGGAACAGATGCAGAAATGCGATTGTTTGATGTCATTTGATGTAGATGGGCCAATTTTACTGGTTTGCACATAATATATGTATTTCTCTATGGCCGTAATGATAATACCAGGGGTAATGTTTAGTTCAAATTGAAATTTAAAACATGGTTGATATACTTCACCATTAAGTCCTTCCAGGATATTATTTGTTAGCCCTGTTGGGATGTTTAATTAGTCTCTGGATGGTATAGTGATGCTCTGATTTGATAGAAGTGGAATGCCATTTGACTTATCAATCTGAGTGGATAGTGCTTTATTCTTTGATAACGCTTTGATATACTCAATCAGTATGACTCCATCTTTAAAGGCAAATTCATGAATAGGCTGAGTTTTTTTCCAAACTGACCTATCCTGGTTATAGTAAAGCGGTGTAGCCTGGCCAAGGATGGTAAGAGTATCATCCTTATATTTTGGTAACAATCCAATATCTCTAGGAAACTAGTATCAATTAGGATATCATAGTTCATACCTTGGTAACACTATAGCAGGTGCTGTCACTACAATAAATATGAATCTGAAAGGTAGGGTACTGTATGCGCCCAGCGATTTAGTTGTATGTTCTCCAGCTGTACCATATTATTGACAATGGGCAACATTGGGCGCAATTTTCAGCTTTTTAACCAACTTTGTGCTGACTATATTGATAGGAGCACCACTATTGGCAATGGCCCAAACTCAAACCTTGTTTACTGCTATATCCCCTAAGTACATTCAGAGTAGTTTTTTAGAGGTATTTGTTGTGTGAATAATGTGACTGCTGCCCAATTCCAGGTGTGATTTCAGACTTTAGCAAATATCTAGTTTTTAATCTGCTAAGGTCTTCATAGAGATGTCTAATTGTAAGTTGTTAGATGAAGGTAGGTCAGTTGAACATCTGGGTTATAGGTCCGAACCCTGATCAATAATTTGCTTTTTGTAATGTTTTGATACCTCTGCTCAGGTTTCTTTAGTAATTTTCAAGGGTTTAGTTGCTTTTGCTGTGTCCTGAGTAGTAACCATCATGACATCACTAGCCACAATATGGTGGAGGTTATCTTAAGCGTCATCTTTGGCCCTAAAGAGCTCGCCAGGGTCAGGTGAAATGGTTTGAACATTTTGAAGTTAGAGCATTCCACCTCTACTCCACCTGATCTTTTCCCGCCTCACTGTCACTGTTGAATTCTAGAGAAACGTTAACCCCAGGGTTTTTGTTGGACTGTCTGTAGCATTGTTTATCAAAATGCCCTTTTTGACAACAGTTATGGCATGTAATTGGGCCTGTTTAATGCTTTTGCTAGAAATTTATGGTTCATAGGTTGGAGAATTTATCACTAAGCAGACTTAGTGTTGCTTTTTTGGGTTCAAAATAGAAATTTTTGCTGATCCTTGGGCTGATTAGGGGTATCAAAATTATGGGAACAGCTTCTCAAGTAATTGGTAAGCTCTTGTATTTCCAAGCTTCCATTGAATGCAGGTAACATGACATTGTGGAGGTCATGGAAGGGAATAACTGCATGTTCCATTGAAATCTTAGTGTCAAATTTGTCTATTGTGTTGCACCCATGCAGAACTTGTGCCTCATGGAAAAATCTGTCCTCAAAGTCCTTAATAGTCTCATTCTGCTTGAATTTAATATTAAGAAGCTTTCTTTTTAGGGTTTCTAATTTCTCAGGCCCTCCAAACTGTTTTGTCACTGCAATTTTGGCATCCATATGGGACCAATCATAGCCCAAATAGGTTTAATGAGGTCACAGCTATAGCCATCAAGTGAGTTGATCAGTGCCAATCCTTTTGCATGGTCTGATGCTCCCCTCATTGCTTTTCAAATAGTTTGAAAAAAGATTTAAAGCTAACATTATTATCAAACTTTATTAAATTCAATAGCTTAAAGTCATCCGCCCTGTTTTGAACATAGGGGTGGTACTTCTCCTTAAATGTCTTGGTGTATCATTGTTCAATATTGGCCCTCTTTCCCGTTGGGGAGTTTCTGGAGTTATTATTGATGCCATAACTCTAGGCATAGAGTAATGTTTAAAAATCAGTTTCTACATCGTTGTTATTTATAATGATTCAATTTCATGATATTTCTTTATACTACTGGATTTGGATGCTTGAATTTGGCCCTTAGTTGTTTTTCCAAACTGTTTTAGGCTGAATGAGCAGATCTTTTTTTTCCATTTCTCTTTTGTCAAGGCTGAGTGAGCACATGAAGCTTTGTTTTTGGAATTCTAATTTTATAAGGTTGTCATACTCCTCTTTGAATAAATCTTGATTGGACATTATACTTTAATATCTTTGCCATACTGTCTACTCAAGATATTGCAGTTGATAATTGCATTCTGAGTTCTTAATTCTCCTGAGTAATTTCAGTATTTCTGGCCTGCAATCTTGACAAAAAAGTCCAAATTTTTGAAATTTCCTCTTTGATATGGGAATCCTCTTCATCCATATTCAGGATGGCTAGTTTTGGTGCAAGGTCTTCAATATTTTTGTTTACAGTATCAAGCTCAGTCTGAACATAATTCTTCAAGTCATCATGGTTTGCAATTTAAATCCAGGTAAAATATTTAGCCCAAAGTGGCATGTATGATAAGTTGCTCTGACTGAGATAATAGTAAATAAGAATGAGTTTCCAGCTTTTGACATCGGTTATTCATGTATTGTACCCATTTTTGCAATAGCCCGTGGTGAGCAAAAACTTCTGCGGCTATCTTTAGGACTCAATCATTTAATAGCTCCTCAAGTATGTTTAGACTCCAATGAGCTTCATTAAAAAGTCCCATATTATCCACAATTGCTTTTTGGACTTCAGTAAAATGGAATCTATTTTGTCCAGTAGAGCATTTCAGGAAGATTATTTCTCACTTGCACATGGTAGATTTCTGTGATTTCCATATTTTGTTATTTAATTTTTCGCTGGGTATGCTTAATTGAGGGTTAAACAAAGTTAACCAGGAATTCTTTAGTTGCTTGACTGTCTGTGAGACCTTTGGCAAGAGATGCCATAGTTGAGTCATGATACTTCATGTATATCTCCATCTTGAGCGCCTGATCCCGAAGGTAGTAGAACAGGCTAAAGGAGGAATCGATTTGTGAAGTATATTAACCCTAAAGCCTGATATAGAGTTTCCAGCATAGCTTTTATGCTTGCAGATGTAAGATTAATCAGGCTTGTTTTATCTGCATAAGCTCCCCCCACTGTGATAAGATTTAGGGAGTAGGAGGTACCCACTTCAGAGCCTTGGCGGATGGTATTAAAATAATCTGAGATTTCCTTGTTACTAGTTTCCATCTCATTGATACTTTATCATCTGGCTAAATCTTCCAGGAACTGGTTATGTGAATCCATTTATAAGAATGTAACCAATTTTGAGTGACCAGTTGTTAAGTTCCAAGGATCACTCGCTTGATAATAGAATCCTGCACACTTAATTGGGATGAAGTTCAGCCAGATGATCCTTGATATTTCCAATGGCTTATGGTATTTTTACTGTTCAGAAACTCACTAGGCGTATTTAAATAGCCCTGACTCTTTTGGTTGAATTCATTTAATTTTCCCTTCATAATTGGGGACTTTATCCAAGGCAGGTATAGTCAAAAGCTGGGAATTTGGCACTTTCAGCTTGTTAAAACTTCTCCAAAGAAAAGATTCTGATAAAAATTAGGAGAAAGATAACTTAATTAATCTTTATTAGATGATATGTATTTGATCATTAATTGTTAGGCCAAGCGTCTGTGTGTATACCTCTGGGGCATCTTCTGGCCACATTTGAGCATGAAATTTCAACAGATTATTTTACACTGTAGTTCAGCCCTTGAACTCATATGACTGAGCCCTATTGCTAGGTTTATTGGTGGCAAAATACTTATAAAATTGGGAGGATTTAACGGACAAAAATTAAAATAAGAAAATGCGAAATTGTCCTAGGAGCCTCTTGATTTGAGTTTTATCATACTGCTGACAAAATACATCTTCTGTGTATCTTCTGCATCAATTGAAGTAGATGACTTACCCCTAATTAGGATGACAGCACGCCTCTCTCTTGATAGCACTAGGTTTTCCATTTTAGGCAGTCCATGTTCAAGGGCTAACATGCTGATTACACAAAATTGACATACAAATTTTGCCCTAGGGCGGAAAATTGCTTACGTTATGGTTTTCTATTTGTCCATGGGACTTTTAAACGTTATCTTCGGGTCAATACCAAACAATTTCATATGTGGAATGTTTGATATTATTTCTGATATTAAGGATCCATTACCAAGTTTTGGTGCAGTAATAATCAGCCATAGTGCACTAGTGGATTTTGCCTGATCTTTTAATAAAGTAATTGATCAAATTGACATTAGGATAATCAGCAAGATCCAAGTAATTACAATAGGCTTGAATCTGAGAATTAGAGTATTGGTTTGAGTATTTGGAGGGTAATTGGCCTGATCTGTTGAATGTCAATAGTTTTTTTCAGGTCAACCACCAGAATCTGACAGGGGTAACTATCCTTTTGTTTGATAGAATTTAGGTGATGATAGTTAAGACCCAATAACCTCCATCCTTTTTGCAGACTAATAGCATAGGGGAAGCCCAATGGCTTTTAGATAGTAAAGTGGGGTTAATCTCTATTCGTTGCTCTAATTTGAAAGCCATTTGGGCCTCCATTACTTTATACTTCTGATAGGCTCAAGCCTTAGAAAGGGGATAATTTATTGTTTTACAAAAAATATGCATATTTATACATTTCATATAATTTCCTAGTCTCTAAGAAAAAACATCTTTGTATCTTATACCAAAGCTTCTACATTTTGACATTGGTATTTAGTAAGGATGTCCCCAATTTTACTTTAAAAATGGAAACTATGGTAGGCTGTTCAATCCCTAAATCTTGTAAAATACCAAAATATTTTAGATCCTTAGTTTTCAATTAGACTTTGTTAGTAAAAGGCGATGGCAATATGCCATGATAAATGATTATTCTGATTAATCAAGTTATTTAATGAACAGAGATAAACATTTCATAGGCAGTATCTAGGCAAACTAGACTAGGTTAAAGCTTTCTTCATAGAAGTGCTGACTTATCCATATCTTTCTAAAAAATGACTATGGTAAATATAAATTTAAACAAGAATTTACCTCAACTTGAGAGCTTATAGTTTAGTAAAATAATGGGTGGTGAAGAGCAAAATTTTTTCTTTAGCATCAACAGTGCCAGGAGGCAGTTTTTATTTTGGGGCTTAGAAGTTGGTATTCTATGTGACAGATGGATGTAGGATACTCAATTAGACAGAAAAGCTTCATGGGAGCCCCTTGTTTTTGGATGGGAAATCAAATAGTAGTGGTATGCGATATCCCAGAAGGGAGATATATTGTTCCTTATAATTTAGTCATGCAATTAGTCTCTCTCATTAACTGGACCCAATGAGAAATTTATAACTACTGTTTTTTAAGGCTATTAAAGAAGAATAAATAGAAGCTTCCCAATATTAAAGGAAAGGATGGTACGCTTCAATAGCTTTATTGGCTGAGCTTTCACTGTTCCATAATCAGACTTATAGATTAGTCACGAGACATTTTTATTTTTAATTAAGTCAGAAATAAACTAAGTTAATTGGCGAGTCAGTGTCTTTTATGGCTAAACTTTACATTTTTGTACTACCACTTCTACTCATACAACAGAAGATCCAATCAGGGAATTGACTGTTAGAAGAAAAATTAAAGAAACTTGCAGTGAGTTTAGTTAGAGCTTTTTTAGGCCAAACTTGTGGTTTTCAACTTGCTTTAAAGTTATGTTTATTAAAAATTGGCTTTTGCTAGCAAAGTTAAATGTAATAATTTTGATTTGATGATTTTTATGTAAGAATAAGATATATTCAAGCCTTATTGCCTTAAATTTAAGTGGAGAACTCAACTTCAATGGGGCAGCTTATAAAAACAGCTTAAAGTAAGCATAGAACTGGTAATCTTAGGCGTATGTCATGTCAGTAGAGGGAGCCTCATACCCTATGATGACAACTCTTTTGCTGCATTGTTCTAAGGGTTACAGAAGCAGCTATCTACAGTTTGATTGGTACGCTTGCAATAGATGCAGAAATTTCTCTTTGTAGGAGATATTGTAGGCGTCACATCTAGAAATCTGGGTAGATCTTTAGGTGCAGGAAAAGAAAGTTCATAAATCTTATAGAGATTGGGTTTAACTTCCTAGCCTCACTTTTTATACTATGAAGTTTTTCAAGCTCGATTTTTTGCTGTTAGATAGTAAGGATTCGCTACTTCAACATTTTCATAAAACAGGAGTCAGCTTACTGACTTAAGCTTACTTAACTTGTGAGTCCAACATGCTTAGATCTATTCTGAACAAATTAGGCGCCTGACAACTGTCATGAAGGTCATTATCATCTTATTGAGCAAATTTTCTACTGATGCCACCTGTTATAGCATTGAATCTTTGTTAAGCTGTTTGTGCCCATAGTGAAACTCTTGTTGACACTCTCTGGTATATTCTCTTTACATTGGCCTTTGGAACACAAAGAATCCAATACAACCTTCCCCTTGGCAGCTTAGCTCCAAGGTATCCTCATAGATGAGTGTCCTGTTCATACAGAGCAGATATCAGACTGGTTACTATATTCTGCATAATAGCTAATACCAGAATGTCTACTGGCGATTATATAACAAACCATTTTAATTGGAAAAAAATGGTTAATTGAGATTCTGCGAGAAATGATTTCTGTAAAAGTATAAAAGTAATTATACTTCTGGTGAAAAATCAAGGTATAAATAATATATAAATTGAAAGTAAATTGGGTTTTAGGGTAGCAATATCAAGTTTTCAAGATTCCTTTTTAAGGAGGCTTTTGATTGCTACTTTAGTTGTTTTTTTCCATTTGTTACAATACTTGGATCAACGAGCTCCTTTTTGTGATGATTACCCCTAAACCTGGATGTCCAGGGGCCCATTCTTCACCTTCCACTTCTGGGTTGTGGGCTATATCTTTGTCTTTTGATATTTGTCCATTACCCAATTTAATAGTATGCTTTTTGACTTCAGGTTTATGCAATGGCGCGCATTCAATGTGCCTTGCATCAGGATTTTGAGAGAAACTCTAAATTGGTTGTCCACCACTTTTGGTAGTATTCAGTCAGGAGGCTTGAACGTTCCTGTCAAGGTAATTCAATTGGGACATTGCGTCATTATCATTTATTTGTAATATATTTTGCCCCCTGAAGGTAAAAAGAGAGTCAATTTCATAGTCCTCAAAAAAATAAATCTTCTGGAGCGCCAAATGTAAAAATATTTCACATGACGTCATCCTGAGTGCATTACTATTTCCTGGATTGACTAAATCTAAAATAAGGGTAATCCAATTTCACCCACCGTGGGTAATTTGCACACACTTCTAACTGTATGAGATTAACTCTGTTCATTCTGTCAGTCAAGGAATGACCTTCTGATGCTCTGCGGCATCATCTGCAACAAAAGTAATTCTTCTAATGCTCATTTTTGACCATTATGAGTAGTTAAATAGACTTCTTTATTCAATAGCACCCTCATCTCAGGTGAGTTTACTCCACTTAAAACGCATTCTAATTGTTATCAAGCCGTTTTACCTGCTGTAACAAGGAATTAAGTCCATTCACAGAATCCCCAAACTGTTACTTGCCCCTGGATGCCCAGGGGGCCCTGTATGACCAAAATAACAGAGCATTGAGGTGCACCAGGACTTCTTGGGGGTCCAGGCATCCTAGGAGTTCCTGGAGGGTAAGGGCAACAGGCATCACCAGAGGACCAGAAAAGATTTATCAGAAGCTTCCCAAGCTTATAAATTAATTCCATAATATATAATTTTTACTTTAAGTATTCTCTTAAGGTGCATGAAAATTTATAGCTTTTATGATTATTTTCGGCCAATAACCCCTATAAATATATTACTTACACAGGTTTAGGTTTTTTGCAATTCTCTGCATTGTATAGTAATTGATATAATCATTTTAAATAGTATGGTGGCTATTATCTGTAGAGACTGAAAGTATTAGATTTTAGTCCAACGCTCAGCCAGTATTTCCTCTCAAGATACTTATGGTGTCTTGTTATATGGATTTGTTCCCTTGTACCGCCTAACTCAATCTACTCTTAGATCCCTGCTTATAGTTTCTCTGGTTCAACACACGGTTGGCAGCAGTCCCCAATTTGATTCAGCTTCTTCTCTGGATCCCCACTCAGATCCTTACTCTTTATCTTATAGAGTCTCCCGATTATCACACACTGCAATAATATCACTGAAAAAGAATAGAACAAAGGGATGCTTATAAAGTTTACTAAGCTAAAACTTAAGTAAAAGTGATAATCTGGAAGATTATTATCTGGGAAATCAACCTTTTCTTATTAGTGGATTCTAGGGAATTTATAGTAGAGGATTTAGCGCCCAACCCTCAGTTGACACCTCTCAATTAAATGGCAGCCATTGCTGTTGTATCACCCATCCTCGTCTCAGCAGTAATGGTCTTCCTTATCATGGCTAGGATTCCGTTGTTGGACATCCTTATGACCTAAAACGGAGAGAGTTGGAAAACGTGTCCCTAACTTTTTCCTCTCAGTCCAAGCGAACCAAACATATTTGGCAAGTGACCTTCTTAGGTAATGGGAATTGTTAGACATTAAGGCAGGTCGTGAACCAACTGATTGATTCACTAGTTGCAGACAGAATCACTCACCTTACAACTTACTCCTTAAATTCCCAATCAGTTGGTGTTGAAATCTAACCATTCCCAAGTGGTACACCTGATTGTTAATCAACTATCAGATACCCCTATTTTGTTGGAAACTCTGCCCAACAAGATCTTAAGCATTAGCCCAGATTAATCTTTGATGGATCTGACCGGGCACATAACCTAAAAACCCCCAAACATGGTTACCCCAAAATCAGGTTCAACTGATTTTCAATTCACCTTGCATCAGGAAATCATCCCCTAGCAATCCCTAGTAATCTAGCCAGCTGGGAATATGGGCAAAAATACAACACATCCCCCTCTTGCCTAGATTTTCAGTGAGAAAAGGACTGGGGCAGGAGAATACCACTTCAGACACTCGGATAACGACTTCATTTACTCAAGCAGAGTATGATCATCAGTACTTAATGCTGCTCGGGACAACCTTCAGCATACAGCTCTCTTCCTCATCCTCCTCACTACCTCCTACTCAGAGCGTTGTCCCCATGACCTTCTTTCATTTTGGGCTGATCAATTTACTTATGTTAATATCAATCCCAAAATCCAGTTTTTCCCCGTCAGGGCATATGACCCACTGTCATATTCAGTTTTCTTGGTCTGGCATCCTCAATTTCCTGATTTTCTCCTCATTCTTGACAGAAACCTTTTGTCATCGATGTTTGTTTTGTGACTAATAAAGAATGCTCATTATGTACATCCTTTTTATTTTCTTCTCATAACTTCCTGGCCCAAATTATTCTTAATTCTTCTTTGGAGAGCTTATCCCATTTATTTTGTAATTAATTTCTCCAAAATTGGAGATAAATAGATTTCAGAGGGCATTATGTCAACTATCATATAAGTCCAACATCCCCCCTCTTATCCAGCTCATAAGTTGAATTCTGAGTTGTGGTACCAAAAGCTGCTCAACAGTTTGTCTGATCAAGATTTTTGGCTCTTCCAGCAGATGAGTTGGCCTTTATGACGGAACCTTTTCTATGGTACTATCAGGACTCTTTGTAATTCAAGGGGAATGTCCTCCGGCCATTGATTGGGCCCTTTTTCTATTCCCGAGTAAGAAGGTATCAAAGAGGGTGGCTGTACCCCTCATTACCCAGGGTGACCTCGCCCACATGGTAGATGAGTGCTGGGTAACAGCTCTTACACTTTGAATTCCTCCCCCAGTGCCCACACTTACCTCAGCAGAACTGGTACAGTTAGTTGGGGAAATCTGCACTGAGATTGGCGAAATGAAATTGATTGACCCAAAATTGAGTGGGAGTCAGCCCAATAGTCAGATTCCATCTAGTCAGAAAATGATGAAGGCTGCCCCATTGGCTGGAATGCCTGACAGTTTTGATTCAGCTAATGCTATGATCAAAAAAATCAACCCCCCCTCAAAATTGCTAAGGATCATCCTAACAGGCAGGTAACAGCATTGGACACCATCAATCAGGGTTCAAAGCTCCTAGCCAGCAAATTGGACATTGCACCTGATGCAACGCCTCTGACCAAACGAATGGCCCTGTGACCAGGCATGGGCGGGTTGGGCATCCCAAACCCGTTCCCAACCATATGGGCCCGCCCCTATGTGGGGTGGCCTTGGGAATTCCCGCTGCTCATTGGGTTAAACACTGTCATGCCAACCATCGGAAACATATATGAGCCTCAGTTCAGATGTTTGAGGTCAAACTGACAGTGACTCAGCCTGCCTCTTAATTCTTCAAAGTTGGTTCGCAGTTAAATTATCTGTTCCCCATTCCCAAACAATTCGCTGGTTAGGTCAAACTTGCAGGACCTGATCCCAGATTCTTTCCCTCTAAATCAACCACAATTTAATCAGTTGCATAGCACTGAGAAAATTGTTGGTTGATTTTACTTTCCTAATTTTTCCATTAAAAATCCTTTCCTAAAAATTTGTTTCATGTCAAAAATTAAACCGCCTTTTCCGCTGACACTCATGCACCCCTTGGGGTTAACGGCCAAAACATCTGGCATTTTGTTATGTGCCCAAATGAGATTCTGCTCATCGGCAGTTCCTAGTGAGATTCCTTTTCAGTTCAATATCTGTCAAACCAGCAGCAGTGCCTTTGGCATTTTGGTTTGCCATTTGGGTGCCCTGGCATCTGGGCTAATAGGCTGGTCTAATTCTTAACTGCTGTTTGCCTGACAAAATTGACCAACCTTTTTTTCTAACCATTTCCGCCTCTCTCATAGATATTGGTGCAGCAATGGACCCTCCTTTTCAACTGAACCAGGTTGTAAAGAAGATTTTGCCTGTCCACAATAGTCCAGTTCTACATAAAACTTCAAATCCATACCCCATAGTTGCCACGGTTATTCTGCCCATGTCAGTAGGATCTGACATCCCAACTTGCAACAGGTGTACTACCCATAAGAATCTAGAGGTTTCCCCTGACCCCACTACCATCTCTCCGGTATCACTGGATTCATCCACAACTACCAATAAAGAGAACATCGCTTACTTCTTATTACCCATGAAGA
This sequence comes from Massospora cicadina, assembly GCA_022478985.1. Taxonomy (NCBI): domain Eukaryota; kingdom Fungi; phylum Entomophthoromycota; class Entomophthoromycetes; order Entomophthorales; family Entomophthoraceae; genus Massospora; species Massospora cicadina. The sequence goes on from JAKSZP010003963.1 coordinate 183,820, forward strand.
TTAGTGTTGGGTCCCATCACGTCTCCTTTGAGGCCCGAGTGGACACCAGAGCTGCGGGTAATTTTATGAGTGTAGAACTGGCTCAGCAATTGGAACTTGACCTGGATGCAGGTCCTTCAGTGATAGTTGCGTTGTCAGCCTCCCAAACCTCATACCTGGTTCAACAACCAGTCACATTTTTAATACACCAGTTCAGCTTCTGCGACCACTTTTATGCTATGCCAAATTTGGTGTTTCCAGTGATCTTAGGAGTGGGATGGTGGCACTGGCAACATGTCAAGATCCACCTGGAGTCTAACATGCTGTCGTCCATTAATAATCAACTGGGGGGTGAATTCCCCCAAATTGACACTCTTAAGAAAGCTCAAGTTTGCAGTTCTATCACGTCTCTCATCTCTCCTACGGTCATACCATCCAATTTTCCAGAAAGTTTAATTCGCTACCAAAGCATTTTTGATTCTGAAAAGGCAGATCATCTGCCTCCTCACACCAGATTTGGCTGTGGATTTTGTACAACGAGGAGTTGGTAAGTATCAACTGTCCGTTGTATACCCACACAGCAGAGGAGGAGGCTGCGCTCAACACTTGGCTGGATGATTTGTTGAAAAAGGGGTGGTTGTTCAAGGAGACATTGCCAGTCATGTCTCCCATTGTCTTTGCTAAAAAACTGATGGTTCCCTCCGCCCCTGCGTGGACTATATACACTTAAATAAAATCAAGGTTTTCTATCCCTACCCCTGCCTTTAGAACAGACAATAAGCCAAGCAATTGCCAAATCTCGGGTGTTTTCCAATCTGGATCTCGTCAATGCATTTAATAAGATTTGGGTAATGGAAGGGCAGGAATGGTTAACAGCAATTCAGATGAAGCGAGGCATTTTCCAATTCTGCGTAATGCCCTTTGGGCTTAAGAATGCTCCCGCTACATTTCAATGCATGATTGACAATGTACTGGGTGACCCCCAGTTTACCTGCGCAGTTGCATATATCAACAACATTCTGGTTCACTCCCCAACTCCTGAACAACACGCAACTGACTTGGAAGCATTTGTGGCCTTGCATAAAGCAGGCTTGTTCGTCAAGTCTTCCAAGTGTGAGTTCTATAAGGAGGAGGTTACCTTCCTTAGGAACCTCATCCTTAAAGATGGTTACGCAATCCCTCCCAATAAGTTGGACGCCATCCAGGAATGGCCAACCCCAACTACCCAAAAACAACTACGGAGTTCCTTGGGAACCTTCATTTTTTAAAGAATCCCCAGCACTTTACCAGCTTGCTGCCCCACTCCACTTCTTTACAGGGAAAAATGTACCGTTTCGCTGGTTGCCCAAATGCCATCAGGTGTTCAAATCGATTAAGGAGGTATCATGTCCCTTTTCATTTTGAAACACGCCAATCCAACCAAGTCATATATTGTTGCATGCGACGCCTCATCTATAGCTGTGAGGGTGGTGTTGCTCTAGGAGCATGATGGCTTGGAACACCCAGTCGCCTATTTTTCCCAAAAGTTCACCTCTACAGAGAAGTCCTGGGCCATTTATGACAAGGTATTGCCAGCCGTTGCATGGGTATTAATTCATTGGAGGTATCTGTTACAGGGTGCTCAACATGAGTTAACAGTCCGCACAGACCACCAGGTCCTTTTGTACTTTCATAAACACAAAAAATTGGTGCATCGTCAAGCCCAAACCTATCAGGACTTGTGTAGTTTTAATTTCAAATATGAATTTTTAAAAGGTGCGCTCAACGTTCTTCCCAATTTTCTCAGCTGCAGCCCCACCCACTGTTCAGCGGATCCGGAGGAATTGGATCTTGCTACCATGATACCTGCCACCCAAATCCTATCGATTGTCCCCCCTGTCATTTCTTCTGTTGCTCTGGCCCCCGAGGCTCTGGCCCCTGATGCTCCATTAGTTGCTCAGGACTTAGCCAGTCAAATGGCCTGCCCTGAGGGCGTGGAGTTGGTCAAGCAGTTATCTCACCAGAAGCATAAATACTCCTTATACTCATTGGAGGAGGGCCTTATTTATTTTCAGTCGTGCATTTGGGTTCCTCCCTCCTTCAGAACGGAGGTATTCTGTGCACATAACGATCCCCCCACAGTTGGTCATCCCACTAATAAGATATGCATCAACTTGATCAAATGGACCTACAATTGGGCGGGTTTGACAAAAGAAGTTTTGGCCTAGATCACCGACTGCATTACTTGTGCTTGGGCTAAGTCAGACCGCTCTGGTAAAAATGGTCTTTTACACCTCTTACAGCAGGTGGAGGGCCCATGGACATTGGTGTCCATGGACTTTATCGTCAAGCTCCCCTGTTCTTAAGGGTTCATAGCGGTGATGATAGTGGTGGATTGTTTCACTAATTTTTCCCTCTTTATTCCTTGCAATTCTGCAATTACATCAGAGGAGACCGCCTGCCTTTTTGTACATCACATGTTCACAATGTGTGGTCTCCCACAGGAGATCATCAAAGACCATGGTTCACAATTCACGGTGTGGTTTTGGAGTGAACTCCTATCTATCCTCAAAATATCCCCTGCCATTCCACAGCGTATCATCCCCAGTCTGATGGACAGACTGAGCGAGTTAACCAAGTCCTCAAACAGTACCTGTGTTGCTATGCTGCGGCTTCACAGGACACCTGTGTCAATGACCTTCTCCTCACTCAATTTGCTTATAACAATGGAACGCACACGTCTAAAGGGTTTTTGCCCTATGAAGTGATGTTGGGTTATAATCCTTCATTTTTGTCAGGCTTTGCTTGTGGCCTGAGGTCCAAGCTGCCACAAATCATGCTGAACATATCAGGTCAGCCCAATCCTTGGTGCAGGAACACCTCGCCAAAGCTATTGATGACTACATGCAGTTGGCAGATCATAAGCGGCTCCTGGGTCATGATATAACAGTGGGCTCCTATGTTATGCTCGATACCTACCATTTAGAAATTCAAGCTCCTTCCCTTAAATTTTCAAGTAAGCATTTAGGCCCCCATTTGGTGGAAGAGGTCTTGGGTAATAGTGCGTTCCAGTTTAAGCTTCTGGATTACTGGAAACAGCATCTCATCTTTCACATTTCCCAGCTGTTGTCTTTCAAGAGTATGTTTCCATGGACCTGAACTGATCATCATTGAGGATGCGGAAGAGGCCAAGGTGGAAAATATTCTGGCATCCCATTTGTCCCAACAGTCCGTTTAATATCTCATGGCTTGGAAAGATTATCCAGCCTATGAGAACAGTTGGGTCAAGGCATGCGATTGTGCAAACTGTATGGAACTGGTTGATGCATTTCACAAATCCCACCCCAAGCTCCCCGCCCTCCCCAAAAAACCGCGATGGTAATAGCAATCAAGTTACCTAAGGCGCACAAGGGTGTTGCCCCCGTGCAGTTCCCCAGTGGTGGCGCCCTTCCTTTGGAAAAAGGAAAGGGTAATGTAATCCTGGGGAATGTCCCCTGGCCGTTGATTGGGCCCTTTTTCCATTCCCAAGTAAGAAGGTATTGAAAAGGGTGGCTATACCCCTCATTACCCAGGGTGGCATTGCCCACGTGGTAGACAAGCGCTTTTAACAGCTCTTCTGCTTCAAATTCCTCCCCCGGTGCCCACATTCACCTTGGCAGAACTGGTACAATTAATCAGGGAAATCTGCACTGAAATCGCCAAAATGAAATCAATTGACCCAAAATTGAGTGGGACTCAGCCCAATAGTCAAACTTCATGTAGTCAGAATGGTATGAAGGCTTCCCCATTGGCCAAAATGCCCAACAGTTTTGATTCAGCTAATGCTATAATCAAAAAAATCAACCCCCCTCAAAATCATTGGGGATCATCACCAGATGGGCAGGTAACAGCATCAGACTCCATAGACAAGGGTTCAAAGCTTACTGTTGGCAAATCAGGCGTTGCACCTGATGAAATGCCTATGACCAATAGAACGGCCCAGCGACTGGGTACGGGCAGATTGGGCGTCCCCAACCTGTTCCCAACCAAATGGGCCTGCCCCTACATGGGGTGGCCTTGGGGGATTCCCACTGCTCGTTGGGTCAAACGCTGACGTGCCAACTGTCAGAAACGTATCTGAGCCTCAGTTCAGACGTTTGAGGTCAAACTGACAGCTCCTCAGCCTGCTGCCAATTTCATTGATGTCAGTTTCCAGTTAAATTATCTGCTCCATTCCCAAACAATTTGCCGGTTAGGTCAAATTTGCAGGACCTGATCCTGGCTTATTTCCCCTCTAAATCGACCACTATTTAATCAGTTGCATTGCACTGAGAAACTGTTGGTTGGTTTTACTTTCCTAATTTTTCCATTATAATCCTTTCCTAAAAATTTGTTTTCATGTCAAAAATTAAACCACCTTTTCTTCCAACACTCACGCACCCCTTGGGTTAATGGCCTTACTCATCTGGTATTTTGTTATGTGCCTATATAAGATTCTGGATCATCATTAAATCTTGGTGAGATTCCTTTCCAGTTCCATATCAGTTAAACCAGCAGCAGTGCCTTTGGCATTCTGGTTTGCCATTTGGGTGCTCTGGCATCTGGGCTGGCAGGCTGGTCTAATTCTTACCTGCTATTTGCCTGACACTCATACTCCTAGTCATGTACCAGTGGCTAGTCCTTCCATGGATTTACTGGAGATGGTAACCAACCACACTGAAACCAGGTTAGCGATCATCTCAAACAACTCGCAGCCAATCCTTCCTCTGTCATTGATTCTAGAGATAGATTTTGAAACTCTCCTGGATAAAGCTCCTTTTGCAAATACTCCCAACATCGTTGTTAAACCCCCTGAAGTAATACCCTTTGCTCTTGATCATTCCTTCCTCACTTTATTGGACTTGCTTCCAGAGTTCCTCTTCTGACTTGGTCAATATTACAAGCCAGCTGTCTTGTCCATCAAACTCACCATCAGCAACAGTGTGTAAGTCCTGGGGAACATGTTCTGGGCATTGATCAGGACATTTTCCTGTTCCTGAGCAAGAAGGTACCAAAAAGGATATCTGTACCCCTCGTTACTCAGGGCAATCTCACTCAAGTGGTAGATAAGCGGTGGGTAACAGCTCTTCCACTTCAGATCCATCCCACGGTACCATACTCACCCTGGCAGAACTGTTATGGGGAATTAGTGAAATATGCGCCAAGATCACCAAAATGAAATTGATAAGAACCAGTTTGAGTGGCTTAGCCCAATGTTCAGATTTCAAAATGGCCAAAAAGGGATGAAGACTGATCTATCAGCTTGAATGCCCAAACAGTTTTGATTTGGCTAACATGACTTTTGAAAAAATCACCCCCTCCTAAAATCGCTGGGGATTATCCCCAACAGGTAGGTAACAGCATCAGACTCCATCGGCGAGGTTCAAAGCTCCCTGTTGAAAAATTGGGCGTTGCACCTGATGCAACGCCTCTGACCAATAGAACAGCCCAGCGACTGGGTAAAGGTAGGTAGGGCATCCCCAACCTGTTCCTAACCAAATGGACTCACACCTACATGGGGTGGCCTTGAGGGATTCCCACTGCTCATTGGGCCAAACGCCATCACGCCAACCGTTGGAAATGTAGCTGAGCCTTAGTTCAGATGTTTGAGGTTGAACTGACAGCAACTTGGCCCACCGCCAAATTCTTCAATGTCAGTTCCCAGTGAGCTTATCCACCCCATTCCTGAATAATTCGCTGGTTAGGTCAAAATTGAGGGTCCCAATCCTGGCTTGTCCTCACATGCCAATTGACCACTACTTAATAATTTGCATTGCGCTGAGAAAATTGTTGGTTGATTTTCTTCTTTTTCCTTCATAATATGTATTGCCAAAAACCAATATATTTTTACTTAGTTGATTTTCTTCTGGTCACATCCCCTTTGGCTTTTCCCTGGTGGCCCATCAGTTCATACACCGGATGGGCTCTACCAGTACTCATGGTCACTATGGCCCCCACCATCATAAATTGGATCCAGAGAGTCAGATATTTCTGGCACTTTAACCCCGCTATCATGAACTTCCAACAACAGTATACTGGGATCTTGTGGCCTTATGTCCACTATATACAAGCAAAAGATCCGCCTCCTTGTCTCCCCAGTTGAATCAGCCCAGTATACTGATGAACTTATTGAAACTATTTCTGTGACTCCGCCCCCTGCAGTAAGGCCTTCAGGGTCTGGGTGGGCTCAATTTGGTTTGTCCTTGGGATCATACTCACTGTTGCTCTACACCAATGATTTGTCATTTCCCAATGCCCAGCTCCATACAACATCATTTGTTCAGCAATGCCTCTGGCATTCTGGCTTGCTTTTTAAGTGCTTATGCATCCCAACTGGCAGGCCAGTCTCAACTTCTTCTGCCATTTTCATGATACAGCGTACATTTCAAACTCCCCTATGCAGAATTAAGGCCCAAGTCATCAAGGCTTTATCCATAGCTCTGAATTTTTATGACCTTGAGAACATCCTAGATCAGGATATTACAGCTTATGCTCTTTGCTTTGCCAGAAAAGTTCTTCAAAGTTTGGCCACAAAGCTTCCGCCTCTCCCAGTTTCCATCATTCTTTCTTCTTCAGCTTCAAAGAAGCTTGTAGTCATCACTTTCAGGATGCCATTCACTCCTTGCACGACTATCTCATTTCTGGCACATCCCTTGGTATCTTCTGCTGATGGCTTTAATAGGGGCATGATTTGGCAATCCCTGTCTAGTATCCCTTGTTCATTACTGGCCATATGTCCAATGTTCTTGATGAAGATTATTGGCAAGCGCTCAAGGCCAATCATATGGCTCTGGTACCATATTGGGATTACTCTGAGTTATTTACTGACTGCCTCTTCTTGTACTGTTGCTTCCCTCCCTGCTCTGGGGTATCACGTTTGGCTTCTTCCCACATCTCAATTTCCCTTCCCCCAGTCGCTTTCTTTCAGGGATCTTCGTCTGCTTAATGAACTTGGTTTTGTGTAGGTTTAGCCATTGCTAGCATCTGATCTAACATAGATTTTGATGGTTTATAACTCCTACTGTAATCCATCCTTCCTCCCCCAAGAGGCAACATAGGCGGAATCATCATCAACTTGAGGATAATCAATAAAAAATTAAAATTATAAAAATATATCGGTTTTTCTATGTGTTTTTTTTAAATTTTTAATATCTTTATCAATCTTTTATTTTTTTACTTCTTTTTTCCATGGGACTTGACCTTGTTTCAGTTCAGCAGTCCATCTTTTTATTTTATTCCCTAATCTGGATCCTAGGTATACTTAGACCTAAAAGTCTTCTATGGACCAGAGGTCTTACTTTTAAGACTTAACCATTTAGATTGGTTCAGAGGTCCTTTTTTGGACTTGGCCGAATCATCAGGACATAACCAACTTAATGGTTCAGCAGTCCTTCAGGAACTTATGTTTTCATTAAACCCTTGCTTCAAATACTTAGCATAGAATAAATTTACTACCCTTTCATCCAAGAGGTTCTTGATGGAGTAGTTTTACATCGTCGTCTTGGCAATAATCTCAAATGGACCTGACCACCATGCATCCAATTTGTTTCTTCTTCAGAAACCATGCATAGCACAATAGACAACTCTTTCACTTATTCAGTCTTCTGATAAGCAGATTTGTTCTTATCATCCATTGTTTTCACTCATATCCTTTTCTTCAAAGTCATATCTAATGCTTGCAACCACATTTTAATCAGGATACTCATCAATTGGTTCAGGTACTGCTCAGCACTCATCTTACAATGTTGGTTCCACCACCAAATATAAAGTTGGTGGCAATGCGGCCTTCCTCCCATATAGCAATTCCTGGAATCTTTCCCATCGCCATATGATGACTGAAATTGTAGGTGAACATCACCAAACTCAGGTACGTTCCCCTTGTGGAAGTTCTTCCTGTGACCAGCTTCCTCAGTGTCATGGCCAGCGTTTCATTAACTCGTTCCACCAGTCTATTTGTCTCTGGCTGGTAGGGTACAGACATGACTCTAAGGATTCCTATTATTTTATTTAATTGTGGGATCAAATGAGATATAAAATTAGTCCTATTTGTCACTCAGCAGGACCTACGGGCATCAATGTCAGTATACTACTTTATTCAGGATGAACTTCGTGGTACTGGTAGCATCTACTTTCGCCAGGACCTTCATTTTGACTATACTCATCAGATGATCGATTGCAACTAAAATGTACTTGACTCCCCCTGCGCTCATCATAAGCAGTTCCATCACATCAATGGACACTGTATGCTAAGCAAATACAGGGCGGACCAGTCAGTATACAATCATATCCTTATGTGGCTTATGCAACTGGCACTCCACACAACAAGCTATAGTCAGTGACATCATAGTTGATTGATTCTCAGTAGTACTGGTGAATATGGTTGGTCGTTTCTCTCAGGCCTCCATGCCTGAAAAACTTATGAGCGGCTTGAACAATAACTGCTCTTTCCGAGAAGCTTTGGGAATAGTAACCGCTTTCTGTTAATCATCTTAAACACTTGTCCATCCATGTTATCAGTATTAACCATTGCTTTCTGAGGCGCACCTTGGATTTCTCAGGGCTTATTGCTGATTTCTCTGTCGACCATTCTCTGGAATAGCTCATCCGCCTGCTGGTATACCATCTGGACCATTAGTAACCACGATAAGGCATCTGCATTCTGATGAGAAGCCGCTCTCAGTGGACTATCTCATAATTGTAAGCCTGTAACTTCAACGTCCATTGGGCCAGTCGTTCTTCAGGTTCTAGAAAATTGTGCAGCCAATGTAATGAAGAGTGGTCCGTCATTACTTTTGAAGTGCAATTTATTGATGTACACCTAAAAGTATTTACAGATGTAATTGACTGTAAGGCATTCAAGCTCAGTTACGGTATAGTTCTTCTCAGCGGCTGAGAGCGTCCAGCTCACATATGCCACTGGATGTTTGTCCCCAAGTTCATCTACTTGGCTTAATATGGCGCTGATTGCCATCAATGAAGCATTGTTTTGTATAATAAATTCTCGATCAAAATCAGATATTTCAAATTTGGAGAATCTATTAGGTACTGGCATAAAGCATCAAAGGATTTCTGTGCTTGTTCACTCCATAATGATCCTTTCTTTAGATTCTTCAACAGATGGAATAAGCGCTTATTTATTCTGGCAAAATCCTGAATAATCTTCTATAGTATCAAACCCATTCCAAGGAACACTTGGATATCTCAGAACACTTTGGCACATCCATTTGTTCTATGGCTTCGATCTTCTAGGCTTTCAGCTAAAGTCTACTAGAGATGATCACAAATCACAGATAATACAACTCTTAATTGAAGAAGTGACACTTCCTCAGCTTAATCTTCAGTTGGCCGCGGACAGTCTCTTGAACACTTCCTCCAAGTGGTGTAAATGGTCAGTAAAAGTCTTACTGAACACATTAATATTGTCCAAGTACACCAGGACGCATGGCAACTTCAAGTCATTTAGTATAGCATCCATGGCCCTCTGGAACGTTGCAGGCGCATTTCATAGACCCTGGGGCATCCTCGTCAGTTTATATCCCCTGCACGGTAATAATAGTGCATTTTTCTTAGTCTTCTCTTGGCAAATCGATTTTCTAATATCCTAATATCAGATCCATTGTGGAGATATACTTCGATTCCCCCAATTAATTTAGCACATTGTCAATTCTTGATAGGGAATATAATTTTTTTTGTAATCTTATTCAGCTTCTGGTAATCAATTACCACCCAATTAGAGCCATCCTTTTTCTTCACAAAAAGAATTGGACTCGCCCAGGGACTCAATGACAGAACTAGAAGTCCATGATTTTCTAGTTTGCTGATTTCTTCTTACACTACCACTTTGGCCACCTTCAACCATTAAGTTGTCTTATCCTGATCAGCAAATTTTCTCCGTTAATAACCTTGTGGATCACATCTCTTGTAACCCCAAATCGTGGTCATCCTGAGCAAATACTTCCCAATATTTTTCAAACAATTTGAGTACCACTTCTTTCTGTTCTTCCATCAGCTCAGCGAGTTGCTCTCAATCAACCAATAGGCTGATACTTTCGTTTACCCTATCCAGTAATCCCATCTCACCAAGGGTCCCAAAATTGTAAGATTCCTCAGTTCGGCCATTTGGATTAAATGAACAAATGTGATGATCTGATTCTTCCCAATATTCATCAGTTTTTCACTTTAATTTTCCAGGAAAACTCAATATTCTCCATGGCCCAGCATTATTATTCCATGGGCCACCCAATGTTCTACTCTGGACTTCTTCCAGGGGCTTCCAACCTCTTCATACAGCAGCTCCAGTATCTCTAATGTCAACCTCATGTTGAATATCATTTGTGATCCTGATGATATGGTTTTTAAATTCTTGATCCTCAGTAGAATTCCCTGAATTTCTAGGATTTCTATCAGCATTTCTCGTCGCTTCCAGCCTAATAGTTGTTATTGAATTGGGACTATGTCATCAGTATATGTTAAGTTGATAAAGTTATTTCTTCCACTCAGTGGAGCTTCCCCATCCTTCTGATAGACCAATGGTAATGTCTCACTTAATATGATCAACATATTATCCTCAAAGTTACATTTAACTCCGTACTTCCATAGAAATTCCACCACAACCAGAATGTCATATTATTATTTGGCCAAAACTATTGCTGGCGCAGATACCACCAAGGATCTGAATTGAAGTGGCAAAGTGCTATATGCTCCACATGAGATGGTGGTCTTTGGCCCAGCTGTCCAATACTCTTTTAATATAACAAGTCAGGAAAGATCTTCATCCTTATATGATATCACTTCTAAGTTCTTCTACTCAACTACACCCTAGTAGTGAGCACCACTTTGTAAAAATTAATAGGATTTATGATTATTTTCGGCCAATACCCCCTATAAGTATATTACTTGCACAGGTTTAGGTTTTGTGCAATTCTATGCATTGTATAGTAATTGATATAATCATTTTAAATAGTATGGAGACTATTATCCATAGTTGAAAGGAAGTACTAAATTTTGGTCCAACGCTCGGCCAGTATTTCCTCTCAAAATACTTATGATGTCTTGAAATAGGGTTTATTTCCTCATACCGCCTAACTCAATCTAATCTTAGATCCCTGTTTACGGTTTCTCTGGTTTGACACACAGTTAGAATCAATCCCCACTTTTATTCAGCTTCTTTTCTGGATCTTCACTCAGATCCTTACTCTTTGTAAAAACAGTCTCCCAAAATAATGCTCACAGCAATAATATCCCTGAGAAAGAATATAACAAATGGATGCTTATAAATTTTACTAGGCTAAAACTTGTGTATAAGTGATAATCTGGCAAATTATTATCTAGTAAGTTATTCTTTTCTTATTAGTGAATTCTAGGGGATTATAGTGGTTATTTGGTGCCCAACCCTCAGTTGACACCTCCTCAATAAAATGGCAGCCATTGCTATTAAATCACCCATCCTTGTCATGGAAGCAATGGTATTCCCTATCCTGGCTAGGATTCCGTTGTTTGACATCCTTAAGACTTAAAACAGAAAGAGTTGGAAAACGTGTCCTTAACGTTTTCCTCTTGATCCAAGCAAACCAATCATATTTGGCAAGCAATCTGCTTAGGTAATGGTACTTGTTAGATATTAAGCAGGTATTGAACCAACTTATTGATTCACTAGTTGCAGACAGCATCACTCGCCTTACAACTTACTCCTTAAATTCCCAATCAGTTATTGTTGAAATCTAACCATTCCCAAGTGGTACACCTGATTGTTAATCAACTATCAGATACCCCTATTTTGTTGGCAACTCTGCCAACAAGATCTTAGGCATTTGTTCAGATTGATCCCTAATGGATCTAACCAGGAACATAACCTAAAATCCCTTAAACATAGTTACCCCAAAATCAGGGTCAACATATTTTAAATTCACCTTGCATTAGGGAATTATCCCCTAGCGATCCCTAGTAATCTAGCCAGCTGGGAATATGGGCAAAAAAGTTAACAGGTGCTGATCTGACATATGTTTCAGTTGCTCTGATATTGATCTGATTTTAGAAGACGATTTACAGATCAATAAACTGGGCCTAGTGTTCAGAACGGTTATATCTGATTACCCCTCCATAAGGTGATTAAGTTGAGTTTTATGTCATTAAGGTTTTGTCAAATTTTTTAAGTATTGTACTCCGATTCTCTCCACTGATAGTGGAGGAAGAGTTATAGAACTCTATTAGTTGAGTATATAAGGTATATGATAAGTTAAGGTGTCAGAGAAGTTATTGCTGATATTAATAAAACCTATAACAGATGGTATAGAGTTGAGTGGATGAATTGATCTAAGTGACGCTCAGCGCATCCTACTAAAACTTAATAAGTGTGAAGGGTCTCATTGAATCATAAATTTATTATCTGAGTCAGCATGAATAAAGCATCTCTTTGATTTGCTTGTCCACTCAGGACAAAAGCCCCCATCAATAAGGAGTTGAATGCAACATGAGAAAGTCCAAAATTTGTAGCTGATAATGTTTGCCAGTTGGGCAATAAAGCCCCTCTCCCTAGAAGCTTTTATTTTAAAATTATGTGGCTCAGCAGAAAGTTATTCTAAAATGGTGTTAAACACTTACTCACAGATTCAGAGGGGTTTCATGGTAGGAAGAAGATTATGAGGCATAGTCTCTATTGTCTATAGAATTTGGGGAGGTTCATTAGGGACTCATTGAAACCTGGAAGGAGAGCCATATTTTATAAGGATGGTAGGAAGAAACAACGTCCAGGTAAAAGTTCAGAGTGCCCAAAGACCCTAGTGTAAGGTTTTTCAATATACAAGTAAGGGTTAACTTGTCATTAATTTCAAATATTATATTCTTTAGATATGTATTAGCAACAGCCATAATACTGCATATGAACTATAAAAATTGCTTTATTTAAAGAAAAATATAGGGGCTTAGTACCAATTCTTCAGGTAAAAACGTCAGGGACTTCCTAAAAAAGATCTTCATCCAATTCATTCACCTCAGTTTTTGTGGACATCCAACAAAATTTATTAAATTGGTGGTAATTGATCGTTTAGATTGGGTCTGAACCCTGATAACATAGGTAATTAATCCTTTAGATTGGGTTCAAATCCCATTATCAGAGGTGTTAAGTTCTCCAGATTAGGCTGAAATCCCAACAACCACTACAATAGAAGATCTGGCGCAGCTATCTTTCCCACATCTTTTTATAGTTTGAATTTCCCCAGAAAGTAATTAGTGATAGAGTGTCCCAGTTTACCTCAAAATTTTGGGAGGCATTGTGCAACTTTTTGAAGATCTAAACCTGTATATCATTAACATGACATCCTCAATATGATGGCCAGATAGAATGGACAAACCAGACACTTTTATCAATCTCTGATTATATGCTACCGCCTCCCAGGACAATTGTGCAGCAGACCTTCCTTTGGACCAGTTTTTTTACAATATCTCCTTACACACATCAATGAGGGTATCACCAAAGTAATCCAACTTGGGATACAATCCATTTTCATAGGTCCTCAAATCTGCAGTGAAACTCCATTAGCGGACATTTTTCTTCCTCACATCTAGAAGGTACATCACCAGGTCCAGCAGCATTTACTAAATTGACTAACAATACCTTACAGCTTACTGACAAAAACGCCTAGAGGCCCTGGACCAACAATTAGGTGATTTAGTTATGGTCAATTAAATGATTTGCACCTCAAAGTGCCATATCATAAGTTAGCATTTGAACAAGCTGGTCCCTTCCCCATTTCCCAAATGTTGAGTAAACTTTTCACGTAGAACTGCCCTACATTGAAAATATACAACTCTTTTTATTCATCATCTCTTTATACTCCTGAAGTTTTGAAGCCAGCAGAGATTGAGCCTAAAGTAGAAGAGCACCCAAGTTTGAGTTGTAAAAGATCTTGGAATCCCAGTGTGTAAGCGCAGATCACATTATTTATTGTACTGGAAAGGACTCTACTTATGAGAGCATCTGGGGCACTTACAAAGATCTATCAACAGCCAGAAGCTAATAACTGATTTCAATGCTAAAGTTCTTAATGCACCTTCTCCACCATCACCTAAGATACTACTATTGCAGTCATTAAGTTACCAATTTCTCACATGAATTATGCTCTTGCTCAGGCCCTGAAAGGAGGTGTTAACCTGGTTCTTATAGGAAAGGGTAATGTAAGATTCTGTCGGATACTAATAGTATTGGACAAGATAGGAAGACTATTTATCAATTGAACCCCATAAGAGAATTAACGCCTAGACCAGAAGGGGGTTTAAAGAAATCCCACCACTTAACTATATATTAAATTGATAGTTGGTAAGGATCTTCTCAAGACTAGAAAAATTACCCTCTGACTGACTTTAGATCAAAATACCTCATTTAAAATCCTGACTATCCAAAGCAATGGATTATCAGAATGTCAGGTGATCATTACATCAGATGACTTTACAAGGCAGTAAATAAAGTCATACCCTCAAAAAAGTAAAAATCTGAATTCTTCCTGATGGTGAATTACGCAATATTAAGTTTTTCAGATTTGTATTATTAATGGCTCATTTATCACCTATCAAATGTATGTTATAAAGCACCCATGAAAGCAGAAGCAGTATCCACTAAATAGTCTTGATTTAAATAATTACCTCTGTTTATTATATTTTTTATGGGGATCATAATGGTAAAAGAAACGTAAACTTGTAAGCTATTTATTAATATAGTTACGTTATTTTTTAAATGATATTTTTGTTTTAGTATCTTAACTACAGTAAGCCTTTTTACCTCTCTTATGATATTAAAAATAATCTAGTTGATGGGACCTAAGTGTGACTTGTCCCCCTAAAAAATACTTTCTTTGAATTTTAAATTATCATGAGTGTTTGCTTTAAGCTTCTAGGGAACAGCATCATCAATTAACAAAAATATAGAATCCCTACAGGCTGGTGCTCACAATAGGGCTCAGCCACACTTAACGATACTGTATCTTATTAATTGCATCATGGAAGAAATTCTATTGATAATACAACCCAATGGGTGCATAATGTGAATGGTGAAGAGGATAAAAGATAGGATTTCCGTTCTTGGGAACATTTGATGGAGTAAAAAATTTTATGAAGATTCAATAATTTTGACTTCTAACCAGTATTTCCACTAATGGGCCTGAGACTTATTTCAAGGAGTACTAAAACAAGGAGAAATGGCCATCTGCGAAAGGGCATCCACCAAGGACATGCCTCTCAGGAACCTATATAGATATACTTCTCTCCCAGAGAGTTATAGTTCAAGTGTGAGCCTATCCCAATAAATCATGCGATTTTTACACCCAGTGCTTTACCGCATTGTGAATCTATTGGGGAGTCCATAATGAGAGTACTCCATCATCATATTAATACCCATTGGGCTTTATGGATGGCCCATGAAAAGGTATATAATTTAGTATTTCAAATTATAAGAACATAATTAAACTGATTAAAAGGACTGTTGCTATATCATTTTATTCAAGGTAGGCTAACCTGGGAACAATACTGCACTGCTTAATGGAATTAAAGAAAAGGAAAAAGAAGGATAAAACCTGGAAAACCTCCATGCATGGTATATGATAGGTCAAGAACTCCATAAACCCCTTTCTATCTGCTAGCTTGGTTTGGTGCATTGGTGCACAACGCCAACGCAGTCATAATTGTCCCCTACCCAAAGTTTATCTACTGGGATTGGACTTAAGGGAGGAAGTGGCAGTGGGTCCACACTCTACCACTGGGGTATCCTCCACTAGGACTGTTCCTATATCATTCAACTTTATAATTAAAATGGGAATCATCAATTCCGAAGTCATCAATTATGTAAATAAAGCTATATGACTCCTCAGAAAAGATATTGCAGAGTCTAAGGAAAGGAGATAGAAACTGCTTGAAGATTTTGACTAAGTGATTTGGTGGCAGGATGAGAAGCCCAAGGTGAAATGACAGCCCAGGATTCCACTATCCATCATAATGAGGAGGAAAAAAATTTAACCCCTCAATTCCTGACTAGAACTCGCACTAATATAAACTGATAATGTCACAGCTAGTGACATATTTCCTGGAATTAATCGCCCTTCTAAAGCCAAGTCCAACAAGCCCTTGGGGCAGAGATCAGAACCCCTAAGGGTCACCGATGACCTATCTAAGGTCATTGACAAAAAATGGGTTTTGGCTTTGCCAGCCAGGGATGAGCAAAACGGCTCAATTGAGGCAAAAGCCAAGGCGGGAATTGAACCTAAGACCTAAAAATCACAAGATATGAGGTTTTGAAATCTGGCCAAATTCGAAAATTTTTGATTTTGTTGAAAAACAACAAATTTGTAGCTCATATCAGATTCCAATAACCACTGGAATCTTCGTGAAGCAACCCCCTATAAATTTTGTCCCAAGATGAGAAAGGCTTTGATTTTCTCAGATACACAGATCATTCTAATAGAGTTTAGGATTTTGGGCACATTTCCTTTATTTTGGCTTTTTCCAAAAAAACAACTCTGCAACGTTCTGCAATGGCTGGAGTCCATTTCCTCTCTGGTTTGCCCCTACTGTTGTACCTGAGTCCTCCACCTACTCCGCCGGCTCCTCCTCCTTCTACTTTGCATCCTTTTGACCTAAATTTTTCGTCACCCTTCCCAGCTCCCAGGGCCTCTTGTCCCTGATGGTTGTGTCCAGTTTGGTATACGTTTTGCTCCACAAATTTATTTGAAAACACCATAATGAACGTTTAGGACGTTTCTTCGTTTTGTTGGGTCACTTGGCCTTGTTGGCACACCTTTGGCCTATGTCTCTCCCTCCAGCGACCTCCTGCGCTCCAGTTTCCCTGACATTATCTGAGAAAAGACTAGATTTTTTTGTGAGTTTCTTCTACTGTTGGGTGGCTAGAGTTAGCCCAATCCTCTCAGAGTTGTTACCCGTTGAAGCGGCCCACTGGGCTGGTACTTTTGTATCCCTTCTGGCCTTGGTTATTACCTTCTTCAAAGGGTGTTCTGAAGGTGTTGTGCGGCTCCCCTCACTCAAGACGCTCATAAATTGTGAAGTACATGCCACTACCAGTCTCACTCTCCACTTTTCACGAGATTCCAAATTTAAAGATGAGATCTTCAACACGTTGTCCAGCCTTAGGGCCCGCCTGAAGTCTCAAGGCAAGGACTTAGCCGACGTCCTCCTCCTCCAGCTGCTGTTCTGTGAAATTTCAGAGGGAGCTCACTAATGGTTACTCTCTATGGGTGAGAATAATAGTTCCCTCCTGGAATATCTCCCAGCGTTGGAAACCTTTGTCAAGCCCTGCGAGTATTCCCCTGCTACCTTTGAGGACTATAATTCCTTTGTACACTTGTCCCAAGGAGACCTCACTACAGCTCAATACTTGCTCCTGTTTCAAGAGCGAGCATCAAGGTTGGAATCTCTTGAACAGTTGAAAATGGCCCTTCTCCGCAAGTCCCTAGATAATACTGGTGCTTCCCTTGGCATATGGGATAACCCACCCCCCTCCTTATCTGGGACATGCTCCATCCTTACATCTCTGTTGTCTATCAGCCTCTGTGCCACCAAGCCTAATTGTACCGCTGAACTCCAGACCTTAGAACAAAATGACTCCATCAATGTGGGGCACCAACATGTATCCAATCTAGTGGTGACATATCCAGCTGAGACACTGGCCGTTATGGACACTTCCAACCTGATTCTAGAAGGCCCTACTTCAGTAATCTCCCAGTACCGCTTGGAACCAGCAGTGAGCTCGCTGGAAGTTAAGACTGAAATCTCCGTCATATGTGGGGTCCCCTCACCACTGGCCCTGCACCGCCGCGCTCCATGGAGTACCCCTCACTTTTGTCCTCAAAAGTAGAGGGGGTTAATAAGTCTAGCCATTTAATTCAGAGCATTTACTTCTCCAGGGTATGGACCTGCCGTTGCCATTCTAGAACCTATGCCCTATGCCCAAACTGTCATCCCAGTTGGTCCAGTTGAATAACTCTTTCCTATCACTCCAGAGTCACCTCTTGCGGACTCCATCCAGAAACAGTAGAGATCCATGAGAGAGATGATTGAAGAGATAGCCATGGCTGACTCCACCAAAAGCTTGGCTGTCCTGACTGGTGTAATCTTATGTGATAAGGACCATCCTCCCGCAGAACATAGAGCATTAAGCTACCCCACACCATTTAAGTCCCGTGGACAACTTACTGGAAATGTGAAGTCATACGCTGTTAATTTCTCAGGGAATACTCCACATTATACGCCGCGCTCTGGAGTTGGAGCCATCCTGTCATCCCTCGGCTCTGAGGGAAATAAACTCTCCTCTGCTTACTTCTTGTTCATAGCTACCTTTTCTTCTTCAGGGAAGAGCTTTCAAGCACTCACTTTGGTGGACACTAGTGCAACTGAAAACTTCATCCGCCAAGAGTTGGCAGAGGCCCTGGAGCTACCCCTGGGAGTTGGTCAGTTTGTGAAGGGTTGTGCATCTCAAACCATTCCAAGTTACTGTGTGTTAACACCTGTCCCTTTCATTGCAGGTGATGGTTACTTTGTTGAGAGCTTCTCCTCGATAAAGAACCTCATATACCCTGTTATTTTAGGGGTTGGATGGTGGCGCCGATTTGATATTGCCACTAACATCCTAGACTCTTTTATACATGCACAATTTCCTGGTGGAGTCACGGTTACCATCCCTTGCTTAGATGAGAGCGCCACGGTGCTCCCCAGAAGAGTGAGGCCCCTCTCCTAAGGTGGGCCTAGCCTCTATTCAACCTACTTATGCCCTGACCCCAACACTTACTCTGCCAGAATTCATCCGTGGATATGCTGATCTGTATGATCCCACAAAGGCCCACCCACTCCCTGAGCACACCAGAATTTTACTTTGAGATTAAGTTGACTGTGGATCTCTTCAAGATATCCTCTCCAATTTACCCCTTGTCCCTGAGGGGAGGAGGCTGCCTTGGACGCTTGGGTAGACGACATGCTCTCTAAGAATCAAACCTTTAAGAAATCCTCACCTGTTTGCTCTCCTTTTCCGCTTGTAGAGAAGTCTGATGGCTCAATTCGTCCCTGAGTTGATTATGGCAATCTGAACAACGTGACAGTGCCTGATCCCCATCTGCTCCCTCTGAACAAAAAATTGCCCGCTACGTGGAGAAGGCTAGGGTGTTCAGTAAGCTTAACTGCCTCAACGCTTTCAACCAGATCCACATTAAAGAAGGGCAGGAGTGGTTGACTGCTTTTCACACTTGGAAAAGGTTTCTATCAGTTCAGGGTTATGCCGTTTAGTTTAAAGAACCCTCCTGCCTGCTTTCAGAGGCTCATTGATGCTGTCTTTGGAGACTTTATGGGTACTTGCGAGATTACATACATGGATGACATACTAGTCTTTTCCCCAGATGCAAAATCTCATGCCCGCCACCTTGTGTCTGTCATGGAGAGACTTTCACAGGCAAACCTTACAATTAAGGCTAGCAAGTGTGAGTTCTTCCAACCCAAAGTCGAGTTCTTAGAAAACATTATCTCCTACCATGGTCACCTGATTGCCCCAGATAAGGAGGCAGCTACCCGTGATTGGGTTACCCCCTCATCTCTCAGGGGATTACGCAGCTTCCTTGGGACATGTAACTTCCTCCAAGAAGTTCACTCCCCAGCTCTCAGAAGTTGCCGCCCCTCTCTACACCGCTTCAGGGGAAAGTTTTTTAGTTGTACCAATGAATGCAACGCTGCATTCCACGCGGTAAGTCCATACTATTGTCCAGCCCGGTGTTGGTACATTCAGACCCCAGCCGCCCCTTTATTGTCGCCACAGATGCTTTCAACTTTGCGGTGGGAGCTGCTCTGCTACAAGAGGGTTGGATGAAGTGGAACTTCCTGTTGCTTACTTTTTTAAAAAATGACCCTGGCGCAGCTCAACTATGCAATATATGATAAGGAACTCCTTGCAGTTGTTAAGGCAGTACAACACTGGCTCCACCATTTGTATGAGTCTAAGTGGCCATTTACTGTCTGCACTGACCACAAGGCATTGATGTACTACCGTGCCCCTTAGAAGCTATCCCCTCGCCAGTCCTGGTAGTTAGAAATACTGTCAGTGTTTGACTTCAAATATGACTTCATTAAGGGCACCCAGAACATGTTACCTGATGCTCTATCCCGGAACCCTGCCCTAGCACCTGACCCAGCAATACTTGATGCCCACAATACCCAGGTGTTGATTAAGCTGGTACAGGTGAAGGAGAGCCCACTGTTCAACCCCCCACTTTGCTTACAATGGAACCTTTGGAAGGGATGCTGACACACCTGCCCATGCTAGGTTGTCTTAACCTCTGTCAGCTGACTATGATAAGATTAAGCAGGCCTGCCATAGAAATGGCGAATACCTGGACAAAGGCTACCAGTTGATGGATGGGGTCATCCTTCATCAGAGAGAAAGTGGTGGGTACCTCCTGGACCCCTGCGTGAGGAAGTGATCTGTGAAGCTCATAACCCCCCAACTGCTGGCCACCCTGGCAAGGACAAGACGCTTGAGTTATCCGTCGCTCCTACAGTTGGAAAGGTATTGCCACTGATGTGGCAAAATTCACAAAGTCCTGCTTGACGTGCAACCGGTTAAAGCCAATCCGCATGAAGAGTGCTGGATTGCTTGTTCCCCCTCAAGCTGCTGAGGGCCCTTGGACATCAGTTTCTATCAATTTTATTGTGGAACTTCCCTTGTCCCAGGGTTATGATGCAGTAATGGTTGTGGTGGACCTTTTACAAAGATAGTCCATTTCATCCCCTGCAACGCCACCATTACTTCAGTTAAGACAGCCCGCTTCTTTGTAGATCATATCCTTTGCTTACATGGTCTCCCCAAGGAGATTATCTGATCAGAGCCCATAATTCACCGCTCAGTTCTGGGGAAGCCCTGCTTTCCATCCTCAGCATCCGCCCCTGCCCTACACAGCCTTCCAACTCCAGTCAGATGGACAGACGGAGATGGTGAACCGAGGTTTAGGCAATTCTTGCGTTGTTATTCCAATGCTGAACAGAACAATTGGTCCTCTCACCTCTTACTGGCACAATTTGCTTATAATAACCTTACCCATGCCTCTACAGGCACTTCCCCCTTCTTTGCAATTATGGTTACAACCCCAGTTTCAACTTAAGTCCGCAGATTGAGTACACCATCATAACTTCCAATGAGCGCGCTAAAGAGCTCAGGGACATACATTAGCAGTGAAGGACCATCTCGTTAATGCTGTGATGATTTACAAAGCATATGCTGATTAAAAGCGCCATGAAGGACCTGAGTAAAAGCCTGGTGACTTTGTCATGGTCAACGCCAAGAATCTCCACCTGAAGCAACCCTGCCGCAAGTTAGGTACCAAGTGTGTTGGACCCTTCAAGATTCTCAAAAAAGTTGGCCCATCAGCTTACCAGGTTAACTTACCCCCCTCAATCAAAGTGTTCAGCACCTTGCATGAATGCCTCTGACCCCCTTCAATGGTCCCATGCCACCTCACCCAGATCCCATGATAGTGGATGGTGAACCCCAATATGAGATTGATGCCGTTCTTGCTTCTCGCCCATCCTGACGCCGCCTTCAATACTTGGTGTCCTGGAAAGGATATGATGAGACAGAGAACAGCTGGATATCTTATTGGGACATGACCAGAGCTCAGGACCTAATTCATGACTTCCACTATAGATTCCCAGATGCAGCAGACCTGCTATTCAAGCCTCTTTAGCTGCCATGAAGCAACCCACTCCCACAAGAACTTTGCCTAGGCCAAAGTCCCCTCAGGTGGTGTAGAACCCCCATCCAAGAGCGGAGGGTGATGTCACATCTAGTGACACATTTCCTGAAATTAACCGCCCTATTAAAGCCAAGTTAACAAGCCCTTGGTGCAGAGACCAGAGCCCCTAAGGGTCACCAATGACCTATCTAAGGTCATTGACAAAAAATGGGTTTTGGCTTTGCCAGCCAGGACTTAGGAAAACGGCTTATTTAGGCAAAAGCCCATGTGGGAAGCAAACTTAACATCCAGAAAATCACAAGATATGAGGTTACGAAATCTGGCCAGATTCAAAATTTAATTTTGTTGAAAAACGACAAATATGTAGCTCATATCAGATTCAAACAACCACTGGAATCTAAGTGAAGCAACTCACTATAAATTAAATCCCAAGATGAGAAAGGCTTTTGCTTTTCTCAGATATTCTGATCATTACAATAAAGTCTAGGATTTTTACCAATTTTAAGTAATTTTTTATTTCCTTGAACAAAAGTATACTTCTCCGAAGATCTGTGATGGCTGGAGTTTGTTTTCCGCTCTGGTTTGCACCCCCTGCTGTACGTGAGCCCTCCACCCACTCCGCCCACCTATTCCGCCAGCTCCATCTCTCCTATTTTTCTGGCCTTTGCCTTGAATCTTATGCCACCCTTCCCAGCTCCCAGGGCCTCTTGTCCCTGATGGTTGTGGCCAGCTTGGTATGCGTTTTGCTCCAAAGATTTATATGGAAACACAATACTGACCGTTTAGGACGTCTCTTCGTTTTGTTGGGTCACTTGGCCTTGTTGTCACACCTTTGGCCTATGTCTCTCCCTCCAGCGACCTCCTGCGCTTTAGTTTCCCTGACATATATAGGTATTCTTAGTAATGATGATTATTATATCAATCTATCCCTAACTTCGCTTAACTTTTCAACCTTGTCAGTTTGCTTGCTAATACACAACTCTTGTGTGGGGAAAATAGCAAAAAATTGCACAGTGAGACTATAGAGGTTTTGCTAGAAATTACCAAGTTTGCAACACTTGGACTATAGAAAGACAATCATCCTCTTTACAGATGCCTCCAACTTAGCTATAGGTTCATTATCTTGCAACTGGGTGAAAAAGGCATTGATCACTCAATGTTTTATTGCAATAAGAAGTTTTCAAAGGCTGACCTCAATTACAGTGTAACGTAGAAAGGGTATTAGCAGTTCTGATTGTAATGATACACTTCAGTCCTTTTCTGTACAGTACAAATACTAAATTTAATACAGACAACGCTTCTTTAAGAAGGCTGCAAAATATGAAGGATCTGACAGGAAGACTATCCTGAAGGGCTCTCAAAGTTAGCATACAACATGATCACCATCCATAGAGTTCAAACAAAGCATATGAACATATATAAACTGATCAGATTGCCCCTTCTCCAGCTAGATAATATTGAAGCTGAATGGATATATGATCTAAGCATAAAGCCTGGATATTAGGAGAATAACGATGAGCCAGTTCACAAAGTGCTTAAATGACACTCAAAAAATATTAGTGTTCTCAACGGGTTTACTATACAATAAAAATTGGAACTGACTTGTTGCCTTACTTGTGACCTTTAAGAAGGGTACCGTTTATACTGGAATCCCACAATACCTTAATACCTAGAGGTGCAAGAAAAACTAATACATGGATTAATAACTGATAAGTTTGGGAAGGAATACTGAACTCTGTAGTGGAAGTCTTAGACTCTTGCATAACTTGTTAGAACAAATGCCCATAAAGCTAAGTAAAAGTATCAGCCCATGACCTTACAGATTTTGTTCAATACCATCAGTTTATATGTCATAGGCCCACTTCTGAATCTACAGGAGAAAATCGATATCTGAGTAGGTATCGATCATTTCAAGAAGTGAACCAAAGCAATAAACCATTTCTGAACATACCGTTAAAGCTACTGCATGTTTCTTATATTCATATGTATTTACTAAGCACAGTTGCCCACATATTGCAATGCAATAAAAGGAAAAGCTTTACTTCAAGAAGTGATAAAATATGAGCCATGAGCATGGTAACTAAGCAACTATTTTCAGCGCCCTAATATCCATCAACTATTGGGAATTTAAAAAGAGAAAAAGAACTTTAGTTTTATTATACTTATAATGGCTACTTTCAATACATTACACTGGGACCTGTATCTTTTTTTTTTTAGTACTAGATGGTCCCAACTGGGACCTGTATCTTCCAAGTGTTGATGGCTTAAGGATAAGCTTTCACTGTACTATCAAATTTTCTCAAGTTTTTATATAAAGAGAACCTGGCGTCCCAGATCTACTAGCCTTCAAAATTATTAGTGATAACACCAAAGAGCCTGAGAAAGTGCTAAGAAGATTAGCTCAGATGATTACAAGATATAAATAGAGGCAACGAAAAAGCTAGATAAAACAGTTACAACAGAAGGCCAAGCAGTAAATTCAACTCTCCAACATTTTACTAATTTTGAAACTTTTGATTTAGTCTTATATACCAAAATTGCATAGCACCCTGTTGAAATTGGCTCTAGGGCGTCAGAATTTTGTGCAAAGATGACTAAACTCAAAAGTAAAAGGTACTAAAAATGACAGTTATCATAAATATATTTCAAAGGAAAACTTTTTTGGCAAGAGATTTTTATTAAAAGCCAAGAAAAGCACAATATAGTATATAATACTGAAAAGGACTTTCAGCTTGATAACATTCATCTTCTTTTTTTCTGCTCAGCATAACTTTCTGAGCCAAATTACAAAAGTTTAAAAAAAACAAATTGTATTCACCCATAGTAGTTTCACTCCAATTTCATCGGATTCTCCGCCAACTGCTCCAGCGTGGGGCAGCGGCAAAACTCCCCCGCCATTTTCTGTCTGGCAGGAAAACGCACTAGGACTGGTTCACCCAGTCATTCCAAACCCATGGGCCGATTTGTTCCACCCAAGGACCTGGACGCCCACCTTGCTTGTACCCAAGCAGTACCACGCTGCCCCCTAGTGCTCCCCTGGAGCAACATGTGCTATGGTCTAAGGGTTTTATATGAAATTATTCCCATACTATGACCAAGCCATTATTGAAATGACACAGGTGGTGATGATATCCGCCAGATTTATTAATTTCTGCCCCTAAAGGGGTATTTTGACCTCAGCTTCACCTGCGAAGCTGACGCTGCCATTGCAGCAACTGTGCCCCTGGTATTCCAGGGCACCCCTCTCCTCACAACTCAGACTCAGCTCCCAGCGGACACCACTTTGGTGGTCAGTTTTCTGGCCTGCCCACCCACCTCCCCCTGAAGTGCTCCACCAGGAGCTGATGGCTGGTTTGGCAGCCTATGGCTCCAACCCCATCCTACAATTTGTGGTCCCAAATGGGGCCACACGACTTGCTGAGCTTTGAGCATATGCCCTGATAAGCCCTGAATTTAGTAAAATTGCAGCAGCAATTCCGCCGTGCACCGTTATTCCCTCAGCACCCAACCATCCATTTTGGGCCCGTGTCAAGGGTGGGCAGATGATCTGTCCATCATGTTTCAATTTAGACCACTTGAAATGCAAATGCCCCTACTCAACCACGTCAGACAGATTGGATGACTCATCTGCCAACCTCCAATCTGATGCCCACCCTGTACAATTTCAGGTATGGGGCACAATCCTACCTCCTCCACCCCCAAAGCCTGTTACTGCAGCTGCACCTGCAGCCACCAATCAGCCTCCTCCCACACCAATGCCATAAATAATTCATACAATCAAACATCAGATTGGATCCCAGTTCAATCCCATGCATCTGCAAATGATACAAACAAACCTCAACTGTACGCTATTTCCCCAATCCAATTTCAACCAAAACCCATGGGAATTTATTGATAGAAATTGATGGGTCAGGTAATGCATTGAAGAACCATTGCTGCAAGTTGAGCGGCTCTGTAATGCAGAATGGAATGAAAAATTCCCACCTCAGAAATATGTCCCACAACCTAATGCCAAACCGTTCTACAGCGACCACCAGCTTGCAGTAAAAGCAGCTGCCACACCAGATTGCTGTCCGCTCTGCAAAGCTGCCGCCAAATCTGTGGCCGCGCTCACAGGAGGAATTCCACCTCCCATTATTACCAAAGATCTTACTACACAAAGTAAGATCAATATGAAGACTTTACACAAAGACGTCACTGAAGCCAT
The DNA here is from genome assembly GCA_022478985.1 of Massospora cicadina. Lineage (NCBI taxonomy): Eukaryota > Fungi > Entomophthoromycota > Entomophthoromycetes > Entomophthorales > Entomophthoraceae > Massospora > Massospora cicadina. The sequence goes on from JAKSZP010003963.1 coordinate 209,731, forward strand.
CCAGAATGTGGTAACAGTAGCACGGAACCTGAAAGCAAAAATAACTTGAACCAACATTGCCACATTCATTAATCTCTTAGACGCCCACCTCAAAGCTGAAGACGCTTTGGCCAAATACATCGTTTGCATTATGATGGCTGGCAACTATTTGGAAGTTTCAGTCATCAAGGATATTGAACCCCATACTGCTGATGCCCCCACACCCTTACTATCTGCCTTAACACGCACCCTACTTTGGGATGAGATGGATGCGGCCAAAGATGAGCCCCCCAATCCCCCTCCCCATCCACCATTGAGGGATAGCAGTATTCGCTGCCCACATGGTTGGATATTTTGTTAGGTATGATTCAATCAATCCATCCATTTTGGGCGTTTTGTTTGAATCATTATTTTTTATTATAATTTTTCGTTATAGTTCAGTAATTTTTGTCCCCTGGTCGGCTTACCTTGGTTAAATAAACAAACATTCATCTTCTTTGCTTTAGATTTATCCAGCAATGTATAAAAAGATTTCTTACCATTAGAATCATGCCAAGGTATTCCCCTTCCTCTAGCGTTCCTATTGGTGCTTTTCATTTACTAAGAAGCACTCAAAAAGGGTAGACTATAGGATACTCTTCTAACTTAGCTAAGGGAGCAAATCACCAGGGCTTTGGATAAACCATTATAGTTGTAATCAAATGACTGCATTTGAGACAATGGCGGAAGGCCATTTTTACAATAATAGCCATCATAATGAATATTTTATGCCAGTGCAAGCGATACAATGGAAAATTAGGATCAGAATTAAAATAAGAAGAATTTGCACCAGTGGGGTTGAGGATCAATCTGCTATATATAAATATTAAACTAAGGCTCTGAGTCAAAATTACCAAAAATTAATTTGATACAATTTTGGCAAACTTTAAGAAGTTGAGAGCCACGCGCTATAATTCTTAATAAGTGATCATATCCATTAACTACATATTAGTAAAAATAGAACCATTTAACAAAAACTGATAAGCTGATGGTTTGTCAAACAGATTGCAAATTTTACTCCCACTTGACCAATTATCAGGTAATAAAGATGAGTGGGGGTCAGATGAGCTATTGAAAGCTCAAAGATGGGAGGCTGGACTGTAAATAGTACTTTTAAAAAACTTAGCATGCATTTGATTGATAAGGTAACCCTTAGTGGGATCCTTCAGAGTTTAGGCATCTGTAGATGTCTTCTATATGATCTCAAAGGGCCCCTTTCATGTGTTCTGACTTTTAATCCTTCCAAAGCCATGATTTTCATAATATTTGACCAATTCCCCTATGCTAAAAGTAGTTGATAAAAATTGGTCTTTGTTATTGTGCGCTCTAGACTTGACTTTCTGATCCAGTTCTTTGGAGTAGGCAGAGCTTTATAGCTCAATTAAGGTCCTTGCGAGCTTAACAAGGTATCTGCTAAGGCTCAAGATCTCTTCTTTAAAGCAAGAGTACAAAAGTGGTGGCAGTGCGGGGTGCTTCCTATAAAGTAATGCAGATGGGGAGTGCCCTGTGGCTGAGTGGTACATTATTTTATATGCGGATGTGGTGGAAGGTAGAAAAATGTTTCAACTGGACGCTTTGCCTGTGACCATCTTACACATTATCCCATAACAAGTAAATTTCACTTGTTCAATGGTGCCGTGGTCTTAGGAGGTTCATAGGGTGTAGATAATACCCTTTTTTATCACCATTGAATCTTTAAGCTTAGTGATTATCTGGGACGTGGATTTAGTCATATTGTCTGTTAGTAAAAATTAAGGTCATTAATTCCAATACTTAGTATCTTCCAAGCTTAGCCTATAAGTGGTTGTGACCCCTAAATCTCTGACTGCTCCTGCTTCCACCCACTTAGTGAGGTGATTGGTAGCTAAAACTATATATTTGAACTGATAAGAAGTATTGGCCAAAGGCCCCACAACGTCAATAGAGACAGTATGCCAGGCAAAATAGGAGTTATCCAATTGATAGGAAGTAGACTTACAGTAGGTTGATTCAGCTTAGCACTTTTGTGAGCAGCAGAAATTCTTGTACATATTGTAAGACATGGAATCCCAATAACAATGGGATCTTAATTGTTCAAGCGTTATCTTGTATCAACCATGCCCTTCACTTTATGGGTGGCAGTAACCAAGTAGATCCGCTTGGTGGGCCTAGGAAACAACAAGGATTGTTTTAATAATCTAAAACAATTTCCCGTTTTCCACTGAGAATTACGCTTAATTTATCTAGAGTGTGTTTAACCTCTTCAGGCTCATTTTCATATTGATGAGTCACCATTCTCTCAAACGATTCGTTGATGTGATCAGCCAGTAAAGCTATGGTGGGAAGATGAGAGAGTCCTAAGGCATTTTGATGTTTAACGCTGGGCAGTGTTGAACTTTGAAGTTGTACACCTGTAATTTAAATTCCCAGTGAGCCAGCCATCCTTCCGGATCTTTCAAATTTCTACAAAAAAAGCACAGAAAATCATTACTCGTCATCACAGTAAAGTGTACACCACTTAAGTAAACTTGCCACTTTTCAAAAGCGTAAATGATTGCTAGACACTTTTTTTAAAATTTGATTCCATTTGTGCACATCCAGCGTCCAACTGCAATAAACCACAGGATGATCTAATAATTTAGAATCAAGTTGGGATAACACTGCCCTTTAGCGGCAGAGCAATGCTTCCATATGATTAATATATGGTTCATCAAGGTTACAATATATCAGAAGTGGGTCTTTGGTGAGACAAAGCCTTGACTATTTAAAGCCAGATAAAATTTTCCCGTCCATCGGAACGGTACCTCAGTATTGAGAAGATGATAGTGGCCCACTTAACTTACTAAAATTACCCATAAACTGGCGGTATTAACTGACTATTCCCAGGAATTCCTAAATATCACGCTTGCTACTTAGCCATGACTTTTTGATAGCCTCATCCTTGAGGGCGGGGCCATAAGCCTTGTTTGTCAGAATAAATCTCAGATACTCAGTTTTTTGCAGAAAATTGCACTTACTGGGTTTAACTTTCAGATTGGCCTTGTTGATCTGGAAAAACTTTCTCTTAGTGATGCAGATGCTTCAAAGAGTTCTAGAAACTATTTAAATTATCCAAATACTAACACACAGGTGTTTTTTATCCCCAATATGATACCCATAGCACACTGGAATGTCGTTTGGACATTACACAGCCCTTGCAGCATCTTAGTGGGCTGGTATAGACCCTGAGTTGTAATCTTAATGCACTTATCCTATTTCTCCTTTATCAGCTTAATCTGCCAATATCCAGAGATTAAATTTTGGGAGGAGAAATATTACTCCACAAGAGGTCTAGCACATCAATAATACAAGGTAACATAAAAAAATCTATATTGATAAAAATGTTGAGTTTTTTACTTACAATCTACTGAATCATCCTTCTTTTTAAAACCAACACTGAGGAGCCTACAGACTCTTGAAGAGCACTAACATCCCCTGCTGCACATGTTTGATTTCATGGTTGACAACTTCATCAGCCACCTTTGAACGGCTGATAAAATGTAACAAAATAGCGTTTAATTACCAGTAATGGTCTGGTGTAGCACATCATGTGCACACCCAAAGCATAGTCATCTTTAACAAAGATACTACAGTTTTCAGAAAGAAGGCCAGCGCTTGGTCTTTTTCGTCCTCCATTACCCAAAGAGATATTCTCAAGGTACCATAGAACATACCAATTGGCACTCATTTCCCTCAAGCCCAGTTCATCCAGATTTCCATAAACATGGATAGCTGATACCTCTTCAACTGGTAAGATGTGAATAAAAGCGTATATCTGTTGTCACTTAGTTTGAACAAATGAGGATAGAGTTTTACTAATAGCACCAAATTTCTTGCCATGTTCTGGAAGGACAAACTTGGCATAATAACATGTTCCAAATTTGATTGGTCAAAAATTTAACTATCTCACCATATAATCCTAGAGGAATTTTTAAAGTAATTTTGGTCTTTACTATGACTTAATGACTTTTCCTAATGGTTAGGCTATTTTTAGCTCATACAGAAAATCTTAGATTCTACACTCTGATTTGGTAAATTCTGAGTACAGCCACATAGCTGCTGATACCCAATTGGAACTATACTATTATTTATACAATGTTATAAGCCCTTGTTTCAATCCGTTGGGGAATCATCCTTCAGGTTATAAAATAGAGTAAGAGTTTGTCACAGCTTTCAGTGTATTTTCTTGATCTTTGGCTTGAATCCATATTTCCTCAAAAATGAGGTGCAAATAAGAAAGTTGTAATTTTGATTTGGAAAATGATGGCGGGAGCAGAAACTGCCAGTGGGCCAAAACGCAGCTGAAATGCAGTTTTTGATATCTCAGAGATTTTGTGATCTGAAGGCTGGCAACACCATAGATTTTACAATGATCTAAGTCTGTAGAAATACCCAGTTTCTTCAGCATCCAAGTGGACACAATATAAAATGTTGCCTTACTGTCTACATTGGCTCAAACTCTGAGCTTATTTATAGTAATGGCAATATAAGTAAACTTATAAAAATAAGCATTAGTAGGATTTACCGTGTGGAAATTCAAGTTGTCCACTTGACCAAATTAATTCTAGAGGTTTTTGCATAATTTAGAAATGATTCTCTCAAGGCCTCAATAGGCACACCCGCTTGGACCACAGTCAACTTGGGGTCTCTCACTAAAAGTTATTGGAAGCTTGAAGATCCAACTGCTGACATATGGCTTCAATACTAACTTTCCCGTTGACTCAGCATCACGTTTTTCTTGAAGGTAGGTGGTCACTGCTATGCTATCATTTGCTAACACTTAAACTACTGAAGGCAAGGCGGCGTCATCATCCTTATGTCTCATGGAAGATGGTTTCAAGACTTGTTCTTACCTTTAATTTTGTTGGAGGAGGCGGATTTAGAAAACTCCAATTCTTCTCTACCCAGTCTTTATCCAACTCCCCATCGTCTGCCAGATACACAGCATGATCTGAGGTTTTAGAGCCCCGTTTTGGGCAACTTTTAGCATAGTGCACCAGTTTTGCAAATATTATAGGTAATCTAACTGCTATCAGGCTTTCCCAGTTAAGGGACGTATAATGAAGATAATTTCTTTCTGGGGTGGGGGCCTACAGCCTTGGGTCGTGAGACTCCCAAAGAGTCTTGTTGGGCATCTTAAAGTGATGGCACATTGTCAGAGATAATTTGCCATATGCGTGATATCATTCTCCTCATTTAATAAAGTAATCATAACCCTATAGAATCCCTTATGAGGGCTTGCAGGCATGGCGCAAGGCAATCTGAGTGTCAAAATCATCAATAACATTATCCCCAGATAGCATCTGAGTCTCTACGTATCTGCTCTGCAAAGGCTTTGACCATTTTATTTTTGTTAAAACAAATGTTTAGGAACTCTATTTTCTGAGTGGCCATCTTCTTGGCCCCACCAAACTCCATGATCAGAAGATCTTTGGCGTTGAGGTAGGTTACGCTGACCTTCTGTAGTTTAGCCATAATTAACTCATGCTTTTGGAGTCCAGAGAGTTCATTACCCTCACCAACTTAGCATTTTGAGGTGTTCCCACCATACTAAGCTATGATACTGATAAAGTTGTGCACAATCACCTGTTTATCAAACTTTGATGAATCAAGGTCAACTTGAAGTTGAAGTCCATAATCGCAGGGCCAAAAGGCCTGCGTTGCTCCTACATAACTTTATGGGTGGCAAAGATGATGAGTTTGAGTAACTTGCCTGTGGGCTGCCTGCATGGCCTGGAGGGAGGATACTGCATAATTGGGAGCTGGAGTAGCAGCAGTACAAGGTTCTCATGGTATAGGAGTTATGAAGATGATGGAGTTAGAATGCTCCGCAGGAAGAGTCACAGAAGTATCCAAAGGAGGGAGATCTCTAGGGGCTAGTAATGGAGGTAAGAAAGGTGGCACCTCACAAATAATTAGTGCGTCATTGCCCTCCCCAATGGGTTCTGTCAGAAAGGTTTCCCAATAAATAAGGAATACATCCAGGGTGGTTCACTGGGGCCACACTGGTGACACAAGATCATTTTATATCTCAGTTTTGAACTTATCAAACATTATAGAGAGACGTTAACGTTCTGCTAGCAATAGGTTTTTGAGATACTCAGTTTTTTGGTTAGTGGCAAGAAGATCTGCTTTCAGATCCAAGTTCTCATTTCTTAAATTTCTTTTCTGACCCTTAATTCTCAGGTCCATGCACAAGGAATTAATTGTCAGATACAAATCAGTATAAGAGCACAGTGTTCTATCAATGTCAACACCCAAGTAGTTGAAATGGCATTAATAAGTTCCCATATTTTCAGCTAAATCCTTTACTAAATGATCGCAGTCTAGTACTATACCCAACAGCTGGTCAACGTGACTGATAAAATAATACCATAATTGACAAATTACATTTGAGTTGTTTTTGGCCTCACAGTTGGCCATTTCAGTTTCCACATGTCAACCATTTCAGCTTTAAGATAGTATTAACTTGGGTACAGTGTTAATTTATATCTGCTATCCATTGTGGGGCTACCCTCAATTATATATTATATCATTAACAAGTTTGACAGATCAGAATTAAGCTTCGCGGAAAATCCTTCCACCTTCTGATGGGCATCCTGAGTTTGCTGATTATTAAACATAATGACAGAAAATAATTTGGGAAAAGTTTCATCCATTAATCTGAGTAAGAGGGAATTACCTGCTGTTGAGCTTCCATAAATCTAACCAACCCGCTGATATCAGCATGTTGGCGGGCAATAATCTGTTAAACTTGGCGGATAGAGTTATGGACGTCTTTTGAATTAACTTCTACTATTAGGTCTTGAGAGGCGAGGCTCTTGACCATCTCACTGATAGTCATATCACAAAAAATACAGTAGTTGTCATAAAGCGTATATTGATACTTAGAGTTAAATAACATGCCCACTCGGGCTTCATTCACCAGTGGCAATGAGATGGTAATTATGAAGCAACCATTTGGATACTTTTATGTAGCTGAGCCTGGGATAAATTGGACACTCAGACTTACGCTTAAGATTCTAACGAAGTAAAGGGGAAAATCCGCTGTAGGAGCCTCTACTTCTCAAAAAATTGGAACTATTTACTTGAAAAGTTTTAATAGCCATATTACCTTCTCTCATTGGCTCATAAATAACTTAGCGCCAAGATCAAGGGCGAAGTGGTTCTTCTCCAGATTCACACTTGTGAGATGGTTCTCAGTCACAAAATGAAATCCCTGTAGTAAGCAAAAATGTTGAAATTTGGCGCTAAGGCGTCAGATTTTGGTGCAAAGGTTACTATAATTAGGACTATAAGGTACTGTTAGATGACAGTGACATGGATATATCGCAAAGAAAAACTTTTTTGTCAAGGGAGTTTATATATAAAATAGAGAAGCTATATTTAGTATTAAATATTGACATGGATTTCCAAGTCACTAATATATATCTTCTTTGCTGCAGATTTTTCCAGCAACGTAGGAAAAAAGAACCCTAGCCATTAAAATCCTGACAAGATATTCCCTTTCCACTAGCGTTCCTATTTGTTCTTTCTATGTTTACTAGGCATAACTAAAAAGTGTTATACTAGAGGATAAATTTTCACAATTAGTTTAAGAGAGCAAATCACCATGGCTTGTGGTATTTCCATTATAGTTGTAATCAATTGACTGAAAATGGAAAACAGGCAGATGGCCATAATAACAATAATAAACCTCATATTAAAATTTACGTCAACATGAGGTCTATGTTTTAAATTATTATAAACTTAAGAGTATTGGAAAAACACCACTGGCGTTAAAGATCTGCTTAATTGATATTAATTATAAATCAAGACGCTGAGACAAAAGCACCAAACATTAAAATTCAAAACTTTGTCAACTCCCTAAGAAGTCAAAGCCACTAAAAAATATCAATAAGCTGAAAAATACTATATCTATATATTAGCTGAAATATAATCATTAAACTAATATTTCATAAGCTGATGGTTGGTCAAACCAATTGCAACACACCGCAAGAAGGAAAATCAAATTCTATCTTGTAGGGACCATATGCCATAACTTATTAACGCGCATATGAATACTCAATCAAGTCTTTAGAAACTGTATTTATTATCAACCACATATATAGCTGATTCTTACTTTTATACTTCCCTGTCAATATTCTTCAAGGGGGTGACGTTGGATACCAGAGTACTGGATGATATAGGAAGAATCTTAATTAATAAAACTCACAAGATAACCAAAGCCCAGACCAAAAATTGAGGCTAAAAAACTCTTAAACAACTATACATGAAACTAAAAGTTGATAAGGCTTAACTCAGGACTAAATAAATCACATTAGATTGAATTGAGCCCAAAATACCCTGAGACAAAATCTTGACTAACCAAATCAAAGGATTATATGAATTTCAGGTGAGCTATACATCAGATGGCATATGATGAAATAAATTCAGGCATTCCCTCAAAGGGTAGGAATCAGGAATCTGCCCAATAATCAACTTAAGTGATGCAAATTCCTATAAAATTTCGGTTTTCCACGGCTCATTTTACACTATCAATTTTATGCTACAAAGGCATTGATGAACCTGGATGTGATATTCAATAAATAGTTTTTATTAAGAAAGCCTCTCTCCTTTAATTGTATTGTTTTTTCTAATGAAAATTATATAGTTAGAAGCAATTTATAAAAACCCCTAAGCTGTTATTTTAATAGAAGTTAGCCATTTTATTTGATATCTTTGTTTTGGCATCTTAATTACAATAAGTTCCTCTGCCTCTTTTACCATATTAAGGATACTCAGTTAATGGGACCTAAGCATGACTTGGCAACCTAAAATTTGAAAAAGTCTTAATATGACTCCTAGACTATTTCAAGTATTTTCTATTAGTCTTCTAGGGCACAGAACCATAAAGGCACAAAATATGGAAGCCCTACTGTTCCTAGGCCCATATATCAAACTGGATAGGACCTTACACCCTTTCAGAACAAGAAAGGGCGCTCATTCTAGAGCACTCACTCTTACCAAACTCAATAATCTAGGGCACACCTAGATAAAAGATGGGTAGCAGCTGCACCACCCAATTTGCCTATACCAACCTTCCATACAATTACAAGTGTAATATAACTATTATTTCTTAAACTGTAGAATGAGATTGCAAAAAATTATCCAGTTTTGTACGGAATTCAGGAAATAAAATAATATCTTTGTTAAAAAGGTTTAGACCTTCCTAAGTGAGGGCTTCAACAAGGGCGATTTCACTCAAAATTTGACACCTGTGGATTCTAAGATCCAAAGATCTAATAAACAATCCTGCGTACCTCCCATCTTGAACTAAAAAGATAAGTGGCAGAATTTGTTTGAGCCAAGTTTGGTCAACTCCAAAGCAAAATATTATGTTTAGAATTAGGAGCAAATCCTTCCAAAATAATAATGTCAATTGAATGCAATTTTACCCCATTATCAAAAAGAGTCATTTGAAACCCCATGCAAATCAGTTGTGAATAATATTCCAATATGAGACTCATTTCTTGTCTAATCCTTCCACCTCCTGCCAACATTAAGCCCCAGCACCCTGCTAGTGGTAGTGTTGGATTATTTTTTCTTTTTTACCTAAGAATCTTTTTAAAAAAATTACTTCACTATTTTTAAATTAAGAAAATAGTTATTGTGTTGCTAAAAGTATTATCTATGAAAAAGGCCCATCTAGTACTCTCTTTTGATTGGTGTAACTTTCTGACCAAATTATATGGTTAAAAAGTAAAACTCAATCGCCACTGTAGTTTTGCTCTGATGTCATCAGATTCCCCACCAGCTGTCCAGGTGTGGGGAAGCGGAAAACCCCCCTTCCTTTTTTCCATCTGATAGGAAAACATGCTTAGACTGGCTTGCCTGTCATACCAAACAACTGGACAATTTGTTCCTCCCAAGGATCTTAAAGCCCACCTTACTCAAACCCAAGCAGTACCCTGTTGCCCCCTCATGCTCCCCGGAGCAACATGCATTTTGGCCTTATAGTCAAATGTTGGAAACTATTCCCCTACAACAACCAAGCCATTATTAAATGGCTTAAGTGGTGATGCATCCCGCCTGTTTTATTGACTTCCGCCCCTATAAGGGGTATTTTGATCTTGGCTACACCTGTGATGCTGATGCTGCCACTGCAGCAACTGTGCCCCTGTGTCACGAATTTGGCTAATAAGATAGACTTGGCTCCCAGTTGGGGTGCGCAAGCACCCAGTGGAGTCCCCAGAATGCCAAAGGCATAGTGGTCTGAGCGACTAATAGAAGTGGGGTTCTATAGGAGATGTGAGGAAAGTAAAAGTTCAGTAATGTACCAAAGGCCCTCAAGGCAAACCAGATTGTAAATTCTTGGCATCTAGGCTCAATTCCGCCGAGTTGTTTTGCACAGGGTATTAGCCACTGAGCAACCAAATCAGACAAATGATGATCTCCGACTTCCTAATAAAACTCAATAAACTATATATAGAGCTATCGCCCCTTATTTTGACCTTTATCTAGTATAAAACGAAGACTTATCTGCAATCACTTAATCACTGGAAAAAGACCTACTATTCAATACTCCATGTGACTCTTTATATCTTGGTTTCCCAAGCCAGATGCATCCTCAGCTGGTAGCCCTCTATTTGTCTTCTCTTTTCTAGAAGCTCACATTCATATTGAACCTTGGCATAATTCCCTCGATTCACTGAATGGTTGTCATTTTGATTGATTATAATATGTATACCTTTTTCTGTAAATCTTGAGACTAATCTCGATTCCCCCTCCAATCTGCCTTATGGGTAGATTATCATCCAATCATATCAACTTCCTAACATTACCCCCTTTTTTGGATGATATGCTCTTACTGTTTATATGCTCAGAGGAACTTTGCATGAATATAGTTGATAATCCAACCCCCTGCAGTTTCCTTGATAGTGTATACATCCATGCCATCTTCTCAATTATCTCAAACGGGCTAGCCCAGATGTTGGAGAGCTTGTTTTTCTGCCCGAATCCGTCCTGGTCATGGAATATAACTTGGTCCCCCACAGCGAACAGCAAGAGTCCACTCTGTCTCTTCTGATCGGCTCCATGATTGCAAATCTTCTTGGCCAAACTGGTGGAGTAGGCTTCCATTTTGCAGCTTTATCAATGTATCCATAAGAGTATTCAAATATCGCTGGGGTCCACACCACCATTGTCCTCTACACACAAATAAAACAAGGCGGGCAGAGCCAGGTGTCAACCATACAGCAGTTGAAATGGGGTCTTTTTCAGTGGTTGAATGATAGATGACATTATATGTGAACACAGCAGTAGGTAGAAGGGCACTCCATACCAAGGGCTGATCCATTACCAATTTGCGGAGTATGTTCACTAGGGTTCCGTTGACTCACTCCACCATCCCATTTGATTCTGGATGATAGGGAGTGGTCAAAACCCCACGAATCGCCATCAACTCATTCAATTTTGGCAGGATATGTGAAGTGAAGTTGGTTCCGTTATCTATCAGAATGAACTGTGGGCAGCTATGTCACTATATAACACAATCCATAATAAACTTGGCAGTGGTGACCACGCCCAAGTTGCTAATAGCCCTGGCCTCTACCCATCGGGTCAAATGATTGATGGCAATGAAAATATACTTGGATCAATTGGCGCTAGTTGGTAGAGGTCTTTTTACATCAATGGAAACGGTTGCCAGGCGAACTGGGGTTTAACTAGCTGGTATGTGGCTTTCTTGTGGAAAGGCTTTTCCACTTGACACTGATGGCAACAACTAACCATTTCCAATATTTCATAATGCATGCTCTCCCGGTAGTATCAGGGTTGCAAAAGCTCCAGAGTTTTCTGCAATCCTCCATGTCCTACAGCCCGACGAGCAACCATAATAATTGAGGGTCTAGCCAAAGGTTTAGGAAACTCAGCGTTGAGTCTTTGATCCGCTTATATAGTTTTCTCTCACATAGTAAAGTATCTTTCCTGAGCCCTTCTAATACCTTGATCACCTGTGGCAGCTCATCCTGATATTTGTTTGCCACCATCTTCTTGTACATTATGTCAGCTAAATCCACTTTGATAGTGACCGTTGGCAGCCAAGAAAGACAATCCACATTTTGATGTTTTGCTCTCAGGCAATGTAAAATCTCGAAACCATATGCTTGAAGCTTCAGAGCCCAACGTGCAAGCCATCCTTTTGTTCACGCAGATTCTGTAGCCCTTGCAAAGAAGCATGATCCATCACTACTTGGAATCTTACCCCATGAAAATATACTCAAAACTGTTTGTAAGCTTAGATTACCGCTAAACACTCCCGCTTGGTCACAGTATACTTTTTTTCAATACAGTTCAAGCTTTGACTACAGAATTTGACAGGATGCTCTACGCTGTCATTGTCCTTCTGGGATAATACTGCCCCTATAGCGGCGAGGGAAGCGTCCAAATGCACTATGAACTATTTGTCAAAGTTGGGATATTGCAAAATGGGTGCACTTGCTAATGCGGTTTGCAACACATCATAAAACGTTCTGGCATCATTCCATCCAATCAAAGGAAGCGTTTTTTTTGCAACTCGTAAAATTTGGTCCCCAATGCAGCTGAAATTGGGAATGAACCATCATAATACCTGACCATCCCCAGAAAAACCTGAATGTTCCGTTTATTACCTGGATTAGTCATCTGGCTTATTGCTTCCACTTTAGCTGGCTGCAGTTTAAGCCCACTTGAATCTATGACAAACCTGAGGATTCCAATTTTTTTTAAAGAAATGTACTTCCGAGGCTTAATTTTTGATATTAGTGGTAGTGAGGCGCTGAAACACTTGTTCCAAGTGAGCAAGGTGCTCTGTAAACGTCCGCAAGAACACATTGATGTCGTTAAGGTAAACTAGGACGCAGGACAGCTTTAAATCACCTAAAACATATCCATGGCACGCTGGAATGTAGCTAGGGCGTTACACAACCCTTGTGACATGTGAGTCATCCGGAACAACCCTCTTGAGGTGATGATTGCACATTTCTCCCATTCTGCTAATGGCAATTCGATCTGCCAGTACCCTGAGATCATATCCATGGCGGAAAAATAATTTTCCCCACCCAATTAGTCTAACGCGTCATCAATCCGTGGAAGAGGATAAAAATCATTTTTTGTTATGTTATTTAGTTTATGATAGTCAATAACCACTCGATTTGAGCCATCATTTTTCTTTACAATGAGCACAGGTGATGCCCATGGCCTGTTTGACGGCTCTAGCATTCCTTGCACAACAAGTTTATCCACCTCGTCAGAGACAACCTCTTCTGTCACTTTTGAACATCTAATAGGTCATGATCAAATGGGAGGGTGATCCCCAATATCTATCCGATGTACCACCCCTTGAGCATACTCCAAATCATGATTGTCATGTGCAAGATATCCAGATATTTTTAAATAATGCCATAGCCTTACCTTGCTGGTAGTCCAATATCCTCCCATAAGCCAAAATCAAGAACATGAAGAACTTCCTCTATAGAAACTAAGTGTAGGTAAGCCACCACTTGGTGCCGCCAGATAGTTATTGTATTCTTCTGTAAGTTTGCTAGCAGCACTTTCACCTTCCCATTCCCAGGTAGCAGTAACCCTGGAGCCACATGTGGTTCAAGCCACAAGTTCTGGTGAGGCGCCATATTTTCTCCATAAAGCCCTTTAGGAACATCGATTTCAAGCCCAGTGCCTACTATGCACTGGTGTCCAGGCGGTAGACTCAAAGTGCTCGTTGCCCAAAGTGGGTTCCCTTTATACTTGTACATCTGATTGGGGAGGGTCCTGGTCCGCCACCTAAGTTGTCAATAATGAACAGGAATCACTCCGTTGCTGTACATTAGATTGATTTGACTAGAGAAGAACAGATTCATTGGGATTACACAAGAGGTAAAATATATGGGGATCTGTTGGCCTTAAATAGTAAAAGTTTCTTCCGCCATATTTATCAACACCAAATTTCCTCATAAATGCTGCACCGATTAACATGTCATAGTTGTTATTTGGCAAAACCACTGCCAGAGCGGATGCCTGGACTGACCCAAATCATAAAGGCAATGCGCTATATGCTCCTTCAGACACAGTGCTATGCGTTCCCATGGTCCCATATACTACTCAATGGTCCACATCCGATTTCAACAGAAGTTTATCCACTAACCAAGTAGAGACTATGTTCACAGGGGCTCCCATGTCTATGATAGAGCATATTTTTGTATTTTGAATAAAAATGTCGCATTAAGTACATTCTGAGTAATAAAAACCATCATCATTTATTAAATGTACGTCCAATGGCTTTGTTTTACTCAAAAAAGGAAATGCCCTTGCTGACCTGAGGATACTCACTAGCAATTTTCTCTACTAGAATGGCTACATTAACCCCTACCAAAGAGGCGACGTTTGTCGAGGGATCTGCATTGCTGGTCTGTTCCAGGATCTGCCATGCATATGGCTTCTGCACATCCTGGCGGAACTTGGGGCTCTGTGGTGAACTTTTACTCTTGGAAGCAGAAGCAGGGGTATCCGATGAAAGCTGCTGGTATAATAAATCATCAAATTGAGGTTCAAATTTTACACAAAAAGACATTTGGGAATTGTTAGGGACAAGTGAATTGAACTTAGAAGAGGTAGAGCGTCCTGTCTCTACTCCGCTTGAGCTTTTCCCTGCTCAATTTTCTCAATTGGCATTGTATACACTTGTGGTTTGCTAAGGAAATTACACGCATAATGGCCTCTTCATCCACACTGGAGGCAAGTGTTCATAAAAGGTTCATGTATATAGCTTATGGCAGAAGGACCAGGTTAGAAGTTGCCGGTATGGTTCCAAGGTCATGGATGAACTGGTGAAACGTACATGGGATGAAAGTGGTCCACTGACTTGTATGAGGGATGAATATGCTCCAGCAGCTGATAACCCAGTTGCTGCGACCTATATCCTGAAGAGTTTGGAGTGGAGACAGCAGAGGTTTTTCAGGCTACTATGGGGGCGCTGATTATGGTGAAGAGTTGACATAAGGTGTTCACAATTCGGGTAAGTCTGGCATCTCTGTCCAACATGTGAGACATAGCGTTATATAGTTCCCAATGTGGTTTTACAGCTGCCGTCATCACTATACTGACATCCTCAGTGGAAAAATGTTAGCTCCAAGTAGGACATGTGCTTCCACCAAAAAATGCTTAGCAAATTCTAACAGGGTCTTGTTTTGGAAAAACTGTATAGTCATAAAGTCAGCTTTCCGTTGGTCCATCTTGGTAGCGCCCCCAAACAGCTGAAGAACAATCGCTTTAACTTCTTTGTAAGATACCAAGCTATTTAAAAGATAGCAGGCAACTTGATCAGTGTTTTTCACATCTAAAGCGGACAGCAACAGTTTTGCTTTTTGTCAATCAGTAGCCCCTTCCACAGCAAATTCAAAACGCTTAAAGTAACTGTGTAGAATCCCATCACAACTAAAAGGAGGTAATTTTTCGATTTGAACAACTTCACTTTGCTCCAGGTTCCTGCCATAAGGAGCAGGCGAATTGGTTTTGGAGTGACTATAGGAAACATCCCTTTGTGCAATATCATACAGCTGGATGGACGGACTCAAATCCGTCAAAAAAGACTTGGAAGAAGTGGTGTCATGCGGGGGGTTTATCATAACACCTGAGGGATATTTGTTTGCTGATCCATAGCATTTTTCCCCTGAATCGCCACTAACTGCCCCACTTTCCCCAGCTCTGGCATTCCCCACAAAATGTTCATTGATCAACTTCTCCGCTTTAACCAGGCATTTACATCATCCATACTGAAATTCCTGTTGCAGCATTTCATACTAATGTTGCAACTTTTGGCGGAATTCCCTTTCACGTTCAGTTTCTGTTCCACAGCTTATAATTACGAGAGGACCTCTTCAATTATGTTTTGCAGGTGGGTTTGCTGCCAGCTACCATTATCTGCTTGTTGATTGGCGTCATTTATTTGGTTAATGATGGAGGCTTGTTCCCATACCAATTCCTCATTGGCCTGTTGAATGGTATCAAGGCGCCCTTGCATGTCCACATACTCTTGTCTCACCAATTGGAAGAGGAAAGGCTCGTTGGTGCTCAGCCTGACTAACAACTTCCAGTTTTGTAACCTGACAAATAAGCTAGAGATATTATTGAGATGTTGACCAAAGAATAAGCGCATTATCTGCTGCTTGCTGGGTACTCCATTCGATACTAATTTGGGTTAATTTAGCCAATAAAGAGCCAACTTGGTCCGCCACTTGCCGTTCCATCAGTGTCATTTTTCCCTAAGATGGGCAGTCATGGCTTTGAGAGCTTCTGCCCATTTTGCTATCTCTATCATAAAGCACTCATTATTATTCCCCAACGTTGTTACGTCCTGAATTTACTCCACCAATAGGCCATTCTGATCCAGAAGTTCTCTTATTACTCGAGGTAATTCTAAATTTAACTGTGGTACCAAAAGGTTCAATCAATGGCAGACGTCCCCCACGCGATGGTCCATCTGTACCAGCGCCCCTTGTACCTCTGAAAATGAACAATCAAGGCGGTTGAGCAGGAGACAAGTATCAAATTGTTGGTCTGAGTGAATTGTAACACATCACCAATTTCTATATTGTGGTGAGCCAGCACACGCAGTAGTTGGCAAATCGATAGTTGCACATAAGTGACTAGATATTCCTCAATTCCGTGGGTACCAAGGTGGCGAGCTAACCCCATTGTAGTCATGTCCAAATATGACATGTACAGGGCGTACCGATTTTCTTGGTCTCATTGGTTATAGAATAAACTCAGGGCGTTTTTCCCAGCCTCATCTTCATATAGGTAATATCTGCACAATAGTCACTCCATGATATTCCGCAACTGCTGAGGTGTCACATTTGTGGAGCATCCTTGTTGGTCGGTCATCAGCCTAAGGCAATTCTATAATTGCAAATTCTTCATAATTCATCATCCCCTGGTTTGGTCACTTAAATAATTTCAGTTCATTGTTAGGTGCATCTTGTGATTCTTCAGCATACCGCACACAGAACCTGATCAAATTATGTCAGAACAAAAATAAGGGCTTGTCATCATATCCTGATGAATGACTACAGTTGACCAGTGGTCCCCTGTAGTGAGCACCACTTTAAATTCTTAGCGTCTAGGATTGATTTCGCTGAGCCAGTTTGTACAGGGTATTAGCCACTGAGCAACCAAATTAGATGATATGAAGATTGCCAACTTCCTAATAAAACTCGATAAACTATATATGGAGCTATTGCCCCTTATTTTGACCTTTATCTAGTATAAAACGCAGACTTATCTGCAATCACTTAATCACTGGAAAAAGACCTCCTATTCAATACTCCATGTGACTCTTTGTATCTTGGTTTCCCAAGACAGATGCATCCTCAGCTTGGTAGTCTCTATTCATCTTCCCTTTTTTAAAAGCTCACATTCATATTAAATCTCAGCATAATTCCCCTTGATTCACTGAATGGTCATCATTTTGATCAATTATAATTTGTATACCCTTTTCCATAAATCTCAAAACTCATCTTGATTCCCCCTCTGATCCGCCTTATGGGTAGAGTATCGTCCAGTCATATAAACTTCCCAACACAGAAAGTTGCATTGGTGGCAACTGCACGTCTTGTGGGGGCAACTCTCAAGGGTGGGAGAGGCAGTGTGGATGACAACTCCTCCAGGGTTTGCAGTTGCTGGCCTTTAGATTTGGGTAGGGGGCTTGCGTGCCAGCGAGTGATGGCACAGAGGCCGCCATGTGATTATAAATGTGGGCAGAGGTATAGTAAGACCCATGAGAGGAGCTGAAACTGAGCTTGCCCTTGAGGGGGCGCTCTAGGTCCTGCTTGTGGGCTGAGCCAGCGGCAGCTGAGGCGGCTATGGAAGCCAAGTCCATGAGTGGCGAGGCAGGGGCGCTCAGGTTCTGCTCTATCCAGGGAGCAGTTTTGGAGGACTTGGCAACTGAACAGATGGAAGGGTCTACATTAAACAGATGCGCAAAAAATGAATGAAGTAGTGGGTTTGGCATTGGGGGAGAGGCAGATTATCACATTTACAATCCGCTGCCACATGGTGGGATTGAGTGACTGTATAACCCAGTTGGTAAACATAATCAGGAGGACTTGGTTGATGGTTCATTTTGTCAGATCAATTGGTGGAATTTTTATAAAATTAGAGAGGTAGATGGAGGCTGCAGCAAGCTAGGTGGGGAATTTTATTTTATTAAGCGGAAAGAAAGAGAATGAACTGACAACTACTCAAGGGCTGGACAGTTGACTTAAGAACTGGGCTAAATGCATGGGGGAGTTATTGAGGGATTGGTTGTTTGGGTGTTGGTGATGGGATTTGATTGGCTGGCTTGGAGGGGGGTAGAATGCCGCTCCAGATTTTGGCAAAAGTCAAGAAAACTTTTTCAAATTTTCCCAGATTCTTGTGGCCAAGCCAAGTTGATACTGCTGAAATGGGTCCTGGTGACCCAAATCAGCCTGTTTACATGGTTTAGGTGGTCCAGATTTGTCCCAGGAGGCAGGGATCCTTAGATTGGATTATTTGTGACTTGAGCTGATCCCTCGATTAGACTACTCATGCGATCTGAACCCCCTGAATCTGTTTCAGAGCACTGGGGCAGATGGTCCAAGTTGTTCAGGCCCTGGTTTGAGATCTGAGCTATATCCTGATCTGATTTCTGGAGCAGGTCAGTCTGGACCGGCTCCCCCAGTCTGTAATTTGCCAGCCAAGCTCCAATGTTGGGAATTGCCATTTTCTAAAAATTTGATATGGTTTGTCTGTGGAGTGGGTGGTCCCAGGGGCCTCTCCATGCCCCCTGATGTGTACGATCTCCCTGAAGACCCCTTTTATCAAACTTACCAGGGTTGAGGAGGGGGGAAGAGGTGGTAGTGGGATATTTTTGGTGGAAAAGCAGTCACCCAGCGCTCATCTATCACATGGGCTAGGTCGCCCAGCTGTGACAGAGAATCCACTGGAGCCTTGGGGCCTCTTTTCATCTGGAAGGGGTGCTGAACCCTATCCAGTTGCAAGGGCTGGTCCCCAGGACTTACACTACCCTTTCCTTTTTTGACAGGGAGGATTCTACCCCTGGGGGCATGGACCAAAGCATAGTTCTTGTGGCGCTCTGGTAACTTTATGGTCAGGATGGCCGCGATCTTCTGGGGAGGGTGGGGGCTGTTGGGTGGAAGCCGTGGAATTCCTCTACCAGGTCCTTGTAAGTTGTACAATCGCGCGCATTCACCCAGCTGTTCTCATATGAGGGGTAACCTTTCCAGGTGACCAAGTACTGAATGGATCAGTGGGACCTTCAGGAAGCTAAAATTGCCTCCACCTCTGATTCATGGGATTCCCTAATGACATTGGCTCTGGGGATGTTGGCCTTTCCCCCTTAAAGGGGTTAGGAGGGAGGTGTGGAAGACATTGTGCTGCTTCCAGTGTGCGGGCAGTCTCAGGTGGTAGGCTTCATTGCCTAAATCCTTCCCAACCTCAAAGGGTCCTGAGCATTTGGCTGCAAGCTTGTGGGTGGGGGCTTTCAGGGGAAAGTTGCGGGTATCTAACATGACAAGGAAACCAACCATGATCCCATGCCCTGGAAGATGCTTCCAATCAGTGAAGATTCTTGTAGTCCTCAATGGACTTTGTCAAGTGTTCGCAAACCAGGTTGTTCATCTTTCAGAGAGAGCTTACGCAGTCCATGGTGGCAGGAACTGCTGAGGAGAGTTGGGGGCCAATCTGGGAAGAGGGGCTATACCCCAGACTGGCCTCAAAGGGAGAGAAGTTGGTTAAGGAATGTAGGAAGTTGTTGTTTGAAAACTGTGCTAGAGGCAGATCCTTGGACCAGGTGTCTTGTGAGGCCGTCACACAACAGCGCAAGTACTGCTCCAGTACCTGGTTCACCCGCTCAGTCTTCCCATTGGACTGGGTGTGGTAGGCAGTGGATCTACAGGGCTTGATGTGAAGGAGGGTTGCAACTCTTCCCAGAACTGGGACATCAACTTGGGTCCCTTGTCACTCACTATCTCCTTGTGGAGACCAAACATGGCAAAGACATGGTTTATAAATAAATATGTGGTCTCCACCACAGTGATAGAAGAGAGGCAAGGAATGAAGAGTGCAAACTTGGTAAATCAGTCCACAACTACCATGAGCTCATCAGAGCCACAGGAGGGTGGAAGCTCCACAATGAAGTCCACTGAGATTGAGGTCCATGGCCCCTCAGCCTGCTGCAAGGGGTGTAACAGTCCCTTCTTTCCGTTAACGTTCTGATTTTGCCTGGGCGCAGGTGACACAACAAGAGATCCAAGCGGGAATGTCCTTTAAGGACCCAGGCCAGTTGTAGGTTCTCTTTATAAATTCTGCACACTTCTTGATACCGGGGTGGCTGACAGTCTGGGGTACATGGTGTTCCTCAATGACCCAGCTGCATAGGGAAGGAGGAACCCAAACCTGATCACAGAACCAGATTGGTTCATACTGCAAGTATATGGAGATTTCTTGCAGCACATGGGCTCTAACTCAGCAAGAAGCTCGATTCCTTCAGGGCAGCAGGTTTGGGAAGTGTGGACACGTGGGAGGAGCGGAGCGTCAGGGTCAAAATCAGCAAAGGATACAGTAGGGGGGCCAAAGAGAGGATTTGGGAGGGAGGCACCACAATCGTAAGGTCAAATGGGTCTTCCTCCCTGTTGGGAAATAGGGAGGGGTTATGGCTGAGCATGTCCAGCAAAACGTTTAGGGGACATTTGAGGAATTCATACTTAAAAATGGACCCACAGAGGTCTTGATATGTGTGATTTTCCGGTGTCCTAGCTTTTGAGGTTTGCGGTAGTAGAGCAGGGCCTTATAGACTGTATGAATGATAATTTTGTGCTGGGTGCCCTGCAGGAGGTATCACCAGTGGGTGAGTGACCATGCCACTGCCGCTAGCTCCTTATCATATATTGGCCATGCTTGCTCTGTTGCGGTAAACTTCTGGGTGTAATAAGCCATCAAGTGCTCAGCTCCCTCATGCTCCTATATCAGCACAGCGCCCACTGCCACTGACAAGGCATCGCAGGCTACTATGAAGGGGTGGGATGTTTCATCATGCCGCAGGACGGAGGCTGTAAGAAACACCTCTTTGATAGCCATAAAGGCCTGCTGGCACTTGGGAGACCACTTAAAGGGGGCGTTCTTCCCGGTGAGGGGGTGCAGGGGTGCTGCCATTTGGGCAAGAGTGGAAAAAAATTTCTAAAAAAGGTATCAGTTCTAAGAAAGTTGTGAAGCTGTTTTTGAGTGTTTGGAGTAGTCCAAGACTGAATAGCATCCAGCTTGCAGGGGGGACAGCATAAGCATCCTTCAGGACAAGATTCCCTATGAAGGTAACTTTGTCCTTGAAGAATTTGCACTTGGAGGGTTTAACAAATAGCCCTGCCTTGTGGAGGACTGATACTACCGCTTTGAGGTCCCTGGCATGTTGTTCAATGGTGGGGGAATGGACCAAAATGTCGTCAATATAGGCCACCACACATGAGAAGCGCAATTCCCCCAACACATCATCAATGAGGCGCTGGAAGGTGGCTGGCGCATTCTTCAAGCCAAACGGCATCACTCTGAACTGGAAAACCCCAACAAGTGTGGATGGCTGTGAGCCACTCCTGTCCCCTCGCCACCCTCATCTGATTGAAGGCGCTCACCAAGTCCAACTTTGAGAAGATGTGAGACTTGGCAATGGCCTGGGCGATGCTCTGCTCTAAGGGTAAGGGATGTGTATCAGGGATGGTAAAGTTGTTGAGGTGACCATAGTCAATGCAGAGGCGCAGGGACCCATCTGCTTTCCTAGTGAAAACTATGGGGGAGGCGACTGGGGAAGACTTATTGATAAGCCACCCCTTCTCTAGCATCTCATTCATCCAACTGCGAGAGCCCTATCCTCTTCCTCTGTATAGGGGTAGAGGGGGCAGTTAATTTTGACTAGGTCGACTGTCAGCTGGAATGTCAAGTCATATTCAGAGTGTGAAGGGAGCTTGGATGCCAATGACATGTCGAAGATGGCCTTATATGGGGCTAGGAAGGAGGGAAAGTCTAGAGGGTGGTCAACTAGGATGGGGTCCGGTGGGGAGATGGAACCAAGAGATGTTCTCTGGGGAAGGGTTTTTAGCAAGGGAAACTCACCACTCAACTTGAGGTTTTTGAACAACAAGGAGTTGGTTGCAAGATTGATGTGAACTTTTTGGCAGTGCCACTAGCTCACCCCCAAGATTACAGGGTAGAGCAAGTCCTGTACCACTGAGAAGTAGTCAGTGAATCCAAAGTCATGAACTGAGAAGTGCAATGAACGTTGGATGCAGTTGGACATCATGGACTCTGACGTAGCGCCCAGGATGGATGAAGCTTCCTCCATCATTAGGTCCAAGGACTGTGCCACGCCAAGGTCAATAAAGTTACCCATCACTCCAGTGTCGAGGAGGGCTTGCACTGTGATTTCCCCTGACTCTGAGGAAAGGAAATGTGAAACAAGAAGTACACTTGGTCCTCTTTATTAGGGTGAGCCAGAGAAAGGGCAGCCGAGGAGGGGGCATGTCCCAACATCAGGAGAGACTGGCCTGGGGGTGCAAGGGTGGGGAGTGACTTATGCGGGGTCTCTACTACTTCCTTGTCCCAAATGGGTAGTTGAGGGTTAATGCGTACACCCGCTCCACTCTCTTCAGGGGGGAGGAGGGGTCACCCGGGGGGACAATTTCACCACACCAAGAAGACCCTGAATGCTGGGGGCCCAACGATCCAGCCTCCTGATATGGGCTGGGGGCAGGCAGTACCATAGGCAAGGGTTCCCCCTGGGGGAGGTACCCAAGGCGGCCATTGAGGGGGATCAAAGGGAAGCCAGACCAGGGGGGCGCTTCCCTGGCTGTGACCACCGGCAGGGGGAGTTGTGGTATGGGATGCTTCAGGGGTGACGATGGGACATGTGGGGTTGTGCAAGGCCTGGCCCTAATTGCACAGGCCACAGAGAATGCGACCTCTAAGGATCTGAGGAGAGGGTTCCAAGCTGTGTGGGCCACCGCGGTGGGGTCCAGGGCAGCGCAGAATGCAGACAGCGATTTCAACAGGGATGGGTACCTTTGGAGCCAGGACTGTAAAAGCCTCAATCAGGGAGGGTAAGTTCGTGGCTGTCTGTCTCAAGGTAAACAGACGGAGATGGCGCGCTGGTCTCAACTCAGGGGCCTGGACCAAGGTGACCATCCCAACAAGGGAGTGGGGTTGCCTGACTTGGCAGCAGAGCGGAGCACTTCCTGACCTAGTGACGGGCGTCCCCATCCAGGGTGTCAAGAAGAGCCACACTCTGCTGTGCATCAGAGGGAAGCGGGGATTTCCCACCATCAGCAGTGAGGCGCACCTGGAGCTCTGCCAGGACGCTAAGGATTAGATTGGCCACCTCATCAGAAGGGACAGGGGGAACCCCCAACCTATTGCATTAACTGGTGGGGTGGTGCTCGCCATTGGTGCTCGGCGGGGTGGGGACCAATTCAGCAGATCCTGGCGGCAGGCCCAAATGAATGAGGCCACCAACCAACAGGAGAAGGCCGGTTCACAGAGGGAGAGCACATTCAGAGTGAGGGCGTAGGCCAGTGCCTTGTCCGTGCCAGTGAGGAGGGCGGAGAAGGCCAAGATTAGAGGTCAGTTCATTATGTCATGGATTTGGCTAAGAAGAACAAGACTGGGCTCCCAGTCGGGGTGTGGAAGCACCCAGTGGAGGCCCCAGAATGTCAAAGGCATAGCAGTCTGTGCAACTAAAACAAGTGTGGTTCTATGGAAGACATTAGGAAAGTAAAAGTTCAGTAATGTACCAAAGGTCCCCAAGGAAAACCAGATAGTTGCATTGGGGGCAACTGCAAGTCTTGCAGGAGCAACCCCCATGGCCGAGAGAAGCAGGGAGGATGATGACTCCTCCAGGGTTCACAGTTGCTGACCTTTGGATTTGGGTAGGGGGGCTTTCATGACAGCGAGGGATGGCACAGAGGCCACCACATGATTACAAATATGAGCGGAGGTATAGTAAGACCCATGAGAGAGGCTGAGACTGAGCTTGCCCTGGGGGGGGCGCTCTAGGTCCTGCTGGTGGGCCAAGCCAGTGGCAGCTGAGGCGGCTATGGAAGCCAAGTCCATGAGTGGTGGGGTGGGGGTGCTTGGGTGCTGCTCTAGCTGGGAGCAGTTTTGAAGGACTCAGCAACTGAACAAACAGAAGGGTCTCCATTAAATGGACAAGTGAAAATGAATGAAGCAGTGGGTTTGTCGTCAGGGGTGAGGCAGATTATTGTATTTATGATCCGCTGCCTTGTGGTGGGATTGAGCGACTGGATAACCCAGTCAGCAAACATTGGCAGGAAAACTTAAGGCAATGGCGCATTTCGTCAGATTGATCAGCTGAATTTTTATACAATTAGAGAGGTAGATGGAGGCTGCGGAAAGCTAGACAGGGAATAAAATTTTTATTAAGTGGAAAGAAAGAGAATGAACTGACAACTACCCCCAGCTGGGGCAGTTGCCTTAAGAACTGGGCTGAATGCATGGGGGAGGTATTGAGGGATTGGTTGTTTGGAGGTTGGTGATGAGATTTAGTTGGCTGGCTCATAGGGGGGTAGAATGCTGCTCCAGATTTTGGCAAAAGTTAAGAAAACTTTTGCAAATTTTCCCAGATTCTTGGGGCCAAACAAAGTCGATACTGCTGATCTGGGTTCTGGTGACCCAAGTCAGCCTGTTCGCATGGTTTGGGTGGTCATGATTTGCCATTAGGCAGGGATCCTTAGATCAGATTATTTGTGACTCGGGCCATTCCCTCAATTGGACTACTCGTGAAATCCAAACCCCCTGGATCCATTTTGGAGCATTGGGGCAGATGGTCTGAGTCGTTTAAGCCCTGGTTCAAGATCTGAGCCATATCCCAATCTGATTTCCAGAGCAGGCCAATCTGAACTGGCTCCCCCAGTCTGGAATTAGCTGGCTGGGCTCTGATGTTGGGAATTTCCATTTTCCCAAAATTTTGATATAGTTTTTCTGGGGAGTGGGAGGTCCCAGGGGCCTCTCCATGTCCCCTGATGTGTGCAATCTCCCTGCTGACCCGTTCTATCGAACTTACCAGGGTTGAGGAGGGGGGAAGAGGTTGGAGTGGTATATGTTTGGGTTAAAAAGCAGTCACCCAGCGCTCATCTATCACATGGGCTAGGTCGCCCAGCTGTGACAGAGGGTCCACTAGAGCCTTGGGGCCCCTTTTCATCTGGAAGGGGTGCTGAACCCTATCCAGTTGCAAGGGCTGGTCCCCAGGACTTAAACCCTGGTCTTTCAGGATACTCCTCTCCCAACAACTTAGACCTGGCTCCCAGCAAACACCACTTTGGTGGTTCAGTTCACTGGTTTGCCCACCCACCTTCCCCCTGAGTTGCTCCGCCAAGAGCTGATGTAAGGTTTAACAGCCTATGGCTCCAACATCATCTTGAAATTTGTGGCCCCAAATGAGGCCACACGCCTCACTGGGCCTCATGTGTATGCCATGATCAGCCTGAAACAAACAAAATTGCCCAAAAATTCCCCTTGTACTGCTATCCCCTCTGTCCCTGACCATTCATCCTGGGCCCACGTCAAGGGCGGACAGATGATCTGTCCATTCTGTTTTAAGTTGAACCAATTAAAATGCAGGTACCCATCCTTAGCTGCTTCTAATGACGCTTCCCTTTTTGTCTGATGACCACCAATTTACCACCAACTAATGGAATTTCATGTGAAATTATGATAAGAAGGCGCTACAAAGGCTATTAAACTATTAGTTCTGTGGCTCTAGTGAAGATCAACATAATTGCAATGAAGTTATTAGTTCCATTGCTATAGATGATTCCAATTGGAAATACAGAATCCTGTATGAAAAAAGACCAAAATTGGGCTACGTGAGATGAGAATTGAGGTACTTTATTAATTAGAATTCAGAGAAAAAATTAGGAGAAAATTTAGTGGTTCTTCGTGAGGATTTCTGTGATTCACCCAATGAAAGATCTTTCCTAACAGATGACCAATTTTGCTGATTATCATTGTTATTAAAATATTTGTGATGTCAGATCTAATAGAGCTCTTGTTAGATGTTATTGACCTTCTTAGCAAGGACTTATATCCTTTGAAATGATTGTCATTTCAAATTGCTTGGTCATCTCAGATTGCTGAGCTTCTTCTTATTGGTTAGCCTCACCCATCATTGGAGGTCAATAACTCTGAAGGGTCTTTCTTCGGTCAAATTGAAAAAGACATACCCATCGTGGGTTTTTCAATTTCATTAGACTGAGATATCAAATCTCAATCTGGAGTAATTTTGGTCATATTAGTTGTATCTCCAAAACCCACCCCGCACCAGTTCTGGCATGGGGTATGATCATACCCCCTCCCCCAAAGCCTGTTGCTGCAGCTGCACCTGCAGCCACCGATCAGCCTCCACCTCGCCCCAGTGCCACACATGATTCTTCCAATCAAGCTCAGGATTGGACCTCATTTCAATCTCATACATCCTCCAACTGAATCAACCAATCCTCAACCATACACCATTTCCAATTCAATTCAACCAGAATCCATGAAAGTTTTTGGATGAACTTGTTAAATCAGGCAATATCCTTGAAGAACCATCACTTCAAGTTGACCAGTTCTTTAATGCAAAATAGGACGCAGAATTCCCCCCTTATTTATATTCCTAACAGCCAAATGCTAAATCATTCTAAAGCGACCAACAGCTTGCAGTAGAAGCAGCTGCCACACCAGATTGCCATCCCCTCTGAAAAGCCGCCGCCAAATCATTGGCAATGCTCATAAGAGGAATTCCACCTCCTGTTATCCTTGTAATCTTATTCCAAACAGTAAGATTAATATGAAACAATTACACAAAAATGTCAACAACGCTATCCAGAACGTGGTGATTGTAGCACGGAATCAAAAAGCTAAGATTACCTAAACCAATATTCCATGTTCATTAACTACCAGATGCCCATATTAAAGCTGAAAAAGCTTTAGCCAAATATATCAGCGCCATTTTCTTAGCTGGCAATTTTCATGAAATACCAATCATTAGTGATATTGAAACATGCCACTGATGCCCCAAGCCCCTTACTATCCGCCTTGACGCGTACCCTACTCTGGGATGAGGAAGCTGCTGCCAAAGATGAGCCCCTGATCCCCCCTCCCCTTCCATCATGGAGGGATAAGCGGTATCCACTGCCCACCTGGTTGGTTGTTTCGTTCAGTGTGTTTCTCTCAATCTGTTCATTTTAAGCGTTTTGTTTGAATCAATTAGTTACATTAGCTTTTTAGTTTTAGTTTTTAATTTAGTAATATTCATCCCCTGGTAGGCTTACCTTGGTTAAATAAAGAAAAGGCCCATCTAGTGATTCCAATAGAAGGGAAACTATGATAGAATCATCTGTACAACTTTCCATAACTATTTTATTAAAGCATATTGAGAACAGTTCATTCTTTCTCCCTTCATTGTAAAGAACCCAAAACACTTCATTACCTTCCCATAAGTTGTCTTTAATGTTGGACATCGCCTTGCAGTATGCAGTTGTTGTTATGGGTGCTCTGGAACTTTCATACTCAGCCAATTTTCTTTTTTGGATCGATCTGGTTCTATTATAATACTTTATGGTGAATTTTTAAATCCAAAGTGACTATTGAAACACCATCGTAGGTGTAAAATTATTTTTTATTAGTATCAAAGTTTCCAAGATTAACTTAAATCAATTAGCTCATATTTACGCTTCTAATGATTTAAAGGAATATTGGGGAATAGGTTTCAATATTTAGTATACTAAGTATCTCTTTTTTTGAGAGGTTAGGCCACAACCCACTTCTTGTCAATAATCATTTACCAATACTCAATGAGTTTTAAAGGCTCTCTATCAGGCCTTTAACAAAGGACTTCTTTGAGATGGGTTAGCACTTAATACTTGTTAAGATGTCACTATTTATGACACAATTGATGGAACTGATTACCAAGCTTAGAATTACTTTAGAAAAATTATCAATAAGTCAGTATATAGCAGCCTGTCAAATTGTGAGGTTGAAATCATTGTAAAGTAGCTAAATAAAATTAATCCAAATAAATCAGAACAGAAACAACAAAAGAGCCCCTTCTTACTTAAATCCTAGAAATAAATACGTTATACTTAATCTGTGCATGAACATTGTGAATTAGAACAAAACTTGAAAAAATCAAAAAACTGAAACTTTGGAAAAAAAGATAAAATAAGAACTATTGCTTATTTACAAAAACAAAATGTGCTATAAAACTATAATTCATTATTATTGTAAATTCAGTTTAATTTATATGAGAGTGAGGAAAGAGTAAGTAGGATGGATATAAACCTTTATGCTTAAAACAGTAATGAATTATATAGACATATCTTAAGAGTGGTAACATAGCGGGGTGGTTCCTGCTACATTCTGGGTTGTGTTTTGAATGAAATAGGTTCAAAACCAGCACAGGCTAAAAAACTTAGCATAATATTTGTCTCAAGGTCGACCCACCTCGTTTACTTTATATAGACATATCTTTATTTTGACAAAGTAAATGAAGACAATGATTGAAAATAAAAAGTTTTAAAAAATGCCTAAAAACTAAAGTTCATTATAGTTATACTTGATTGCAAACATAAACTCAAGAAATGGGAAGCTTAAGTTTATGAGATGATTTGATGAAGTAGTTTAAAATAGTTGCAAATACCCTCATGTGGAATATCAAGAAGCATAATTTTTTAAGGTTGAAAAGATTAATAGAAGAGGATAACATTACAAAAATTATTTTAGTCTCTTAGAAATATACCTAGCAACAATGCCATAATTCCTAAAATAACTTATGAAAAGTACACCAGCTTCAGCTAATTTTCCTGTTTGCACAATTTGTGTACCAGTTGAACCTCTATTAATGGAAGAATTCTGAAACACACCAAAGTTACCTGTCTTTTATATGGATAATGTACCTGATTTTTAGACTGTCTGGCATGCTTATGTATGGATAAAGCTACTGGCAAAATTAGCTCAATTTAACTAATTTCCTGGGCATTAGCTATCAGGATCTGGTGCTACCCCAGTTTAAAAGAGAAAAAGGCTATAGGGTGAAGCTATGGGTGTGATAATGAAAATTAGCAACTCTGAACAGATATTGTAAATAGGAAAGATAGTGATTTATAGTGAAGGGTGACCATAGGTATGACGTGTAGGATAAATGGCCTATGATTAGCTATGATTGATAGAAGTTAATTTGTAAAAAAATGGCAGAAGCAGTTTCCATTATACTTTACCAAGAAGAATTACTCATGTCTAAAAAATGCAATAAGTGACTTGATTGCTCTCATTGCTATGCTTTTGGCCCTACAACTTTTTTGAGATCATCATTGCGCTATGGTGCCAGCATAAAAAACCAACAACAATAACTCAAAAAGTGTAAAATCCAAAAGGTCCAGTATGACTTTAAAGACACCAAAAAAGATATAAACATAGCTATCCAATTGCTGAAAATAAAGCTGGGCAAAAATATTGATTAAACAAATAGTTTTGATTATGAACTACAAAAAATGTAATCTTAGAAATAAATATATATAGATATATGAAAAATGGATTTTAAAACTACCCTCTCGTTGCAATCACTAATTGCATCAAAATAATTCAAGTCAAGGTAGGTTTGATAATCTCTTTGAGGAGATTAGTGTGCACCTAATGTTGGTAGTAGTTGGGCTAGCAAATTAAAGGGCACAGGTTAGGCTCTGCACCGTCCAAAATTTGTAAATGCCCCAGTGACACTGATGGCCTTGATATAAATAAAAAAAACTGGCAGTTAGTATTTCCCCAGAGATTTTAGCCTGGAAATCAAAGTGTAACCAGTTCATCAATACTCCACATTCTCAGCCCCTGTTGTCAGTGGAGCATGGGCTCTGAGTTTTCCTGGATACTAATCAAACGGCACTTTGGGAAAAGTTCTGTGGAGATGTGCACAGCCATTTTCCAAAAGCAGTATATGAAGCACCACACTCCATGACCCACGGTTGGTTGGATCTCAGGTTCAAAAATAAACAAGCAGCAGATAAAGCTGCACAGGTGCATGTGGTGATAGCCCTCCTGAATGGTCGACAATTGGTTGAGACAAAGTGCACATGATGGAAAAAGTCTTACCAAATTTTTGTAACGTTTGACTTCCTTCCACAACTATTAAGCGCACAGTGCTGGAGCACCACCCAATGGCTGGGTTTAAGACATATGGGAAATTCACCCCTTCAAAATGCAATGCTTTACACTCATGTTGGATCTGTGCATGGCAAAGCAATTGCTGTGATCACCCCATCTGCAGTCATTGCAGAAGATTTGACCAAAATCCCCTTACACTGCAGTTGTGTTAGTTGATGGGCAGGAAAATCCACTCATTATGCATCATAGCGGATAGCGCGCCCCCTATCTGCACCTTTTGTTGCATTTTTGGCCACAAGGCCCATACCTGCCCCATCAAGAAAGGGATTACACAAAACGAAATTTTCTTAATGCAATGGGAAGTGCAGACTCCCATTATAAGCTAGCTATAGACACTGACGCCACCTTCCTATGGGGTGCACAGAGGTAATAATTTAGTTCAAACTTGTGTCCCCACTAGAAGTGAAAAAAGGCCAAGCAGGCCTGCTGAGCAGCGTCCAAGACAGCAGCCATGGCTGCATCTGTGATCCCGCCTGCCCAGACCCAGGATGACATCAAGTCATCTGCTTCTGAGGCAGCTCATGAATCCATTCACCAATCAGATTGGGCAACCAACCTGAAGACTTGATGGGTGAGTCAGATTTACCCAAGCAGAATTACCAAGCCTTGATCAAAACCAATTTCTACCATCCATTTCTATCCCAAACTTTTGTCAACTGTTGATGGTGCACAGCAGGAGCACACTGTTTCAAATGTTCATGCTAAATCTCATTAAAAAATCCAAAAACGAAAATAAAACCTCTGGCATGAAAGTTACCCTCAAACCTCATACACAGGGCTGACATTTTAATTGCACACAAGTTCTGCTAATCAGGCAGAGCTGGAAGGGCAAGGGGACCCTTAACATTGCACCTAAGGTGCAATGGGGGAGCCTTCACAACAGGGATGTTGAACATTGATGAACTTAAGGCCTCACCAACCTGGGCTAGGAAACTGAGTTTTTAAAAATAATTTACCTTTGGACAACCTGGCCATCCAGGAAACCCACTATCTACATGGTGCTGAGGATACATGGGCAACCATGCTCTCCCCTCCCTCTCTTTTGGTCTCCACACTGTGAGGTGCTTATACATGTGACCCATAATTTTAAATTTATTTCTAAAAGTTTGTACCTCAATGGCCATGTGCTTGTAGTGTCCTTTTTGTGGGACGATGAAGTGCACGCTATCATTAGTATTTATGCCCTGACTTGTGAACGGGATCACCAGGAATTCTTCTTGGTCGTTACTTCCCTCCCACTTCCATCTGACCCATTTGTGGTGGGTGACAAACTGCTGAGCCAACCCGGCCATCAACTGCTGGCCTTCAGCGCCTGCCCCTCCGCAGGGACATGTAGAATTTTGCATTATAAAATCACTTTGTGGCTGTTTGTACCCTATCTGAACATGCACTGCTGCTCTTAACATGTCCCATCCCCATGTGCACAATGGTCAGCTGGGGTCTATGTCCCACATTGACCTTATTCTTGCCCATTGAACTTTTGGTCTCATATTGCACACTTTACAATGACAATAATTGATTTCTCTGACCACGGGTTGGTGTAAATTTCCTTCTCTTTGTTGCACCCAGCGGCACAGGCACCAAAGTGGTGCAAACTTCTCTCAGCTGAAATTACATCGCCCAGGTTTTCCTCATGGGTGGATATCAAAACCTTGGCACCAGAGCTCACCACACCATTCTGTGCAGACCCACTTTTTACCTGGGCAATTTTTAAAGTGAATGTTGGGCCATGGGGGAGCAACTCCAACCCATGCTCATAATTAGTCAGAGCCCCAAAGCCCCCAGCAAGTTAATAGGCCTTAAAGGTCTTTGGTAAGCTAAAAGGGAAAAGAGATTGCAAAAAGCAGTCCTTTATTAAAATGATACACAAGATATTTATAGAACCTTGATGGATTGGGAATGGGTGCATTCAGCATTGATTGCTAATGAAAAGGAATATAAATAAGCAAATTAATTTAATACAGGGGGATAGCCCTCTACCACTGCCTCCCAAGTTCAATCCCGGTAATGGACTTTGGGTAGGGGACAATTTTGACTGTGTTGGTTTTGCACACCAATGCCCCAAACTGAGATAGCGAATAGCAAAGGCGGTCCATGGAGTTATTGGCCTATCATACGCCGTGCATGGAGGTTTTCCGGGTTTTATCTATCTTTCCCATTTTCTTCACTTCCCTAATCGGTGCAGTATTGTCCCCAGGTCAGCCCACCTCGAATAAAATTTAAAATATAATACAGGGGGAGTGGGAGCATCCTTAGCATTAGTTGACAGTGCTCCCAAAAGGGTAAATTGATTGGGTTGATGTTGGATGGTAATTTCCTGTGGCCCAATTGATTATTTGGAATCCTCAGCTTTAGTCGCCAGTGCTGAATTTACTGTTATTAATTTACAATTAACTTATCAGGGTCAATCCCCAATACTTCATATTGGGCTTACCCCAAGTTGATGAGGAGCCCAATCTGGCATCCGCCCATAGGTGGATTGCACCCCTAGTCAAGGGCTTCCCAATTAAGAGAGAATCCTGACATAACCCCTCCAAGCCTCAGCTAGGGGTCAGAGCCAAGGTGGGGGCACCAGATCTGAGCAGCAGGTGGAACAGGCCAAGGTAGCCAGCGCAGACACAACAGCAGAATCTGGCAAGCTTCACGTGGAGTGGCCCAAGAATCAGCATAAGAGCTGACATTGGCGCTGAGGCTGGCATCAGGATTAGCACTTAGCATTGGCACTGAGGCCAGCATCAGGATGAGGTCCCAGCATCAGCGCTGGGCTGGCATCAGCATAAGAGCTGGCATCAGGGATGGCACCCCAGTAACCTGGTCTTGGACACCCAGGCTAGTTTTGGGGGCTTTAGTCCCCACTCATCCTGGCTTGCCCTCATGGTGCAGGGCAAGGCCAGGTTGTTTCTCCTGGGTTGTTTAGGCCCAGGGTATATGCCTCAGACCGATGGCCCTTGGCTGTGACTGCCCCTATTCTTTTCCCCAATTTAGCTCTCATAGGGAACTTGGGGCACCTGGCAGGGAGCACCAGTTTTGTCAGGCCACAGGGGAGCAACTCCAACCCATGCCCATAATTAGTCAGTTCCTCAAAGCCCCCAGCGAGTTGATAGGCCTTAAAGGCCTTTGGTAAGATAAAAGGAAAAATGATATTGCGAAAATGGTCCTTTTTAAAATGATCCTCAAGGTATTTATAGAACCTCAATGGATTGGGAATGGGTGAAAAGGCATTGATTGCCAAAGATGAAGGAGTATAGATAAATAAATAAATAACAATACAGGGGAAGTGGGGGCATCCTTGCTATTAGTCACTAGTGCTCCCAAACAGGTAACTTGATTGGGTCAACATCAGATGCTAATTCCTCACAGCCTGATTGATTGCTCAGAATCCTTGTCATTAGTCACCAGTGCCAAATTTACTATTATTAATATATAATAAATTATCAGGGCTAATCCCTGATATTTCGGATTGGGCTTACCCCAAGTTAATTGGGAGCCCAATTTAGCATCCGCCCATAGGTGGGTCACAACTCCTAGTCAGGGATTCCCCCAATCAAGGGAGAATTCTGACAGAAAACACCATCCACCAAGCATGCCACCTCACATCACGTTGCTTTTGAGCTACCTTTGCGGTCATTTTGTGCATGCTTGCAGAAGTGGAGCACTTGGAGTCTAATGTCCCTGCTGCAGGCTACAGCCTGGCTTGGGGTCACAATTGGGCAGAGGTGTCTGCTCGCCTCAACGCACTGGTAAGGCAACACAAACATCACTTTTGTGTACAGTACAAAGCAAAAAATATAACAGTGGGCAACATTTGCTCCGCCTACTTTTTCCAAAAATTCTTTGCACTGCGACAGAGCTTGGCTTGCACACAGGTGAGGCAGCCAGACCACTCCATCGCAGATACTCCAGATTAAGTGGCAATCAAAGTTTGAATTATTACTCTGAATTGTATCACTCTGATCCAGTCAACCCAGCCAAAGTTGACAAATTTTTTGATAGCGCACATGTCCGCACCATCTCCCATTATCTAGAGT
Organism: Massospora cicadina; assembly: GCA_022478985.1. NCBI lineage: Eukaryota > Fungi > Entomophthoromycota > Entomophthoromycetes > Entomophthorales > Entomophthoraceae > Massospora > Massospora cicadina. Next base: position 244,044 of record JAKSZP010003963.1, read on the forward strand.
TGATAAATTAAATTTCTTGGGGACAAACTCTGGTATGCCGTTTGTGTGCACCACATAGGAAATGCCCAGGTCCAGATGGGATTCCTTATGAGTTTTATACGAGATACTTTAATTATTTCTCCTCTTTTAGGCTTGCCTTAATGAATCAGTGTTTGTTAGAAACGTTCCTCCTTCCTGGAAGCCAGAAGGCTTTCACAATAACGCTGTATAAAAAAGGTGATAATCTGGACTTGGCCAACTGGTGCTCCATTTCACTTATTAACAAAAATACTTAATTACTTAATAAATTATGGCCAATCGCCTAGGGGAAGTTGCCTCTGATATTATTTCCTCTGAGAAATTTGGTTTCATCTACAAGTGATCTATATGTGATAACATACACATTGTAGCCAACGTCTGCCAATCAACGGCTACTGGGGCACTTGTTTTTTTAGACCAGCAGGAGGCTTATGATAGAGTCAAGTGATATTACCTTAAAGCCTGCCTCCACAAGTTCCACCTTCCCCATCAATTCATTAAATGGGTTATGTTGCTTATGGAATCTGCCGCCATGGCTGTGCGTGGCCCTGGCTTCCTCACTGATGTGGTTCACCCCCAAAGGGGCCTCCGCCAAGGGGACCCTTTGAGCCCACTCTTATATATTTTCAGCCTCATCCACTTTTACACAACATGAATGCCCGCCTTACTGTTGTCTATGTGCAAGGCCAAGCACCGGTTAAGATGTTGGAATTTTCTGATAATTGTGTGGTTGGAGTGTCTAACAACCAAGATGCATGCGCGCTTGAGGCTACTATCCAGGTTTACTCCAAGGTAGGTATTGCTGCACATAACACCTCCAAAACCAAAATCATTCTCCTTAGATAGTTTCAAGCCCGCTGTTAACCAGCACCCAAATCCTACCTGCTTCAGCAGCTAGCTCACGGGTTTGCTTGCCCCACCCACCCCATACCGCCCCGCTTATGCTCCCTTTCATGCCAAGGCCCACTGCTGGTCTGGTACGCCATTTGGATTTGTGGCTGGAGACAGGAGGGTACTCCTCATCAGTGATGGAGCACCATATTCTGGTCAATGTCACAAAGCTCATCGCCTCCATCAGAGCCTACCAAACTTCCCTACCAGGCAGGATCTGCTGGCCAACTCTATGCTCTTATCTAAAGTTTAGTTTGTGGCCCATGCTATCGCCTTTTCCCCATTTTTCTTCACCTCATTATATGCCCTCATGCAAGGGTGGCTTTGGTTAGGCCGCACACCGCCAGTGTGCCTGGATTTTAGGTTTGGCCCTCGCCATAGTGGTGGTATGGGCCTGCTCAACTTTGAGGCCTATGCCACCAAAATACTTGACACCTGGATTGATGCAGTCACCAACCTCACACTCCAAGCCCAACGCTGGTCACGCGCAACCTGCTCCAACTTTTCCCACATCCTGGGCCTCAGCAATCCTACCCACCCCATTCTCTGTTAAAATATCTTGCCACACATCCCTCTGCTGAGGTCCCACATGGGACGTCGCCCCACTTCAAACAAATTTTCCTCTCCATGCAGAGCTGAGTGGAGAATTTGCATCAGTGGGAACACCACCCAGAGGGGTCACCCTACTCCCCGCTTCACACACTGATTACAAGGTCAAGCCGTTCTGAACAGTTTAATACCAAGGAGGTCCCCTGACATGGCCAGGGTGGATTATCTGGATATGTTGGACATCCCCTATTTTCTAGAAGCCCAGAAAGACATCTGGAAGTACGCCCATCACCCTCCTTGCTGCTGCATGTTTTTTCCCACGTGTGGCGCTGCTTGAAACAGGTATACTATACTGCTGAGCGATCCAATGCATCACAATCCTCATGTGTTGTGTGTGATCAATATGGGACTTTGGTCCACCGCCTGGAAGAGTGCCCTCCATAAAAAGCAATCTGGCATGAGGTTCAACGTCTCTTTTTCCAGGAGCAATCACAACCCTTCAGCCTATCCAAGGACACATTCTCCTTGTCCTTAATTTACCTACACAAACTTTCCTCCAAGCCTTGGTGGTAGCAATTGCAATGTGGACTATCCAAATGGTAGTCTTGGATGCCATTTCAGGCTCTACTTCTACCCTTCAGAAAGCTGTACGCTGATTCCAGTCACACCTTATGAACCACTTTCAAGAATTGTTGTTTGACTACCTACCATCCCATCAATGATAGTTGGTCTCATCCTGGTTTCCAGTTTGGTTTATCACTTCAGATCCTTTACTTCATATGTGCTCAATAGTGGCGCAAGCCTCTACTCATGATACCCCCTTCCTTATTTGGCATTTCCACTGGCAACAGGAGTCAGCGTTAGCTTCTCTGGGTTGCCTCTAGCTTATATTAGTGCTTTTTGGTTTACATATTGAAAGTGTCCATCTCATGGTCAGCCTTCCCCAAATAAAATTCAAACAATGAGGCTATAAAAAATGGAAGTTTACTTAAATTAAAAAAATAGTATAAACTGCATGATGTAAAAATATTTTTTTACTACTTGCAATAAAGTTTATATGGAAAAGTACATGTTTAAGCATACAGTGAGAAAAGATAATATAAAAGTTACAGCTAAACCTATTTATGAGCAAATAAATGTTAGATACAGCTCCAGATGGAACCATGAGCTCTTCTTGTAGAAGAAATATGGGTAAGTGTGACAAGGGGACTATCAATTTTGAGTCCAAGATAGCAAGAGCAATAAACATGAATCTAAAGAAAAAGCTAAAGATATTTAGGACTTCCTCCTTGAAGCTGTATAATCTGAACAACATAAGGAATATGTTGGGAATATTATGAGCATATCTAGACTTGATAAAAATTAGGCTCATTAGTTATTGAAGAACCTGTGTTTATTATGATGATTAACTTTTGTTTTTAAACTAAAATTTTCATATTTAGTTTGAGATTGTTTTTTCCTATTTTGTGATAATTATATAAATATTAGATTGGGTGCACTAACTAGATCATAAGTATTTCTAAATGGATAGAGCTAAGGTGGCTGCTTACTAAAGGGGGTGCTTTTGATAGTGGTTAAGCCACTAGTTATTAATTATTTACTTGTTCAAAAGGTTCTCCATAAGTCAAATAAGAGGGTCTATTGCTTCTGTAACTGGAACTTTATTCTCATGGTTACAAGCATGTCCAACTTGGATGAAACATTTACTATGCATATGGAAACTTCTCCTGAGCACACTGGAACTCTCTCAACCTCTGCTGATGACAGGCAGGCTAAGTCAAACCATTTAACAATAATACCTATTTTTGCATTTATTAGCACCAAAAAATGACAATAACAAAGGTAGATTCTGTGAAATAGTTTATTATATTGATATGAAAATATAGATTATATATAATACTTAAAGACTTGGGTTGCTTGAAGTTGAACTTAATTTATGACATATCAATTTTCTTGGATGTATTTATGTATTTGCAGCTTGGCTTCAGGGCCAGTGGAGCCCAATTCCTTAATCATCTGGGATCTTCTAGGCTTTTTGCATTAATTGTACTGTGAAGCTTTAGTCTGTTTGTGAATGTATAGCTGCTTCTCTTAGTTATACAGTGTCACTTGGTGTTCTCATGACCCTTGTGGCTCTTGTAACTGCATGGATTCATCAGTTGTCTCAATCAATGACATCTGCAAATAAGTTGTTTTGTGTTTTGATGATATTTGCATCACTCAGCTTCATATGTAAGAGTTAATTATCCTCAAATGGGGCTTCAATAATTCTTTCAGCATTTTCAGCTAAACCCAGTTGTATAAAAGGCTGCACATCTGAGGCATCATCTGTGACTTCATGCGCATGAGCTCTGGGCTGATATTTATACTTGTACGTCCTATGACATCATGGTGATCAGCTGCCAAATCATTTTGGCAGTCAGGGATAAATAACAACCTCTGTCATCAGGAATTTTAGATTGTTCAAATCATATAAAAGGACCTCAGAACTCTGAAAATCTTTTTGATTGCTGGTCAATTAAGTTGAGAATTGATTTTTGTTCAGGCCAGCTATATTGTTAGTACTGATGTTAGTATCATTGAACTGGGGGGTTTGAGGAGAAGTTTTTCTATAGGTCAAGGAACTAATACCTACAGTTGAGACTTTTTAATCAAGGGGTTTCAATTCCCATATTATTTTTATAAATTGACCAATTGGTCACAATTTACAATAAAGTTTGTATGTATTTTTATATTGGATTGGGTGGATAACATCTAACTGTTTAAAAGGATCAACTGAGAATAACACCTTTTTTTGAGTTAAATCATTAAACACCTAAAATTGTACCATAATAAAGTAGTTAGCAACAACTAACCCTTTTCTTTAGTATAATTTTTAAGGGCCAATTGCTCCATTAGCTAAGAGTTGCTTATTGCTTATTTCAAGGGTAGTTAGCTGAGGTTATTAAGAATTAGAATATGTAAGCAAAGTACATTCTTTTAAGGGCATTAAGAATCTTTTTAGGCTTGTAGGTGATGACTGTGAATATTTTGTTAGGCTTGTAGGCAATAACTGTGAATATTTTGTTAGGCTTGTAGGCAATAACTGTGAATATTTTGTTAGGCTTGTAGGTGATTACCTTGAATATGAACATTGTGGTAACAAACTATTTTGTCAATAGAATTTCATATAGTTAACTCTATGATATATCTTCAGTAGCTGTTTAAATTGAAGATAAATTGGGTGTTTTGCAGCTTTATCATATGTACTCCTTTGAGAACATATCAAAAATGGGTTCTTTTTTAACTCTCGCCAAGCCTAAGCTATGTTTAACACTTATCTTTAGACTTATTGAACTAGTTGTTTTATATAGTAGCAAGGTTTATTATACTACAATTAAAAAACCTTTGCATCAGTAAAATTACCAAGGCTTTTACACCTGGTATATATAATAGATACATATACCTAATATATTAGTATCCTTATTAGTATCAAAGTGAGTATTAATGTGATAAAATTTTTACTAAAGGGTTTAGGAATTATTATAAAAAATTAATTTGTGATTGGTGTTATGTTAGCTGAACTTTATCAACATCCTTGTACTTGTATGGTCTTTATTAATCAAGTATAGTTATAAGGCTCTTTATAGTACTAATGTAAGAATATTTGTTTGTTTAACATAATGGTTTCATAGTTAAAAAAGTTAACCTGGTGAGACTACTACACTTAGCTAATTAAGGTAATTTGTAAATGCGGGATTAGACTAAATATTGGTCACTATAGTGAGATTGTTTTTAGAGCTCAATTTGGATCTGATTTTGTGAATTTAGGAAACATTTGAAAATTTTAATGTTACCAGGGGTAATAGTGATCAGTGGTGTAAGTATATGGGTGGAATTAGAAGTATAATTCAAAAAGGAGACTTTGGTGGGGATGGGAGCTTTTATAGTAATTAAGCGAAGTGGTGGCTAAACAGTTTTAAGGAGCCATGGGATATAGTTGGAAACCTTAGTATAGATACCAGGGAATCCATCTTGGGCACAACCCATGCCCCATGAGATCACACCTACCAGAATAATCTGCTTTGAAACTGGTTCGACAAAGGCAGGTCCACCGGAGTCAGCGTTGCAAGTATCGGATTTAGCTTTAGCATACCCAGCGCAGAATGCAATTGCATCTTCGAGTCTATATTTGAGGACGGCGTATCGGTCCTTGCAATATTCAATATCGAGAATGGGCAGTTTAGTTTCTTGAAGAGTATTCGGGTACTCGCCGTCTTCAGTAAGCCCCCATCCCAGTACGGTTAATTTGGTGCCTGCTTTATCGCTCAATTTCCCATCATCCAGGATAACCCCCGTAAGCTCTGACTCCTTGCGGTAGAGGCGCACTACGGCAATATCATTTCTGACTCCATTCAAGGAGTACTCCGGATGTGGAACGAATTCCCTCACCTTGAACCGACTCCCCTTCTCCTCGTGATCCGATTTACGAAAATCGTGACGATGGACTAGGACGTCAAACCGATGAACATCAACCTCGTTGCAGTGGGCGGCAGTGATGACTGTATCCTGCTTATAAAGCGTACCCCCGCACGAATGTAGTCCCTCATACTGTATCGATACCATAAATTCGTGAGCAAAGGGTTTGGCTTCATACCCCCTAATGATCCGCCGCTCTAAACCATACCCCATACAGGATGAGAAATATATCACACAGTAAATCTTCATTACTAAATTAGTGATGGCGAATTTTAATTTATATTTTTAAGGTCGGAAATCTAATTCGAATGCTTTTAATCCCAGCGAGTTTAAATTTTACTTAGAGTCGGAATTCTTTTCTTGGGTCGGCGTTTGCTTAACTTCATTTTAAATTAAATCCGATCCAATTGCCGATCCCTTATATTTATTTAACATTGAATCCCATTTAAATTCCAATCATCTGTCTCACCATAATTTAAGTCTAACTTCGACGCAGACAAATTAGAGGCGAAATTCCGATCCAAACTTCTACCCATTTTCAGTGCATCACACAAATCATCTGTATATGTCTGTGGTTTAGAGCTTAGGCCATCTTAGGAACCCCCTACGGCTCATTCCTATTGACAGCTAAACTATCAATTCCACCCTACTTCAACAATGAAATGATGTTTATATAACAAACGTTCCCCTTACATCTAATTTCCCCCTCTTTACTGCCGATTCTTTAAATTTCAGGCTATAAGGCAGGTGTCAATCACATGTTTTTACAATGAACACTTACCTCGCTCTTTAAATCATGTTCTCGGTATGAAAAGGGATCTAAATACCTCCGATAATTAGTTCTTATATTAATCAATCAAAGTGATTGATTATATAAATATAGCTGTTCCAACAATTACAAAGTCAATAACGTTTGTTTGATAATTGTTTTATAAAAGACTAAAAAACGACTTACTAACAATGCTTCTCAATTAATAATTATAGGTCATTAATCACTCACTGCTTCAATTTTTGATAATTAGCCTCTTGTGGTTAATGGCTCCAGATAATATGATTGGGTACAAAGTATAAACTCGCACGGGATGGGTCTGGAATAAGTGACATCTGCCCAATTACAACCCTTTTTTAACCGACTTCGAAAAAGGAGGAGGTTCTCAATTCAACCTGTATAGTTTTTTTCTATATTTGTTCACGCATGACTCTAAAACTATTAAACCAATTGAATAATCTTTTTTTCAATAAAAGAGAATGATCCCACTTAGGTCCCATTCCAATTTTGTGAGGATTGGGCCAGTATCTGACCAGTAATTTAGTATCTATATTAGAAATTTATCAGAAGCGATGGTGGTCAATTGTGAGTAAGTTTATCTGGTGATAAACTTAATTCCAACATTGGCGGATTGATAGCTTCGAATCAACTTTGTATGATTATTTATATTAAGATTTATAGAGTTGATGGTAGATTCTGAGGATCCCTCGCTTAATAATAAAACCTGCACATCTAATCGGGAAGAAGTTCGGCCAAAAGATCCTCAATTTAGCCAGTGTCTTATGGTACTTCGGCTGTTCGGAAGCTCACTAGGCTTATTTGAATTAATCCAACTCTTCTGGTTGATCTTGGGTTAAATTTTCCCTATAAAGTCAGGAACTTCTACTGAGGCAGGCAAGGATACAAGCTGAGGATTCTGAAATACCGGCTTGTCAATACTCTTAAAGAAAAGACTTCTGATAGAAAACCATATAAAGAGATTTAATAAAAATATATCTTTATTTAAGGGATATCATTAGATGATAAATCATTAGGCCAGGCACTGGTATTTAAACCTCTAGGGCATCTCCTGGCCACATATTGAGCATGCAATTTCCACAGATAAATATTTTCCACCTCAGTTTGGCCCTTGAACTGATACAATTATGACCTATTGCTAGGACTATTGGTGCAAAATACTCTCATATTTGGGAAGACTTCAGGAGTAAAAATCACAATATGAACATATAAAATTATCCTAGGATCATCCCAATTTGAGTTTTTTTTGCTCAAACTCACTTTTGAGCAAATTTATAAAAAACAAGAATTTAATTTACAACTGCCATCTGCCCACATCCATTTTCCAGTTAATGTCCTCAGATCCACCACCTGCTGCTCCAGCATGGGGCAGCAGTGCTCCACCTCCCAGCATTTTCCACTCTGCAGGAAAATAAATTTGGATGGACTCAAACAGTCTGCCAAACTCTACTGGCTGTTTTATCCCCCCATGGGACTTAATGCTCCATCTGGCACACATCCACCCCTCTTGCCCCCATCCTCTCACCCTACCCAGATTCAATATCCAATTTTGCCTCTGTATCAAATATGGGTATTTATTCTCATATGCTGACAAGGCAATAATCAAAGTGGCCACTGCTGCATTTGCACTGGCTAGTTTCATCAATTTCCACCCTTTTAAGGGCTATTTTGATATTGGCTTCCAAATGGAGGAGGATGCTGCAGCAGTATCCTCCACCCCCCTAATATACAAAAACACCCCTACTCCTATCACCCAAAGTTGCCTTCCAACGGATACCACAATGGTGGTATCATTTGTGAATCTTCCCTCCCACCTCCCACCCCAAATTTTATATGAACAGTTGGTGGCAGGGCTTATGGCTTATGGGACACAACCCAACCTTGTCTTCACTGTTCCTTCTGGTGCAGAGTGCCTTGCTGCACCTCACACCATTTTCACCATAATCCCCCACCACCCTTCCATCACCTAACAAATTCCTCCACGCTCATATTGCAGCAGCACCTGAGCACTTTTTTTGGGCTCAGGTGGATTATGGTCACCAAATTTGTCCCCTCTGTTTAGGACTCAGCCATTCCAAAAAATCCTGCCCCCAAGCCACTTCCTCTGATGTGGGTCTGGAGCCACATTCAGTGGGTCCCAAATGGGGCATTTTGCTGCCCCCTCCCACCCAACATTCTAATTCAATAGGCCAGAGTGAAAAATCAGCCCCCACCAAATCAACTACCCACATTTACCCACCCAAATCTTCCCCTACCAATCAGAGTCAGGCTTGGACCACCATTCGCTCCCAAGTTGCCCAGTCAACTCTTATCCACCCCAATTCTTCATCCGTTATTCTTGTGAACCAAAATCCATGGGACCTACTGGCCAAAATTGACAAAGCAGGTAAAGTTATCATGATTGAACAAACTGGTCAACACTCTCAGCCAGTTCAATTATGGTCAGGCTGAATTTTTCCTTCCTGATTTTGATGATAACCCACCTCCCAAACGTTTTACTCTGCTACCCAATGCTGCCCCTACAAAAGCGACCACCAGCTCACCTTAGCTGTGGTGGCCTCTCCCTGTTGCCCAAACCTACGCAAAGCAGTGGCTAAATCAGTGGCTAAACTCCATGAAGGGCTGCCCACACTCTACTTCCCCCCAACTTCTCTGAATCTCTCTGCAGCAACATCTCAAAGTTGTTTAACGATGCCAAAGCTGCTATTATGCATGTTGCTAAACTAGCAGAATTTAACCCATCTGCTAAATTCACCCACAAGAGTATCACCAATTTTGCCAAACTTTCCAGAGTACGCATTCAAGCTGAATTTCATATTGCAGAATTTGTTGAAGCAATATACTGCGATCAGCTTGATGAAGAGGTTGAGAACTCATACTACAATGCCCTTCACCCCCACTACGCGGATGCCCCAATGCCCTGGCTCTCCACTTAGGTTCATTTTTTCAACCAAAATGACATGGCCACAGCAGATTTTTCTGAGGACAAACCGCCTGACCCCCCCTCACCCTCAGTCATGGTGGGTTAGTGGTTTCCGCTACCCACCTGGTTTGCAGTTTACTTTTATCTTTCCATTCATTTTTAATCAGGTTTTAATTTTTGTGATTTTGGTAATGTCCATCCCCTGGTTGGGGTACCTCAAATAAATAACAAATCATCCCAATTTGAGCTTTATCATATAGCTGATTAAATATGACTTCTGGGAATTTTAGCATTGATTTTAATTAAATGCCATTCCCTAATTAAGATGTTAGTGGCCCTTTCTCAATAGCACTAAATACTCCCATTCAGGTGGTCCATGTGCAAGTGCTATTGTGCCAATTATAAGGATTGACATATGAAATTTACCATAGGATAGAAAATTGGTTATGAAATTATGATGTCAATATAATTATTCTATTTATCCATGGGATTTTTTTTTAGAAAAAAATTTAGGATCAATCCCTGGATAATTTCTTAATATAATTGGTTGATATTGATCACAATTAGTTGGGACCAAATGCCAAGGTTTTTTTGCATATATAATCAGCCTGACAATGTGAGGATATTTGGCTGATCTTTTAAGAGAATAATTAATTTAATTGACATTAAGATAATCAGCCTGAGCTGTCAAGTGGATAATTAGTTTAAGTTAATGTTGAGATATTAGGCCTGAGTCATATAATAGTAATTAGCTTTAGTTGAGAATTAGAGTAATTGGCTTAAGTTTTTGAAGGATAATCATCCTATCTGTTGGTTGTCAAAGGGTTTATTTTTGTGTCAACCACCAGAATCTGACATTTCCCCCACTTGACTCAAGTATAATCTCTAAGATTCCCAATTAGCCTTCATTAATCTTCATCATTCTTTAATTTTGGCCCAAATTGCCAATGAATTGAGTCAGATTCCCTCCCCATTCTCAAGTGCAAACTATAGTATCAATTAGGTTATATATTAGTATTTTTTTTTTTTTATTTTTTCTTTCTTTATTTTTTCCCCTTTTAAGCAATGCTCTTATTATATACTTATATTTTCCTTAATCAGCCAGCTTATTGAACCTTCTTAGGAATTTTGCATGGAATCAATTGTATATATGGCTGTTCCTAATATCCATGATTATATATGAGCTGGGATGTCTTCTCAATTATTTCAAATGGCTCTACCCAGATGCAATATAACTTTTGCAATCAGCCTGATCTGTGGGTGTTTGTTAAAATCTGGGACTTGGTTTATTTGCTCAATTCTGGCCCTAGATTTTAACTGCACAGATTGTGGATACTGCGTCAATTATTAATATGAACTGGGGCAATACTAGTATAAAGACTATTATTTTGGTTTTTGCCCAAAAGCCACGTTGAGTGAAAAGTACAACGCTAAACTGGTGCTTCTTCCTCTTAAAGATATTATGGTACTGGTAGGGAACACTTTACCTATTCTCTTTTTGCAGAGCCAAGTGGAGACTTGATAAAACCAACCTAAAGGTATCTGATCCTTGCACTCTTCTCTTAAGAGTAATGTTCTAAAAATATTGTAAAAGAACTAAATTATTATCAAGTTTTTTTCTGCTTTTAAATGGGAATAATTTGGGGTTTTTATAGTTAAAGTTGACACACAACTTTTCAGCTGCCCACTGGGAATTATTTGTGCTCCTATACTGGTTTGACCCTCAAGTGTTAGGTACTGAATATTGGAAGGTACCGTTGCCTTAATTTTCTTAGGCAGCATAATCCTCAGGTGTTTGGTGACCAAACAATTGGTATTAGGGACTAAAACCAATTTTTTTGGCTGATAACGTTTCTACTTTCTCTCCAGCGTTCAAACGCTTTGGTAGTTTTTGATGAAGCCATTTATTCCGCTCTTAACAATTTCCAACAATCTGATTGTCAGGTGTTGGCCCCATATTGAATTATTGCTTGATTTTGTTGGGGATGATTGCTGACAATAATCTCATCAGTTGGTGACCTTAAATATCATCAGGGATGATGCCTGACAGAAAATTTATTAGTTGGTGACCACTAATATTATCAGGGATGATGCCTGACAATAATCCCATCAGTCAGCTGCTGTTGCCAAACCTATACAATTATAACTTAATTGTCAAATCTATTAATCAGTTAAAAGGTTGGATTTTGAGGTCATCTGAAATTCTAACATATTTCCCCTCTTGATCAGATTATCCAATAGAAGATAAAACCCTCGGGGATGGAAGCTGCCTTAGCTTGAGCTCATAATTGGTTTTTCATATCTCTATGTCCTCAGCGGAGTGCAGCTCTGTCCACACTCAATGCCCTTATGCTTTTCTCAGTTTAATGACTTCTTATCCTTGGTTGCTACCCGCTGCTGCCTCTTCTCAAGTGCAGTTCTCATGACATCATGCCACACCAGTCCCATCTTCACATCCTTGTTAAAAGATCAACTGGTCCACCTGTACAAACCCCAGGACAGGCCTCATTGGCACCTTGCCACCTGTACTAACCCCAGGATGGGTTTCCATAACTCCATAGTCAACCTATATAGACCCCAAGATGGGTTTCATTGGCACCTTGCCACCTGTACCAGCCCACAGGATGGGTTTCAACATCTCATTGATAGGGATTATTCCAGCGGATCTAGTTTCAGCCCATCCTGATCTTGCCAAACGCTCAGAACTCGTGCCCATTATTTTATCCCTTCCTCCACGTTTGGTAGGTGGGAATAAGCAAGATGCATCACTGCTTGAAATAAAATCAGTTTTTAATGTTTTTTTCCTTTTATATTTTTATGCATCTTTTTATATTTTTATCTTATTTCATATTTATATTTTTTCTTAGGCCCAATACTTTAAGTATTTTGTGTGGACCTATTGACTATTTGACCATCTGCAATATTCCATATTGTATAGGCATCATTTGCCAACTCAATAATTTTAAACGGTCTCATCCACAGGGCGTCCAACTTATTTTTCCTCCTGAACCTATGGGTATCACAATAGGCTACCATATCGCCCACGTGGTATTTTTCAACGTAGATTGATTCTGGTCATCCATTTTCTTTACATTGATTATTCTTTCATTGTCATTTCAAATGCCTGAGACTGTAATTCAATCAGGATATTGGCCAGTTGGGATAGATATTGTTTGGCACTCATCCCCAAAGTTGGCTCTAATGCTGAATACAATATGTGGTAATGCAGCTTTCTGCCCATATAACAGTTTGAATGGCGTTTTCTCAGTCACTGATGCATTGCATAAACCTTGGGGCATTCTAGTCAGCTGGTATAGTCCTTTTGCGGTAAAATCACACATTTTTCCTGATCTTCTTTTTTGGCAAATCAAATTGCCAATAGCCCAAAATCAAGCCCATAGCCAAAAAAGATTTCCTCCCCCAGGTGATTAAGCGCGTTGTCAATTTGAGGCAGTGGATAGGAGTTTAATTTGATCCTATCTTTCAGCATTATTTGCTAACTTGAACATTTAATTAATTTAAGATCAGATGACTTCATCCACTATTCTCTGGATTAATCGCATTATATTTTCAATCTCATCTAATGCCTTGGGACTTCTCACGGCAGACCCAGTTACAGCCTGAGCTAGTCCTGCCAATGACTTTATTCCATATAGATATCAGGTGGAACAGGCTCTCTTGCAGTGCTAGATAGTTCCACATCTAGACTGCAAGGCCTTTTCCCAAATTTTGGTCACTTTCATCCTCCTCTTGAGGAATCACAGAATTCACAAATTGTCATGATTTCTTCTCCCAATTTTGTGTGGCAAATTGTCCCATCACTCCATTTTTCCAATAGTGGCTAGTTGATTTATCCTTCCACTCGGATTCATTGGGATTTTCCTCATTATGACTTGATTTAGCTGAATAACAACTTTTTAACATTCTCTAAATTATCATCTTCTAATTTTACCAAAGTTTGATTGTCCTCAGTTGGAATTTCATCATAAAATTGATTGGGCGCATCAAAAGTTGCTCCCAACATCTTCAGATGGTCCACCATCTGTGAGGGCATTATTTCAGTTACTAGTGCTGCTGCCATAATCTGATGCAATTTTCAGTAGGGCTTAAGCGCCATCTGCATGGCTATGCATGCATCAAAGTCATTTAGCACTTTTGCCTCTGCCAAGATCTGGGCTTCTTGGTAAAACTGGTTAGCAAAACTAGCCAGGTTCTCATTCTTGTGGAACTGTTTACCCATAAATTCTTGTTTGCAATTTTCAATCCAATTAGGGCTTCCAAGCTCCAACATAATGGCTGCTTTTGCTTCTGCGTACAACCAGTTGTCTCCATTGAGGTGTGGTAGCACCAGATTCTGGCAGTCAGTGCTAAGACAGTTCATTATAGTCACCACTTTTTGACGGTCCACATAGCTGAACATGGTCATCTCAAACAAGCGAAAAATGTTAGGGCGTTATCCCAGTGAAAGGTGGGCAATTTGGAATATTTCAAAATTCCTAGGTTGCTCCACTCATAGAAGATCCTGGCCCAGCTACTCAAAAAGCTATAGGAATAGCTTCTGGAATCATTTCTGACACACCAGTGAATGATTTGGGCATAATTTGGGGCAGAGTGGTCTTCCCAATAGGAGGTTCACATGCCTTTTCATTGGGCTCATTTGCCTCAAATTGCTCACACTCACATTTGTTTTTTCCTTTTTCTTAATATGCTTTGTCATTTTCTCCATTTCCTCATGAAACTGCCAGATACATTCTCAATCTGCATCATGTTCAGTTTTTTGAAAAAAATTCTTCAATAAGTTCACCCTCTTTCCACTTCAGAGAGGCAACTTTACCACACAGGTTGTGATTCACCATTCCTAATTGTTTTAGCAGCTTTTCCACCTTGATCATATGCTCCTCTAAGGTACTATCAGCTTGAGATGCTGAGCTGAGCGCATTTTGATTGACGGCCTGTAGTTCCGGCCAGATCTTCTGAAACTCTTCCTTATAAGATATCATTAAATTTGCTTTTTGACAACTCAACTACCCCATTTAGTGGGCACCTTTGTTAAAATCTGGAGCTTGTTTGGTTGCTTGCTTCTGGCCCTAGATTTAACCTGCACAGATTTTTGGATACTGCGTTGATAAATAATATGAACTGGGGCAATAATAGTATGAAGACTATTATTTTGGTTGGTTGCTCAAAAGCCACGTTGAGTGAAAAGTACAACGCTAAACTGGTGCTTCTTCCTGTTGAAGATATTCTGATACTGGTAGGAAACACTTTCCCTATTTTCTTTTTGTAGAGCCAAGAAGAGACTTAACAAAACCAACCTAAGATATCTGATCCTTGCACCCTTCTCTTAAGAGTAATGTTCTAAAAATATTGTAAAACAACTGGTTATTTTCAAGTTTTTTTCTGCTTTTATTTGGGAATAATTTGGGGTTTTTATAGTTAAAGTTGACACACAACTTTTCAGCTGTCCACTGGGAATTATTTGTGCTCCTATACTGGTTTGACCCTCGAGTGTTAGGCACTGAATCTTGGAAGGTACTGTTGCATTGAGTTTCTTAGGCAGCGTAATCCTCAAGTGTTTGGCAACTAAACAATTGGTATTAGGGACTCAAAACCAATTGTTTTGGCTGATGACGATTTTACTCTCTTCCTCCGGCGTTCAAACGCTTTGGTAGTTTTCAATGACTCCAATTCATTCCACTATGAACAATTCCCTACAATTTAACTATTGGGTGTTGTTCCCATATTAATTCTTATTTCTTAAATTTGTCAGGGATGATTTCTGACAGTAATAATATCATCAGTCGGCGACCTCAAATATCATTGGAGATGATGTTTGAATATAATCCCATCAGTCAGCTGCTGTTGCTGATCCTATACAATTATAACTTAATTGTCAAATCTATTAATTGGTTAAAAGGTTAAATTATGTGGTCATCTGAATTATAACAGAGTTGCAAAATAGAACTCATTAACTTCAAATTTGGCCAATTTGTAGTGATTTTACAAATCCTTTTCATGTTAGCCAATTTTCACAGCAGATCTGTTGTTGCAAAGGCTTGAGATTTCAGTTTGAATAATGTATCTGCAAGCTTCTCAACATATTGAGGATAACTGTTCTCACTAGGATCTTTTAGGAACAAATATAGTAGCAATGGTAGGGCTGTATATTTTCTATATAATAACTGAAAAGGGGACATCCTGGTTGCCAAATGGTAGGAGATATTGTAGGCAAATACTGCTAAACTCAAATAAGTACTCCATTCAGATGGTTTAAAAGAATTTAATTTTATGATGATGTTCACCAATGTCCCATTTTCATGCTCAACTGTACCATTAGTTTTGGGATGATAGGGAGCAGAAAGCACACCTCATACTCTCATTAATTGGTTGAGCTTGGCAAAACATTGGCAGTAAATAATTGCTCCATTATCAGTAATAATAAACCTGGGGACATCCATGCTTGTGGATGATGTTTTACAGGATGAACTTGGCCATAGTTACCGCTTTTCTTTCCCAAATAGCCTTGGGTTCTGACCCGTCTAGTCAAGTGGTTGATAGCTACAATAATGTACTTGGCCTTCGAATTACTTGTTGGAAGTTGGCCAACAAAGTTAATAGATACAGTGTTCCAGGCAAACTTGGGCCAAAGAAGCTGATAAGATGTGCTTTTTCAGAACGGTTTCTTGCCTTGACACTCCACACAGCATTCTAGAATTTCTTGAATGTAGAAAGCATTAACTCTCAATAGTAGAATTGCTTTAGATGCTATTTCATTTTTTTAAATCCATCATGCCCTATAGCCTTATGGGAAGCCAAAATGATGTCTGTTTGGGCCGATGGCCTAGGAAAAATATACTTCTTGCCCTCAATGATCCTGTAAAGTGTCCCGTTTTCAATAGTTGTATTTTTCATATATTTGATAATAGTTTTTGGATGGATTAAGGCTCATCTTGATACACTCCACTGATCATTTTCTTAAACAACTCATTGGTGGCAAGATTAAGCTTTGCAATAGAGGGTATTTGGGAAAGGCAATCAGCATTTTGATGTTTTACTCCAGCTTGATACTAAATTGTGTAGTCATAAGCTTGAAGCTTTAATGCCCTGCGGGCTAATCGGCCTTCAGGCTCTCTTAAGTTTTTATCCATCTTAGGGATGAATGATCAGTAACAACTTTGAAATGAGTGCCATGCAGGTAGACTTAAAATTGCTTGCAAGCATATATGACAGTTAA
Organism: Massospora cicadina; assembly: GCA_022478985.1. NCBI lineage: Eukaryota > Fungi > Entomophthoromycota > Entomophthoromycetes > Entomophthorales > Entomophthoraceae > Massospora > Massospora cicadina. The sequence goes on from JAKSZP010003963.1 coordinate 260,904, forward strand.
GCATTCTTGTTCTGTCACTATGTAATTTCTTTCATGAACATTTAAGGTCTGACTACTGAAGGCAACTGGATGTTCTTCACCGTCTTCCCCAATTTGAGATAATACGGCACCCACTTCCATTATGGATGCATCAGTCTGGACAATAAATTCATAAACAAAGTCCAGATATCTAAGAACAGGTGCAACCAATATTTCCAATTGGAATTGATTAAATGCACTTTGGCAAGCTGGATTCCAGTCAAATGGGATCTTATCCTTAAGTAGATAGAAAAGCGGCTCTCCAAGTTGTGTAAAGCCAGCAATAAATTGGCGATAGTACCCAATCATGCCTAGGAGTACTTGAGCATTGAGCTTGGTTTTAGGCTGTTACATTTTAGAGATGGAATCTATCTTAGAGGGTTGGGGATGAAGACCCACTTTGTCAATTACAAATCTGAGGTATTCCAGTTGGTCTTTGAAGAACTGGAACTTTCTGAGCTTGATTTTTAAGTTTGCAGCTGCAAGCCTTCTGAAAACCTCCTCTAAGTGTTCCAAATGGTTGTCAAAGTGTGACTGAAAACGTTGAGATCATCAAGGTACACTAGTACACATGGCAACTTCAAATCTCCTAGGATTGTGTCCATGGCCTTCTGGAAGGTAGCTTGGGCTTTCAAAGCCCTTGATGCATTCTCGTCAGCTGAAATAGGCCATCTTGTGTTATAATTGCACATTTCTTGCGCTCCTCTTATGGCAGATCTATTTGCCAATACCTGCTGATAAGATCCATTGTTGAGAAGAACTTTGTGTTCCTTAGCCTGTTCATGTTATCGTCAATTCTTAGAAGAGGGTACAAGTCCTTCTTTGTAATGCTGTTTAACTTCCAGTAATCAATGACTACTTTGTTGCTTCAATCCTTTTTTACTATTAAAATTGGTGCCGCCCAGGGACTTTTTGAAGGCACTAACATGTCACAATCAATGAGTTCCTTAATCTACTTGGATACAGCTTCTCTGATTTAGAGCATCTAATTGGGCGTAATCAAATTGGTTTATGATCTCCAGTATTAATATTGTGGATGACACCATTAGCACATCCCAAGTCAAAATTATCTTTTGTGAATATTTCCCAATATATAAAATAACTCCTGAGCTTGGCCTTTCTCAGAGTTGGTCAGGTTGCTTAAATAGGCCACAGGGACAACATTATAATGCTGAATAGGTCCTTATTGGGAAGCCCTAATTTGACAAAAGTTTCAAACTCATGGAATGAGTGAATTTCTGTGGTAGGAAACAGCTGCAGAAAAGTGATTGTTTGATGTTGCTTGAAGGAGATGAGCCAATTTTGCAGGTTTGCAAACAAGATGTGAATTTCTCCAGGGACAGGAATGATGATACCAGGGGCGATGTTTGGCTCAAATCAAGATATAGACCGTGGTTGATATACTTCATTGTAAAGTTCATCCAGGATATTAAATGCCAGTCCAATCATAATGATTACTTGATCTCTGGATAGATAGTAATATGCTGATTTTACCAAAGTGGGATGCCCTTTGACTCATTGATCTAGGTGGGTAGTGTTTTTATCTTTGACCGCGCTTTGGCATACTCAATTGGGACTACTCCATCTTTGTAGGCCAGATTTATGAAAAAGCTGGGCTTCTTTTTCTCAATTGCCCTATCCTTATTATAGTAAAGCGGGATATACTGGCAAAGAATGGTGAGAGTATTGTCCTTAAGATTGGTACAAATCCATATCTCCTTAGGAAATTAGTCCCAATTAAGATATCATAGTTTGTATTTGGCAACACTATGGCAGGTGCTGTCACTATAATAAGTCCAAATCTGAGAGGTAGGGCGCTGTATGCACCCAACGATTTAGTTGTATGCGCTACAGCTGTACCATATTCCTGACAGTGGGCAACATCAAACACAATTTTCAACTTTTTAATCAACTTTATGCTGGTTATATTGATAGGGGAACCACTATTGATGATGGCCCAAACTTGCATCTTGTTTACTGCTATACTTACATATATTTACATTCATAGTAGTTTTCAGAGTTGTTTATTGTGTGAATACTGTGACTGCTACCTGATTCCAGGTGTGATTTCAGGCTTGAGCAAATATCTGGGAAGTTATCTGCTAAGGTCTTCATGGGAATGGCTACTTATATATTTTTAAGCAAAGGTAGGTCGGTTGAACATCCAGGTTGGAGGTCTAAACCATTATCTTTAATCTGTTTTGCATAAGGTTTTGACACCTCTGCCTGGACTTCTTTGGTAATTTTCAAGGGTTTATTTGCTTTTTCTTTTGCCTGAGTAGTGACCATAAGGACAGCATTAGCCACAATATGGTAAAGGTTATCTTTGGAAACATCTTTAGCCATAAATAGCTCTCCAGGGTCAGGTGGAATGGTTTGGTGAACATTGGTGGAGTAATAGAATTCCGCCTCTACTCCACCTGCTCTTTTCCTGCCTCGCTGTCACTGTTGATTTCTAGAGCTACATTGACTCTGGGCTTTTTTGTCTGACTGTCTGTAGCAATGGCTAGCAAAATGCCCTTTTTGACCCCAGTTGTGGCATGTAATTGGCACTGGCTGCTGTTTTTGCTCAAATTTTTGGTTCATAATTTTGGGAATTTTTCCCTTATTTGGGCATAGTGTTACTTTCTGGGCCCAAAAAATCGAAATTTTGATGGTCCTTGGGCTGATTAGGGGTATTGAAACTGAAGGAACAGCTTCTTAAATAATTGGTAAGCTCTTGGGTTTTCATTTCTCCATTGAATGCAGGTGTCATGACATGGTGCAAGTCACAGTAGGGCATGACTGCGTGTTCCATTGCAATTTTAGCATCAAAATTATCTATTGCATTGCACCCAAGGTGGACTTTTGCTAATGAAAAAGATGTCTGCAAAGTCCTTAATAGTCTCCTTCTGATTTAATTAAATATTAAGAAGCTCTCTCCTTTGGGCCTCTCAATTTTCCAGGCCCTCAAAATTGTTTTGTCACCGCAATTTTGGCATCCATATAGGACCGATTGTCACCCAAATATGGCATAAAAAGGTCGCAGCTATGGGCATTGAGTAAGTTGTTTAGTGTCAATCCTTTTTCATGGTCTGATACTCCCTGCATTGCTTTTTCAAATAGCTTGAGAAAAGAGTGAACGTTCCCATCCCTATCAAACTTTTGCAAGTTCAATGATTTAAAGTCATCTTTCCCTGTTTAGGGAATAGGGGTTATACTTTTTCTAGTACTTGAACGTCTTGGTGTATCATCATTTAAAATCAGCCCTCTTTCCCGTTGTAAAATTTATAGAGTTAATATTGATGCCAGAAGTTTAAGCATAGTACAGATGTTCAAGTATCAGTTTCCCCATTGGTGTTAATTTCTGATAATTCAATTTCATGATACTGCTCCAAACTACTAGATTTTAATACTTAATTCAGACCTTAATTATTTCCAAATTGTTTTTTGGCCAAGTGGGCAGAGCTTTTCCCAATTCTCTATTGTCAAGGTTGGGTGAGCACTGGCAGCTTTGCTTTTTGAGGGATTCAAATTATTTTCTAACGTTGTCATGTTTTTTTGAATAAAGCTTAATTGGACGTTATTCTTTTAATATTTTTGGCCATACTGTCTACTCAGAAATTTTCAGTTGATAATTAAATTTTGAGTTCACAATTCTCCTAATTTCAGTATTTCTGGACTGCAATCTTGACACAATAGTCAAACTTTTGAAGTTTCCTCTTTGATCTGGGAATTCTCTTCATCCCTATTTGGGACAGCTAGTAATGCTGCAAGGTCTTTGATGTTTTTTTCACAATACAAGCTCAGTCTAAACATAATTCTCAGAGTTTACATAAATTGAACTCAAGTCCTGGTGTTCTCTTTGGCTTGAAGTGTCCTGTATGGTGAGTCGTTATGTATGTGATAATAGGAAATAAGAATGATTTTCCAGTTTTTTCTAGTGGGTATTCATGTTTTGTACCCATTCATGCAATAGCCCAAAGTAAACAAGAACTTCTGCGGCTATCTTTAGGACTCCTTCATTTAGGAGCTCCTTGATAGTGTTAATCTCTGATGACTTTTCATTGGTGAGTCCTGTATTATCCACAATTGCTTTTTGGACTTCAATAAAACTGGAATTTAATTTGTCTAGTAGAGCATTTTATTAGATTGTTCCTCTCCTTGTACACGGTAGATTTCTGTGAGTTCCAGATTTTGTTTAGCAAGGATTTGCTGGGTATGCTTGATTGAGGGTTGGATAAAGTTAACCAGAAATTCATTAGTTGCTTGACTATCTATAAGACATCTGTCAAGAGATGCCATGGTAGCATCATGGTACTTCATGTATGTCTCCATCTTGAGTGCCCGATCTTTGAGGTAATAGGACAGGCCAAAGGATAGATTAATTTTTGAAGTACCACCCTAAAACCCTGATATAAAGTTTCCAGCATTGTTTTCATGCTTTCAGATGTAAGATCAATTGTGATTGTTGTATCAATATGAGCTCCCCCCACTGTGATAAAATCCAGTAATAGGAGGTACCCACACTGGAGCCTTGGCAGCTAATAATAAAATAAACAGATAATTCCTTGTCACTAGTTTCCATATCATTTATGCTATCTCTTCTGGACAAATCTACCAGTAATTGGTTGTTTGGGTACATTTCAGTGAGTGTCAGTGATTTTTTTGAGCACCAGTTGTTAGATTCTGAGGATTACTTGCTTGATATGTTAACTTCTGCACATCTAATTGGGAAGAAGTTTGGCCAAAAGATCATTGATTTAGCCAGTGCCTTATGGTACTTTGACCATTTGGAAGCTTACTAGGCTTATTTGAATTAATCCAACTCTTCTGGTTGATCTTAAGTTAAATTTCCCTACAAATTCAGGAGCTTCTACTTAGGCAGGCAAGGATACATGATGAGGATTCTGAAATACCAGCTTGCCAATACTCTTAAAAAACTTCTGATAAAAAACCATATAAAGAGATTTAATAAAAATATATCTTTATTTAAGGGATATCATTGGATGATAAATCATTAGGCCAGGCACTGGTGTTTATACCTCTAGGGCATCTCCTGGCCACATATTGAGCATGCAATTTCCACAGATAAATATTTTCCACCTCAGTTTGGCCCTTGAACTGATACAATTATGACCTATTGCTAGGACTATTGGTGCAAAATACTCTCATATTTTGGAAAGACTTCAGGGGCAAAAACTACATTATGAACATGCAAAATTATCCTAGAATCATCCCAATTTGAGTTATGTCATATAGTTGATGAAATATGACTTCTGGGAATTTTGGCATTGATTTTAATTAAATGACGAACCCTAATTGGGACGTTGGCAGGCCTTTCTCATTAGCATTAGGTACTCCCATTTGGGCGGTCCATGTGCAAGTTCTATTGTGCAAATTATGAAGATCAACATATGAAACTCGCCATAGAACAGAAAATTGATTACAACATTATGATGTGAATCTTATTATTCTATTTGTCCATTGGATTTTTTTAGGTTATTTTCAGGATCAATCCCTGGTCAATTTCTTAAGATAATTGGTTGATATTGTCCTGATTAGTTGGGACCAAATGCTGATGTTTTTGCATGTATAATCAGCTTGAATATGCGGGTATATGGCTGATCTTTTAAGAGAATAAATTTAATTGACGTTGAGATAATCAGCCTGAGCTGTTAAGTGGATAATTAGTTTAAGTTAATGTTGAGATATTTGGCCTGAGCTATATAATAATAATTGGCTATTATTGAGAATTAGAGTAATTGGCTTAAGTTTTGAAAGAATTATCAGTCAGATATGTTGTTTGTGAAGGGTTTATTATTTTGTCAACTATCAGAATCTGACAATAGTTGTTTGAGAGTCCAGATTTTAGCCGATTTTAAAAAAGGAGGAGGTTTTCAATTTGACCTGACATTTTTATGATATGACGTCATCTATGGGAGCTAGACATCAATAGGCTTACAGTGATTAAACCTATTGATTTAACTAAATAAGGGGGTAGAAGGCAAGTCATTATTGTCAGAAGGTGGGGAAAAACCCCTTTCAAGTCATAAGGACAAATGAGTTGAGAAACTAGGTCCTCTGGCTGAGCAACTCCCTATTGGTACATCTGATCTAGCATTGAGCTATAAAAAGAGGAGAAAATATCACCCCACTCATTCCAAACCTGGGCCTCAAGGTCAGTCAGCAACTACTGCCAATTCTAGAAGTTAATCAGGGATCCATGTTGCTTCTACCACTCATCTACCCCAAAGCAGTATAGATCCCAGTTTGTGCTCAAGCCATCTCCTCTCTCAATTGATAAAAAGACTAGGATAGTGATGGAGTACCTTATAAATGCTATGCTTGAAAACAAAATCCTGTTTCAACCAACAGCATCCACTGGTCATCTCTATCTTATCACCAAGCTGCGGCACCAGCTGCAATTTGAAAACCAACTTCCATTCAATATTGATGCACTACTGAAAAGCCACATACCTGTGGGCTGAGCAGCTATCAGGGCGATGGTAGAGAAGGTTTAGAATTTCCTGCCAGTTGGGATGAAAAGGCACATAAAAGACAAGCCAGAATGCCAAGTCATTATTGCTTGGATGATGGCTTGTGTGGGGAGATGTCTGATGATTGAGTGTCAGTAAATTGTGAGCGTAAAAAGGAACATGGTAAGAAACCAGGCTGTTACAACTCCAGACCCAATGGGCCTTGCTGCAGACAGTTGAGCAATTGGATTTGCTGTTTTGGTACCCTCCATAGAATAGTTTGAAATAAAAATGGAGGCGAGGCGGTGGATTTTTTCTTGAAGTGAAGATAAATGGCCCACAGGATTATGATATTCTGCTAGAGGATGGCCTCAACAATAGGATTGAATTCCCAGAAGTTTCTTACATGATATACCCAGTTGACTATGGTAGGAGCTATAGTTATATAATGACTGGAAATCCCAGCCAATGTAGGGCCCAAAGGGCCACATTGTTAGCGCCATAGGGAGTTCAGCAGAGAAAATTTTAAAGGAAATCAAAATTAGGAATATGGGGAGATTTTTGATGAATGGTAAATTAAGAAAATTGACCATCAATTTCCTCAGTGTGTTACAACTTCTTAAATAGACAATTGATTTGGGGAATAACATAGTAAAGCATGGGATCAGGGTCCTTAAGATTTGACCTAACCTGGCAAACTTTAAAGGGAGGGGGAAAACAAATTCAATCTGAACCAACTTTGAAGAGTTGGCGGTAAGCTGAGTCGCTATCAGTTTGACCTTGGATGCCCAACTTAAGGTTTCATTGTGTTTCCAATGATTGACGTGATGGCGTCTTGCCTAATGTGAAAATGGAACCTCTCAAGGCCACCCCACATAGGGGCGGTCCCAAATGGTCCCAAATGGGCCTGAGATACTCAACCTGCCCACACCCAGCAGCTTTGGCGTCCATTCAGCCTGATAAGATGCATCAAATGGCAATCCTAATTTTGAGTGGAGGGTTTTGAGATACACAGTGCATTCAAAAAGTTTTGGGACTAACGTTTTAAAGACACAACTTTACAAATAAATAAACTTTCACTTATCATAATTTAACATACAACCTTTCCCTCTCTATACATATTTATATTGCTAAAACAATTGATAAAAGGTATGCACACATAGTTCCTATTTTGTATAACCATGTTTAAACCAGCTGTCACATTCCTCTGAATTGTCTCTACTTTATCAAAAGGATGAACCTTAAGTGCCACCTTCAGATTATAATCATCCACCCTATTCACCAGACTTGGCTCTGTCTGACTTCTTTCTGTTCTCTAATCTGAAGGTGGCACTGAAGGTTCATCCTTTTAATAAAGTAGAGACAATTCAGAAGAATGTGACAGCTGGTTTAAACATGGTCATAAAAAATAGGAACTATGTGCATACCTTTTAACAATTTTTTTAGCAATATAAATATGTTTAGAGAGGTAAAGGTTGTATGTTAAATTATGATAAAAGAAAGTTTATATATTTGTAAAGTTGTGTCTTTAAAACTTTAGTCTCAGCCATCTAGTACTAAAAAAAAACGTTAGTCCCAGAACTTTTTGAATGCACTGTGTATTAATGACTTTCAACATTGAACCAACGCCATTGTGTGTTCCATTGAAGATTTGGCATTTGACACATTCATCTTAGGAGGTACATGCCCATCAGGCTTTTTCCCCAATGTTCTGAGGGTATTTTTCATATTGGAGAAAAAAATTTCTTAATGGCCCAATGCCATTGGCAAGTTTTACTGAGGATTTGACACTAGACACATTCTTCCTAAGAGGTACACTCCCATTGGGCTTTGTTCCCAATGCTTTGAAGCAGGATTCATACTGAAAGCATCTTTTCCCAATGGTCTGATGCCATTGGCGAGTTTTGCTAAAGATTTGACACTTGATTCCTCTTTTACTGAATGTGCATGCCCGTTGGGCTTTGTTACTGAGGGTTTAAGGCTTCCAGACTTTGATTTCGAGGGCTCAGTGCTGGTGACTTCATAAGAACCATTCATCCCAGGGGGTGGAAGCTTCCCATTATATTGGCACAAATTTCCTAATGTTTCCAGACTAATTCAGTGAAGCAACTGTGGGGCAGGTGTTGGGATTCTCAGGGGAAGGGCTGTTACCCAACGCTCATCTACCACATGGGCGAGATCACCCTGTAAGACAAGAGGGACAGCTGCCTTTTTGGACCCTTTTAGTGGGGAATAGTAGCACCGCCTGATCTAGGAAGAGGGGACGCTCCTATAGACTTACAGCAACTGTCAATTATTATTGCTACGACTAATGTTAGGGGGATAACTAGCATGTAAAAAAGTATGAGGAAAATGCATCATTTTAAAACTAATAATTATATTGACTTTGTTTTACTATCAAAACTCAGGCCCACAACCAGAACAAAATAGTCCCTAGTTCAGACAGAGACCCAAGCATCACCCATGGTACCTGCAAATTAAGTGTCAGCTGCTTTGGTCAGACCACATAATAATAATAGCATTAAACAAGAATAATGATTTTTGATTTGTAGAGGATGCACGTACTGGCAAGATTCTTGTGTCTATGGCACATGACAAGCATACTGGTAAAACTCTATGGGTTATTGCAGTATACACATCACCCAATTCCCACGAAAACCACCATTTATGGCAATTCCTCTCAGGAAGTGAAATTGAAGCCACAACTTTTGTTGCAGGTGACCTGAATTGTTTGATGACTGTGAGGTAGGATACATTTTCAACCCGTGGCATCTTTCTAGTATAGCAGGTGGTATACTTGCATACCTGGTGGCATCAGGGATATAACTTATGATTAATGAAGAGGAGATGACCCCACAACTCTTTATGAGGTGGGAGTATGATTCCCATAATGAGCTGTTATGCAGTTTATCAGCTGGATTATGTCCTAGTCTCATCTACCTCAGACAGTTTACTTTAAACAGCGAGGTCTCTATTAATGCAGAAAGCAACCATATGATCAGTCAGGTGGCCATCGATTTAGGCAACACCCTGCCGCAGTGGGAGTGTCAAATCTTTCCTTCAATTTAATGGGGCACCTACTGGTACCTCACAGCCAAAAGTGGGTTTGATTAGGTTGTAGCACGCCTAGATCAGCAGCCAGGACTTGATCCCATCACCTGATGGATAAAATTAAGGATAAGATTATGAGGGATAGTGACAAGTATGATAAACCAGAACCTACAAGAATACTGTGGCTGCCCACCAGCTGAAGGGGCTCTGGAGAGCCTGAAACATTGGCGTTGGGACAGCGAGGAATGGTGGTGGGAGTATCAGACAACCCATAAACAGTACCAGTCATTCCTTTGCAAACAGGACACTGAAAGCTGACAGAATGCAACCTTCCATCACCAAAGCATGATGAGAACAATGACCAGTGAGAAATTGGCTAGTTTCAAAGAAATCAAGACCCAGGATAAGATCTGCCTGATAGAAAACCTGATGACATTATATTCAGTTAATTGCAGCAATCAAGCGTGAAGTAGAACTAATTATGGTAATCTCTTCCACTCAGAAGAACCCAATATCATGACAATGTAAAGACTCCTGGAAATGCTAGCTGGTGCTCTTAGGGTGCCCACAAGTTGACCAGAACAAACTTTTGGTTGCAATTATGGAGGTGGAGGTGAACTGAGCACAAAAGGCAGAACCAAAAGGTAAGGCCCCGTCCAAGCAACAGTGGGTTGAAATGCTGAATGCACTTTAGGAATGGGTAACTCCAGAACTTGCTCATTCGTTTAATCATTGCTTGTTGCATTAGTGTCAAATCCCAGGGAGCCATGAGACCCAGATTGTGATTTTGTACATAAAAGGTCCTCAGAAGTTTCTTCAGAACTGGCGCCCAATTTGTGCTTTTGAACGCTGATTATAAGCTCCTTATGTGAATCCTTTTGTACCACTTTGTTAGATTCTGGAGGTTGACTCAAAAATAAACCCTTCAACAACCAACAGATTGTGCCAATTATACTCCTAATGCTCAAGCTAATACTCTAATTAAAGCCTGTTGCAATAACACAGCTTGGGCTGATTATTGCAACGTGGATTTAATTATATTATCAAAAGCTCATGCTGAATACACCTGCACATTTAGGCCGATCTTCTCTGCAACTACTTGTACCAGGCCAATCAACTCAACGTCAATTCAAATTGATTATTATATTGGAAACTCAGGCTGAATACACTCTCACATTTGGGCTGATTATTGTGCAGAAAAACTTGGCAACTAGTCCTGACTAATCAGGAACAATATAAAATATTCAACATAAGAAATCATTTAGGATTGACCTGAAAAAACGTTTTTAAATCCCATGGACAAATAGATGAAAGAACTTAATCCTTTTACCACCTTAGGGCAAGTTTCATATATTAATCCTTGTAATTGGCGCAATAGCACTTGAATAAGTAAAACCAAATGGGTATACCTAGTGCTATTGAGAGATATAGCTGACATCCTGATTAGGGAGTTATTTTTGTCATCTGTATGACAAAAACATGATTGAGCTGGATTAGATAAAATTCCCGCCTATGGTAAATTTTGTATTTTGGTATGCATAATCAGCATGATAGCACTTGCACATGGATTTCCCAAATGGGAGTACCTAGTGCTATTGAGAAGGCCAGTTGACATCCCAATTAGGTAGTCATTTCCGTCAGCTTTATGATGAAAACATATTTTGAGCTAGTCATAAAATAATTTTGTATGTTGATATGCATAATCTGCATGATAGCACTTGCGCACAGACCACCCAAATGGGAGTACCTAGTGCTGTCAAGAGGTTTGCTTAAATCCTGATTAAGGGTATGTCATTTTCTTAAATTGACCCCAAAATTTTTAAAAGATTTATATTTTGTCAGCAGTATGATGGAAATAATTTTGAGATGATCTTAAAGCAATTTTGCACGCTCATTGTTGCTTTTTCATCCCTGAAATCCTCCCAAATATGAGAGTATTTTGCCAAAAATAACCCTAGCAATAGGTCTTAGTCGTATTAGTTCAAGGGCTGAACTGAGATGGAAAATAATCTATGATATTGTGTGCTCAAATGTGACCAGGAGATGCCCTAGAAGTATAAATGCTGGCACCTGGTTTAATGAATTTTTATCAAATAATCTAGTATAATAAAGATATATTTTATTTAATCCACTTTCCAGTTTTTATCTTAAGTTCCTATTGAGAGTGTCAGCAAGCTGTTAAAGCAGAAATCTCCAGCTTGTATTGTCGCCTTCCTCAGTAAAAGTTCCCAAAATCATAGGGAAAATTAAACCCAAGATTGAAAAAGAAGAGTTGAGGGCTATTTTATTATGGTTAGTCAGTTTCCAAACGGTCAAAATACTGTAAGCCACTGGCATAATTGAGGATCATTTGGCCAAATTTCTTCCTGATTAAGCGTGCAGAAATTAAAATGTCAAGCAAGTGATCCTTGGATAATGACAACTGTGCTCACTCAAAATTGGTGACAATTTCTGAAAGGGACCAACATAACCAATTTATGGCTGATTTGGCCAGATGGAATTGTGACAACGAGATGGAAACTAGCTCTGATGCAAGCACCTCCTACTCCATGGATCTTATCATAGTGGGGGAGCTCATTTGGATACAACAAGCCTGATTAACCTTACATCTGAATGCACATAATGACTCACCATTCATTCCATTTTGGGCTGAAGAAATTACCTGGACAAAAAAATTTAAAGCAGACTAATTTTAAAAATTATGTTCAGACTGAGCTGGATGCTGTGAACAAAAACATTGAAGACCCAATTAGCCTTAACAATGTTGTTTATAATGGACGATTTGCATAACTTGACCAACATAGAGAAGATAACACATGTTAGGGCCAATTGTATATACAACTGTGTCCACTTTTTAGTTTATAAAGAGGTAAAGAGATTGGCTGATTAGAATAAAAAACATATAAAATATTAGCATTGTAAGATAAAATAAAACATAATAAGTAAAAGAAGGAAAGAATATATATATAAAAAATAAAAAAGTATATAAACTAAAATAATAAAAAAATATATAATACACCTAATCAAAGCTCTAGTTTGCACGTGAGGATGGGGAGAGGATCTTACGTCAGTTTAATCAGCCATTTGGACTAAAAATTAACAATAAGAGGATCCAACTCCAGAATTTTCGCCAGTTCAGGCCAAAATCAAAAATGACAAAATTCAATGAAGGCTATTTGGAAATCTTAGGGCTTATATTCAAGTCAAGTGGGGGGACATGTTATATTCTGGCAGTTGAATTAAAAATAAACCCTTTTGACAACCAACAGATTGGGCCAATTATATTCCTAATGCTCAAGCTAATACTCTAATTAAAGCCTATTGCTTAACGCAGTTCAGGAAAATTATCATTATGTGAATTAATTATATTGTAAAAAGATCAGGCTGAATACACCCGCACATCTAGACTAATCTTCTCTGCAACTACTCAGCCCAGGCAAATCAACTCAACATAAATTAAAAATTGATTATTCTATCAGAAGCTTGGGCTTAATACAGTTGTATAATGGGCTAATTATCACTGCACTAAAACTTGGCAACTAGTCCTGACTAATTGGGGATGATATAAAATTATCAACCTGAGAAATCATTTGGTAATACCTAAAGAAAACGTCTTTATATCCCATGAACAAATAGACAAAAGAACATAATCCTTTTCCACCTTAGGCAAATTATGTATGTCAATCCTTGTAATTGGCACAATAGCACTTGCAAATGGACCGCCCAAATGGGAGAACCTAGTGCCTATTGAGATGAACAGCTGACATCCTGATTAGGGAGTCATTTTTGTTAGCTGTATGACAAAAACATGATTGAGATGGATCAAAGGTAGTTTATAATCTATGGCAAATTTTGTATGTCAGTACATGTAATCAGCACAATAGCACTTTCACATGAACCACCCAAATGTGAGTCCCTAGTGCTACTATGAGGGCCAGTTGACATCCCAATTAGGTAGTCATTTCCGTCAGCTGTATGATGAAAACATATTTTGAGCTAGTCATAAAATAATTTTGTATGTTGATATCATAACCTGCATGATAGCACTTGCGCACAGACCACCCAAATGGGAGTACCTAGTGCTATCAAGAGGCCTGCTGATGTCCAGATTAAGAGTACATCATTTTATTAAATTGACCCCAAAATTTCACAGAATTTATATTTTGTCAGTAGTATGATGAAAATAATTTTGAGATGATCCTAGGACAATTTTGCACGCTCATTGTTGCTTTTTCATCCCTGAAATCCTCCCAAATATGAGAGTATTTTGCCACAAATAACCCTAGCAATAGGTCTCAGTTGTATCAGTTCAAGGGCTAAAATGAGATGGAAAATAATCTGTGAGATTGTGTGCTCAAATGTGGCCAAGAGATGCCCTAGAAGTATAAATGCTGGCACCTGGCCTAAATGAATTTTTATCAAATAATCTAGCATAATAAAGATCTATTGCATTTAATCCTCTTTTACAGTTTTTATCTTATATTCCTATTGAGAGTGTCAGCAAGATGTTAGGGCAGAAACCTCCAGCTTATATTGTCGCCTTCCTCAGTAGAAGTTCCAAAATTCATAGGGAAAATTAAACCCAAGATTCAATAGAAGAGTTGGGGCTATTTTATTATGCATAGTGAGTTTCTGATCAGTTGAAATACTGTAAGCCACTGGCATAATTGTGGATCATTTGGCAAAACTTATTTTCAATTAAGCGTGCAGGAATTAAATTATCAAGTGATTGGTCCTCAGATTTTGATACACTTGATGCATACTTCTCCACAGACCATCTATATGCGCAAACTAGGTTTCATCAGGTTGTGCACTATCTAAGAAGTATCCATTCTGTTCAAGACGTTATGCAGGGTGTGCGTGGGTCTGAGAATGATTATATCATGTTTTTGGACATGGAGACGGCTTATGATTAGGTAGCTTGGCCATTCAGCAGGCGGCAATGGATGCTGTCAGGATCCCCCACTTTTAACACCAGGATTGACATGCTGCACATAGTCCTTACAGCTAGGTTATTGTAACTGACAGTTTGACAGATCCTATTCCAATCATACTTGGCCTCTGCCAAGGAGTCCCATGTCCCCTATTTTATCTAACTTTGCATCAGATATCCTGTTGGTCACAGTGGAATCACAGTTGAAGGGCATCAGTCACACCAGACAGGCCCCAGTTAGAATGAAAGCATTTGAAGATGATACTACAATGGGGATCAGTTCTGAGCAAGACCTTCAAGGCATCATGAGCCTTCTTACCGTTTACCAACATGCTTTAAATGCAAAGGTTAATATTGACAAGATGGTAGTAGTTAAGATCGAGGTAGCCTCACTTCTCCTGCCATTGAGTCTCACTCCCTTGCAACCCACACAGACATTTATGTAGTTGGGTATTATTTTTACTAAATCAGGAACAGCAGCGGAGGTGATGGAACAAGCAGTGTCTTCCAGTATGTTGGCCTGGATGGCCTACTATAAATATACTCACCTGAACTTAGAGGGTAAGGTGCAAGAACTTAATATTTTTATGTTTTTAAATCTCTGGTGTGTGGCCCACATTCTCCCACTGAGCCCCTTCTTGGAAGGCAAAAATTAAATACCTCATACTAAAATTTCTTACGGTTTAAAGCCAATATGGTAATTATTCAATTGGAAATTTCTGTTCAAACCTGCGCAAGAGGGGTAATGAAATTGCTCAACTTTAAAGTTCATGCCCACCGTGAGCCAAATCATTTCTTTAAATGTTACAACACATGCTCTGATCTGCGCTCACATGGGGCATTAACTGGGCCCAGGTATAAGGGTCCCAGAACCTTTCATTTCAAAAATTCTTATGGGAGTAAATGTTGCTTAATCCATGGCTGCATTAACTACATCACAGCTCCATTATTGGCGACTATGTAACTGGGCCGTGCAGTGGGGTGGCTGATCATTTGCAAAGGTGCCATTGGAGAAAGTTCAAAAACAAAGGTGTTCTGAAGTTCAAGTTAAGAAATGACCACAGCTAAATTATGGGATATATGGAACCAGATTGGTAATGAATTTTCCACCAGGGATGTTTGAATCCTGTATAAAGCCCTTTCAATGCTGTCAGGGCATGCCCTCAAAATCACCACCAAAGAACATAACTTGCCCCTGTATCCTCAAAAATTGGGCAGAGGAGGGCCATGACACTAACTAAAATCTCAAAGAGTTGGTGGCGGGTCTCAGCTGCAAGTTAATAAATTCCAACCAGCGTCTGACCACATGGCAGATTTTTCACTGTGCAATATGAATGAGAAAAACACTGTGGCCCAGGGTACCCTCATAAACAATGCCCAGTATGTGTTGGCCTTAGGCAGATATTGCCCGCCACTATTTCAAGTGTAGTATGTTTAACAGGTATTGGTCAATTATGAGGTTATTGCTATCCAGCGAGCAGCCACAACCAGATCTACATCCCTCTCAAGTCATATTCTTTGCAAGTATATTCAGAAATCAGCCACTCCAGCTCCAAGATTTATATACCATTATTGTATATTGACTGTATACTTGGCAATTGTGGCCAAGCAATTAAGCCATGAGAGCCCCCATTACATGGGAATGGTAAGGAAAATGATTTGGATTTTTTCTGACCAGATCAAGCATATCCAAAAGTTCTCATTCTTGTCCCCAGATGTTCCAAGCCTCACAGCTAGCTTTCAATCCCAGGTCACTCATCAAATGTGATGAGGCATTGTTTAGAATGAAGGTTAATGGCGTGTAATCCCACAGTTTCTAGAACTGACTATCAATGGCAATCATTGACTAGGAATGGTTAGGGGTACTACCCAGTTAGAAGCATCCATTCCCAGTTTTTGTTCCACCAGCCAAAACCCCATTCTGCCACCCATATTGCCCTTATTTTATCTTTTATTTAAATATACTAAAGGTATGGAGTTTTTTTAAAAAAGAAGGCGAGTTGATAGGGCATATTGCTACCAACCTGAAGGTCAATGGTTTTATTCCCACCCTTCACACATTGATTGTGGTGCCAGTTAAAGGAAGCTATTGGCAGTTTGTAGGTCTATTGAAATGAAACCTTACCAATGACATAACTAGAAAAGTCAAAACCCGATTTGGAGGTATAAAAACTTTTTTATTGTAGTTGACCTGCTCAGATTATGTTAATGTTTTCATTCTTTCTTCCAGTAATGTCCATCACCTGTTCAGCTTACCTCAGATAAACGACTTAAGTAATTAATATTTAAATCTGACATCTTCTTTGGTAGATTGACATTGATAGATTTAAGTAAATAGACCTAAGAACTTAACTAAGTAAATAACAAACTGATTAGTAAAACTATTGAATATGTTGAACCAATAAAAGCCATCAACCACTCAACCAAAACTAATTGAACTCATTGCATTAACCAAAAACTAACTACACTCAGAAACTAGTGAGCCTAATGAATTATCAAAATAATTACTAACCACTTACCAAAACCAATGAGCCTTGGAATTGATTAAATTTTATCTGCTTACTCATAATTAATGATCCTTTCAAATTGATCAAATAACAACAATTTGCTCAGCTAAAATAATATAAAGATCACCATTATACTTTATATATCATTGATAAATTCTATATATGATTTTTATCTATTTTTATATAATTTAAGATAATAAAAACCAGCCTACAATATTTTTAATATTTATAGTATTTGTGACAAGTTAGGTATTCGTGGTAAATTTGTATGAGATAATATATCTAATAGATATACATATATACATAAAATGATTTTTATTTGTTATAGAAATAGTGATTTTCTCAAAAATTATACAGAGATAGTGATTTTTTAAAAAAGGGAAAAAGAACCAACTTCTAAAATGCAATGATTTTTTCTAATAAAAAAGACTAACCTCAAAAAATGCATTAAATCTATGAACTAATTGATTATAATTGAATAATCAATAAAAACCTTTTGAATTAAGCGCCATACTTCAAAATGAATTAAAGAACTTTGCTCTAAAATACAAATTAGAGCTTATATTGGATTGGGTCTAAGTGTAAACTACAAAAAGCTAAGAATATACAGAGCTGAGTTTATCATAAATATCTTTTACTGGTCAATATCAAATATGACGCCAACTTAAGTTTTTTTACTGATTATTCATACTTTTATTGATTAGTTAATACTTTTTGATGCATTTTTTGTTGTTGCTTCTTTTTTCCCAAAAAATTTTTAACCTAGAATCAAATTAACCTCTACCTCCAATGTCCTAAACTTCACTCCCAGTTACCAGTCTTCTCCTTAGAAACCTTCATCTTTCTAATTTAAGATTATTCTGGGAAGGCCAACCAGGCAAAAAAATTAATTTTTTAGTGCAGTGGTTTCAAATTTATTCTGCTGACAGACCCCTTCTCATTACAAGACTTGGCTATATTAAATTTAATATGAAAAGAATATAAAGGGTATTAAAATTATATAGTGTACACTACCTTTCTAAAATAAAAATGACACTTTTTATGTTAAAATTAAGAAAATTTTTGCATGAACTTTACATCATGAAAAGTAAGAATTAAATTGTCAGCTAAATCAGTGGTTCCTAAGGTTAAATGGACTCCCAAATTGGGTTTGATTTGCCATGGACCCCCTCAGCAGTTTCATGGAACCCTGTGGTTCTGTATGAACCGCTTTGGGAACAACTTTTTAGTACAACATTCACTCTTTAGTTAACTACCCTAAATCTACTACAAATATATTCTTATATACCTAGATATGAGATCTCAAAATATAAATCCTATATTACATATATATATAGCTCTTAACTCAGTTAACATCCAATTCCTGTTTTTAAATGCATTAAGATTTTATAAAGGATACTCTGTAACTTTATTTTTTATTTTAGCCAGATTATAATTTGATACAGTGCAAAATAAAAATTATTTAAGACTTAACTTGCCCACACTTATAGATGTATTTTGCTGTAAGCTTACTAAATTGATATACAGATACAAATTCTCTCCCAGAGGATCAAAATTGATACTAGTTTTTAAAAAATATGATAAAATGTATGTATCTATCATTCTTTTAATATTTGAAACCAAATGGTTATAGCAATATGCAGCTATAAATTCACTCTAATTTTAGCTTGCAATGAAATATCATTTTCTGCAGCCTCACTTATTCAGATATTTGATTTTATAGATTGTATTTATACTTATGATTTATTTACTATAATTTTTGATTGTTTATAAGGATAGATAAACTATAATATCTAGTAAACTAATTTTTTAATATTTGATATATCCATCATGATATAAAGTGAAAATTTAGCTTCTAATTAGTCTACCCAGCTTTCACTGTATCTGGTTCCTTACTCATGATAGCTTACTTGTCTTACAATTGACCTGCTGTAATAGATTTTATAAATATTCCCTTGAGATGTTTTAATAATAGGCTCTATACTATAAACTATTTTCAAATTTACTTCCAGCTAGTCAAAAAAAACATATAATATAGTCGTTTTTTAATAATTTTTGTTTTGTTTTATTTAGCATTAACTAAAATAAATTAAATCATAGAAAATGTGTTCTATTAAAGAAAATTATAATCTCATTGTAACTTTTAATTACAAATTGACATGTCTAGAAATTATGATATATTCACTGCTATTGTCATCTCTATAACTACAAGAATGTTTTGGATAACTATAAAAGTTTAAGATTATACATCTAATTAAGGTTTGATGTTGATAGAGCACTATAAACAACTTTGTCTTAGTTATAGATATAAATAAACCTACTCAAGTTATAAATTGATATCTACTAGAGTTTAGAAGAGTAAAAGGTGTAAAGGCTGCATTATTAATCAAAAAATACAAATAAAATATATGGAGATAAAAAGTTAAGGGATATGTAAGTCCTGGGGACCAGCAAACTACAACTGGTTAGGGAGCAGCATCCCTTTCAGACCAAAAGGGGGCCAAAGGCCCAAGTAGCCCCCCTGTTGCAGTTGAGCGACCTGGCGCATGTGGTTGATGAGCGCTGGGTGACTGCCCTTCCTTCTAGAGATATTCAGATCTCTCTCCTTCCCCCCTCCTCAACCCTGGTAAAATTAATAGAGGGGACCTGCCAGAAGATTATGCAGGCCAGGGCCATGGGCGGGCCTCTGGGACCCCTCACTCACCAGGGGAAACTTACCAAAATTTTGAAGAAACAGCCAGTGCTGGTATCAGATCCCAGTCTGCAAATTCTGGGCTAACGGAGCTGGTCCAGACTGGGTGGGTCCAAAAATCAGATCAGAACTTGATTTGGTTGCAAATCAGGTTACAAGTGACTCAGACCAGTTGCCCCTACCCCCCAAATGGATCTGGGAAGTTTGGATCACATAGACAATAAAATTGAGAGTTTGGACAAGTTGCAAATGACCAAGCACTAAGGCCACAGCCCCCAGAATGAATCCTGGAAATCTGAACCACATGAGCAGTTTGACTCAAATGGTCAAGGCCTGGATTGATACCATTGACCTGGTATGGCCCCAAAAATTTGGGAAAATCTACATCTTTTTTTTGATTTTTGCCAAGATTTTGGGCATCCCTCCACCCTCCCACCCACCAGCCAACCAAACCCCATTGCCAATCCCCAATCGTCCAATTGCTCAGCATCCCCACTAAGCGATTCTCCCAATACTTGAGGCAACTGCCCTGCCAATGGGCAGTTGTCAGTTCATTCTCTATTCTTCCCGCGCTTTGCACTAAAATAAAGCCAAATACCCTGAACGCCTTGTCGCGAACTCCACCTATTTGCTTTTCATCAAAATTCCACCAATTAATCCAGCAAAGCATGCCACTGCTAAATAATCCTCCCGATGATTGCCAAATGGGTCATCTGTTCACTCAACCCCACCACATGGTGGTGGATCATATCTGTGGCAAATTGCCTCATCCTCAATGATGAAGTTGATTCTTCATCTGTTTTTGCATACCCGTCTAATGCAAACCCATCTGTTCAATTTGCTGTTGGTAATTCCCAAGACTGCCCCCCATTGGAGCAGCCTCAGGTGCCCCCACCCCAATGCCCGTGAGTTCAGCCCCCACACCTGGCTCATCTGCCACTAATTCCACCTACCTGGGGGCTCCGGAGCACCCCACCCAAGGGGGGCTCGCCCCTTAACACTTGTCATGGGTCCATTTACCTCTCTGATGGCACCCCTGCCCATGCAGTGGGCCCTGTGCCGCCCCTCCTTGGTGCACAGGCTCACTAGCTAGTAACTGAAGGCCAGCAACTGCAAACCATGGAGGAGTCATCATCCTCCCTGCCTCTCCTACCCTTGGGGGTTCTCTTACAAACTTGAAGTTGCCCCCATTGCAACCAATTGGTTTGCCTTGGGGCCTTTGGTACATTTATAAACATTTGCTTTCCTCACATCCCCACTAGATCCCCCTTTCTTCTAGTTTCATGAACCGGTGTGCCCTTGGCATTCTGGGCTCTCCACTGGGTGCTCACACGCCCCGACTGGGAGCCCAGTCTAATTCCTAGCAGCTGCTTCCATGACATAATGAACTGACCATTAACCTTGGCCTTCTCCGCCCTCCTCGCTGGCACTGCCGAAGCGTTGGCCTACGCCCTTACCCTAAATGTGCTCTCTCTTTGCGACATGGCCTTCTCCTGCTGGTCAGCTGCTTCCTTCATCTGAGCATGCCGCCAGTTTGCGTTGACCTGGTCCCTGCCCTGCTGAGCCCTGGCAACAAGTGTCACCCCATCAGTCAACATAATAGGGTTGGGAGTCCCCCTATTCCTTCTGATGAGGTGGCCAACCAAATCCTGAGTGTCCTGGTGGAACTTCAGGTGCGCTTCACTGCTGATGGGGGGAAATCTCCCCTTTTCTCTGATGACCAGCAGAGCGTAGCTCTCCTCGACGCCCTAGATGGGGATGCCCACTGATGGGTCAGGGGAGTGCTCCGCTCTGCTGCTAAGTCTGGGAACCCCACCCTCCTACTGGCGCTGGTCACTTCAGTAGTCCAGGACCCTGAGTCTAGACTGGCGCACCTCCTCCATCTCTTCACACTAGGGCAGACAGCCACGGACCTACCCTCCCTTGTCAAAGCCTTTGCAGTCCTGGCCCCCACGGTGTCCATACCTCCCAAAATCACCATCTCCGCCTTCTAAGCTGCCTTGGACCCCACTGCGGCCGCCCATGCATCTTGGGACCCCCTCCCCGGGTCCTTAGAAGTTGCATTCTCTGTGGCCCATGCAATTGGGGCTAGGCCTTTCCATACCCCCGCGTGCACTATTGCAGCTCTTGAGGTGCCACGTGCCCCCCCTCTCCCCCTGCCAGTGGTCGCAGCCAAGGGAAGCGCCACCAGACCTTGCCACCCTCTGCGCCCCCTCTGTGCCCACCTTAGGTACCCTCCCCTCAGAAGAGCCCCTGCCTGCTGCACCCCCTGCTCTTGCCACAGATCAGGATAGCAGGTCCTCAATCTCCCAGGGTCCAAAGCCTGCCCATCCTGGCGCTAACACCCCCCCAGTTAACTCAGAGGCCCCCCTTGAAGAGAGTGGAGTGGGCATACGCATCAACCCTTGCTGACCCATTTGGGACAAGAATGAAGCAGAAACCCCTCCCCAGTTACAGTTCAGCCCGGCGCCTCTTGATCAATCTCTTCTGATGATGAGTCATGCCCCCTCCTCAGCTGCCCTCTCTCTCGCCCACCCCAATAAAGAGGATCAAGCTTACTTCTTGTTCCCTATCTCTTTCCCCTCGGAGTCAGGTATATTTACCATCCAAGCCCTCCTTAAAACTGGAGCGACAGGCAACTTAATTGACCTCAGTGTGGCGCATTCCTTGGACCTGGTGATGGAAGAAGCCTCATTGGTTCTGTGCCTCATCAGAACCCATGAAGTCTTACCGCGTCCAACGCCCTTTGCACTTCTCCATTCATGACTTTAGTTTCAGTGACCACTTCTCAGCTGTACAGGACTTGCTCTACCCTGTGATCTTGAGGGTGGGCTGGTGGTGGCAACAGCAGGTCCGCATTAATCTTGCAAATATCTCCTTGTTGTTCTCAAACCTCAAGTTGATTGGAGAGTTTCCCTTGTTGAAAACCCTCCCCCTGGGCACATCCCTTGGCTCCATTTCCCCCCTGATCCCACTCCTATTGACCTCCCTTTGGACTTCCCACCCTTCCTAACCCCCTATAAGTCCATCTTTGACATGTCGCTGGCTTCCAAGCTCCCCTACACTCTGAATATGAACTAACGTTTCAGCTGACAGTTGATCTAGTCAAGATCAACTACCCCCTCTACCCCTACACTGAGGAAGAGGACAAGGCCTTGGGTACTTGGCTAGACAGGATGTTAGAGAAGGGTTGGCTTATCAAGAAATCTTCTGTCGCCTCCCCCATAGTTTTCGCTTGAAAGCAAATGGCACCCTGCGCCCTTGTGTTGACTAAGGCCACCTCAACAACATCACCATCCCTGACCCCTACCCGGTGCCTTTAGAGCAAACCATCGCCTAATCCATCGCCAAATCCTGGGTCTTCTCAAAGTTGGATCTGGTGAACGCCTTTAATCAGGTGAGGGTGGCGAGAGGACAATAGTGGCTCACAGCTATACGCACCCAATGGGGGCTTTTTCAATTCAAAGTGATGCCTTTAGACTGAAGAATGCTCCAGCAACCTTCCAATGACTCTTTGATGATGTGCTTGGGGACTTAAACTTCTCATGCGCTGTAGCCTACATTGATGATATTCTGATCCAATCCCCTACCCCAGAGCAACATGCCAAGGATCTAGAAGCAGTGGTGGCAGCCCTACACAAAGCAGGGCTCTTCGTAAAACCCTCAAAGTGCGAATTTTTCTGGCATGAAGTGACCTTCTTATGTAATCTCATCCTGAAGGATGGATATGCTGTTCCCCCTCTAAGCTCGAGGCGAATCAGTCATGGGCTATACCTACTACATAGAAACAACTTTGAAGTTTCTTTGGAACCATCACCTTCTAAAAAATTCTCCCCAGCCCTCGCCCAACTGGCGGCACCCCTTCACCCCCTCACTGGGAAGAACGCCCCCTTCAAGTGGTCCCCAGAATGCCAGCAGGCCTTCGAGTCTATCAAGGAGGTTTTCCTCATTGTCCCAGTCCTGCGGCATGCTGACACCTCCTGCCCCTTCATTGTAACCTGCGATGCCTCATTGGTGGTGGTGGGCGCTGTGCTGCTACAGGAGCATGAGGGGGTCGAGCACCTAGTGGCCTACTACTCCCACAAATTCACTTCCACAGAACAAGCATGGCCAATATATGACAAGGAGCTAGTGGCAGTGGCATGGTCACTCACCCACTGGCAATACCTCCTGCAGGGCGCCCATCATGAAATCACCGTTTGGACTGACCATAAGGCATTACTATACTACCGCAAACCCCAGAAGTTGGGGCACCAGCAGACTACACATACCAGGACCTATGTGGGGTTCATTTTAAATATGAATTCATAAAAGGCCCCCTGAATGTGTTGCTGGACATGCTCAGCCAGAACCCATCTCTATCACCCAATGGTGGAGAGGACCTGCTAGAGCTTACTACTGTAGTGCCCCCTCCCAAATCCTCTCCTTGGCCCCTCTGACAGTAGCTTTTGCTGACCTTGCCCCCAATGCCCCGCTCCTCCTCTGCATCCTTGCTGCCCAGACCTGTTGCCCCAAAGGGTTGGAGCTTTATACTGACTTAGAGTCTTTGAGTTGGAAGAGAGCCCCATACACCTTGTGGGAGGGGACCATCTGGTTCCATGATTAGGTTTGGGTCCCCCATCTCTACGCAACTGTGTTATCGAGAAACACCATATCCCCAGACTTTTAGGCACCCCCAGCATCAAGAAGTGTGCCAATCTCGTAAAGAGAACTTATAATTGGCCAGGGTCCTCAAAGGACATCCCCTCCTAGATCTCCCACTGTGTCACCTGTTCCCAGGCAAAATTAGACTGTTCTGGGAAGAAGGGGTTGCTACACCCCCTGCAGCAAGCAGAAGGCCCATGGATCTCAGTCTCAGTAGACTTCATCGTGGAGCTCCCCCTTTATTGGCTCAGATGCTATCATGGTAGTCGTTGATTAATTCACCAAGTTCGCGCTCTTCATCCCCTGCCTTACCTATATCACCACGGTGGAGACCTCAAATTTATTTGTCAACCATGTCTTTGCCATGTTTGGTCTCCCCAAAGAGATAGTGAGCGACAGGGGACCCCAGTTCACTGCCCGGTTCTAGAAAGGTTGCTAACCCTCCTCAGCATCAAGCCTTGAAGATCTATGGCCTACCACCCCCAGTCCGATGGGCAGACTGAGTGTGTGAACCAGGTACTGGAGCAGTACCTGCACTGTTATGCGAGAGCTTGCAGGACACTTGGGCCAAGGACCTGCCCCTTGCACAGTTTGCATATAACTATTCACTCCACTCCTTGACCAAACTCTCCCTCTTTGAGACCACCCTAGGTTACAATCCCTCCTTCCAGATTGGCCCCCAGCTCTCCTCAGCAGTCCCTGCAGCCAAAGACCGTGTGTGTGCACTCCA
The DNA here is from genome assembly GCA_022478985.1 of Massospora cicadina. Classification (NCBI taxonomy): domain Eukaryota; kingdom Fungi; phylum Entomophthoromycota; class Entomophthoromycetes; order Entomophthorales; family Entomophthoraceae; genus Massospora; species Massospora cicadina. The sequence goes on from JAKSZP010003963.1 coordinate 285,937, forward strand.
CAAGACACACAACCTGGTTCATGAACATTTGACAAAGTCCATCGAGGATTACAAAAGGATTGACAACTGGAAGTGCCTCCCTGGACATGAGATCGAAGTCAGCTCCCTCATTATGATGGACACCCACAATCTTCCTTTAAAATCCCCACCCGGAAACTCACAGCCAAACACTCTGGCCCATTAAGGTAGAGAAGGACTTAGGCAATGGAGCCTATTGTTTGAAGCTGCCCACTCACTGGAAGCAGCATAACATCTTCCACACTTCCCTCTTGACCCCCTTCAAAGGGGAAAGGCCAACAACACTAAAGCCAATCCTCATTAGAAATCCCAGGAAGTGGAGGTATAGGCTATTATGGCTTCCCGGAGGTCCCACGGATCCATTAAATACCTGGTTACCTGGAAAAGCTACCCTTATATGAGAACAGCTGGGTGAGTGCACGCGACTGCACAAATTGCAAGGACCTGATAGAGAAATTCCACAACTCCCACCTGGCAGCCCCCGTCCCCCCAGAAGATCGCAGCCATCCTGGCCATAAAGCTCCCAGAGAGGCACAAGAACTATACCCTGGTCCATGCCCCAGGTGGGGCCTCCTCCTATCAAAAAATGAAAGGGTAGTGTAAGTCCTGGGGACCAGCCCCTAAAACAGGATAGGTAGCAGCATCCCTTTTGGACCAAAAGGGGGCCAAAGGCCCAAGTGGCCCCCCTGTTGCAGTTGAGCGACCTTGCATGTGGTTGATGAGCGCTAGGTGACTGCCCTTCCTCCTAGAGATATCAAGATCTCTCCCCTCCCCCCCTCCCCAACCCTGGTAAAATTAATAGAGGGGACCTGCCAGGAGATTATGCAGGCTGGGGGCCATGGGCGGGCCCCTGGGACCCCTCACTCACCAGAGGAAACTTACCAAAATTTGAAGAAACAGCTAGTGCTGTTATCAGAGCCCAGTCTGCAGTTTCCGGGCTAATGGAGCTGGTCTGGACTGGGTAGGTCCAAAAATCATATCAGAACTCAATTTGGGTTGTGAACCAGGTTACAAGTGACTCAGACCAGTTGCCCCTACCCCTGGAACAGATCCTGGAAGTTCAGATCACATAGACAATCAAATTGAGAGTTTGGACAGGTTGCGGATGACCAAGCACTAAAGCCACAGCCCCCCAGAATAGATCCAGGAAATCCAAACCACATGAGCAGCCTGACTCAAATGGTCAAGGCCTGGATTGGTACCATCGACCTGGTCTGGCCCCAAAGATTTGGGAAAATCTACAAAAGTTTTTTTAATTTTTGCCAAGATTTTGGGCATCCCTCCACCCCACCACCCACCAGCTAACCAAACCCCATCGCCATTCTCCAATCGCCCAATTGCTCAGCATCCCCCTAAGTGATTCTCCCAATACTTGAGGCAACTGCCCTGCCAATGGGCAGTTGTCAGTTCATGCTCTATCCTTCCCACGCTTTATGCCAAAATTAAGCCAAATACCCTAAACGCCTTGTTGCGGACTCCACCTGTTTGCTTTTCATCAAAATTCCACCAAATAATATGGAAAAGCATGCCACTGCCCAAATAATCCTCCCAATGATCGCCAAGTGGGTCATCTGGTTGCTCGACCCCACCACGCGGTGGTGGATCATATCCATGGTAAACCGCCTCATTCTCAATGATGGAGTCAATTCTCCATCTGTTTTCATATACCTGTCTAATGTGAACCCATCCGGTTGATTTAATGTTGGGATTCCTGAGACTGCTCCCCAATTGAGCAGCCTCAGGGCGCCCCCACCCTGATGCCCGCGAGTTTGGCCCCCACACCTGGCTTGTCTTCTGCTAATCCCACCCACCTGGGGGCTCTGGAGCACCCCACACAAGGGGGACTCGCCCCTAACACTCATCGTGAGTCCATTTTCCCCTCTGATGGCACCCCTGCCCTTGCGGTGGGCTCTGTGCCGCCCCTCCCTAGCACACAGGCTCACTTGTTAGTAACTGAAGGCCAGCAACTGCAAACCCTGGAGGAGTTGTCATCCTCCCTGCATCTCCCACCCTTGGGGGTTGCTCCGTAAGACTTGCAGTTGTCCCCCATTGCAGCCATCTGTTTTGCCTTGGGGGCCTCTGGTACATTTATAAACATTTGCTTTCCTCACATCCCCACTAGATCCCCCTTCTTCTAGTCACATGAACCGCTGTGCCCTTGGCATTCTGGGCTCTCCACTGGGTGCTCACACGCCCTGACTGGGAGCCCAGTCTAATTCTTATCAGCCGCTTCCATGATAGGATTCTCTTGGGACATTATAGAAGAGGTTAAACAAAACAATAACCTAAAATTATGTGTTTTAAATATCTTTGCAACTACAAAATTGGGCATCTAAAGCTAAAAAAGAAACTCTAAAATTGGGGCAATAATCATGCATAGTGATTAAGAAACCATATTTGATAAAAAGGTATCTATACACTGTTAGGTAATTGAGGGATCACTGTATGCATGAATGAGAAAATTATAAAAGTTTTGTAATTTTTATCACTAACGAATTAAAAAAGAAATAACACCACTATTTATACAAATGTGACAGATAATTATTAGTAACGTCTTTATTCATATGGTTATGCACAAAGTTGAGTTTTATAAGCTTGATCAATGTGTTATTTGACTAATTCCAACTAAGATAAGCACTAAGTTGCAGAAGATTATAAGATCTATGCTTTAAATATATTGCAAAATGCTATATTATATAAATTACATCACCATATATAGAATAACAACCTTTAGCAGAGGGGCAGTTTGCATACTATGAAGATATAGTAATTGTAATAAATACATCACACACTGTGTTTATCTTATGAAGAGGAATATAGAAATCATGTTTAAGATCAGCAAATATAGTAAAAAACTGATAAGGTATATTTACCTGATAAGTAATGTTTAAAGTAGCAATAGGATCACCAAACTTAAAAAGGTATGGTGTAAAGAAGCTACTGTTGCAAGTGGTGACTGCACAGGTTTATGGGGGTTGCTATAAAAATAAAGATGCTTTACAGTTTATTGACAGGAAGCTCAATATAAGCCATAAATGGTTCAAAAAAATTAACAACCTTAAACTGGATTTACTTAGCCAATCATTGCCTTAAATAAAAAAAGAATAATAGAAAAAGATGTACTAAAACCAAGGTTTTATTAGGGATGAGAGGCGGAATTTTATAAAGTACAAGTAGCATTAAATTTTTGCCTACCTAATTATCACATTAGTCAGCTTGTCAGCCTTTACTTGCTTAACTTTGACTATCTTACTGGTGGGGGGGGTTCTATCAATCAAATATTAGACACTAGGAGACCTTTTAAAGGGGCATGGCAATCCCCACTGGGTAAATCTCCTTATGAAAATACCCAATTGTAGGGCTACATTTTTAAGCCCAATAGTGCTATGCCCTGAAAGCCTGACAGTCAATACTTGAGGCTGAATTAGTTTCATTTTAAAGTATATTTTTATTTTAAAAGGGTGCCAAGTCACCGCTTATATCCCATCAGCTAGAGTATCCATCCTATGGTAAGTTTGGCAAAATGAACCTATTGAATCAAGTAAAATTGAGATATATAAATAATGACATACCTTTATTGTAGTATAAATTAGGGGTTTATATATGTTGCAATTAAAAATATAAATCCTAAGGAAAATGATCAATAATATTAATGGAGGGTTAAATCCAGAAGTGAGGCTCTTTGTTAAGCAATGCATTCTGAATGTTATCAAAACTTTGTAATATAATTTTTGATAGGCAAAAATGGTGATATAGATACTTAAGTCAGATGAGGCTGGGGGCCACTTAGGTTGATCTTTTGGCAGCTTCTTGATTATTACCTTTTTTGGGTTCATCTTAATTTTCTGTCTTAAGTGTTACTCTAGTAGTCGCCAATTGACCTATTGATAATCCATCATTTCCATTAAGTAGGAATTTACCTTGGGGTATCTTAGCCTCAGTTTGGTCCTTCAGAATCTTCCTAGAGTCAATTTGAGCTGTTCTGCTTGTCAATTTCTTTGGGAAACTTATTGAGGGATTTTCATAAACCCCTTCTTGGGCCAGGTATCAATTCAGCTGAGGGAGTCTCATGGTCGATATTCTTTTCTTTATGTCTGATATTAGGATATCCAACATCACCCTCTAGGAATATTGGCGGGTGAGAACCAATGCAAGGATCAGCTATAAACGCAGTTGATTGTTACCCCAGTTTAAAAAACATTATTAAGTATATGTTCCACATTTGTAAATGATAGCATATGGCCCATCTCAGATATAATCTAACTTTCCTCCTTGGGGTACTATTAAGTTGTGATAATAAGGACTAAGTCCAAAATCTCAAAGGCGGGTAAAGGTTAGTAAGTAGAATTTGCTGCTAGACCTTTTCTTGTAACCGTCTTGTTTAGATTCATCATTGCATCTGACTGAAGTTCTAATATCTTCTGAGCTAATCTTCTTAGCGCTTTCTTAGTTTTTTTGTATTATAACTGGTAACTTCACGAGCTAAAGAAGCTGTGATTCCAGGTTCTCTTTCATATAAGGCCTTGAAGGGGTACATTTTTACAATTTGATGAAAACTTATCTGGTAAGCCATCAATGCACTCGAGAGGTATTGGTCTCAGTGTAATGGATTGGTAGTGGCCACCTTGTACAGTATTGAGACCAACGTCCCATTTTCTCTTTCTACATTCTCATTAGTTGATGGGTTGTAGGGCTATGAGAATAGTTGTTGAGTTCCCATGCTTGTAGCCAAGATCATCACAGCTCATTAAGTAAAAATTATTCCTGTTATTGCATAGTAGAACATGCGGGAAGCAATTCCTAGTAAATATGCTTTGATACAAAAAGCTATTAGTAGCTTTAGCAGTCTGTGAGTGAATAGCAATTTCTTCAATCAACTTTGTGAAATGATCAATCCATACTAGGATGTATTAATTTCCACCCGTGGATCCAGGTAATGGACCTATGAGATCTTAACTTATGGTATGAAATAGCTGCTGGGGGGTCATGGCTGATACTTGTTTTTGACCTTGTGTGGCTTCTGCTTTTTACAAGTGATGAAAGAATCTAAGGCTTTCACTACATTTACAGTATTCTTTCTAGATAGTAGCATTCATTGATCAATTTGTAAGCTTTCATTGCTCCTCCATGGCCTAAGGTATTGTGGGCTTCCATTATAACTGGTACCCATTCAGAAGGTCGCAAGTAAGATAGCCAAAAGGATTCTGACTTTCTTTAAAAGTATCCATCAAGAACCTTCGTATATCAAGCATGACGTTTGAGCATCTTATGAACTGGTTCATCTATGTCCTCCCAAGAGTCTGGCTTCATGAATAGGTCCTGTAACTGTTCAGCTTCGATATTGTCAAGATATAATAGAGGCAGTCAGGTCAGTCCATCTATGTACATGTGTCACTCCAGCTCGGTAGACGATATTCATGTCATAGTGTGAAGCTTTAGAGCCCATCTGGCTATTCTTACTGTTGGATGTTTTATGATTAGCCACTTTAGGGAGACATGATCTGTCACATTTGTAAAGTCCATACCGTACAAGAAGAGAAAGAAATGTTTATCACCAAAAGAACAACTAAGCACTATTTCTCTGTGACGTTATAATTTTTGCTAAAATTTGGAAAGAGTTTTTCTTTGCTATGATGCTGGGTGGTCAATACCATTCTCATTTAGTTGAGAAAGGATAGCACCTACTAATAAGTCAGAGGCGTTGGTGAACAGGATGAATTTCTTCCCATAGTCAAATATCGCAAGATTGGTCGTCTCTTCAACAAACTCTTCATTGATTCAGATGCAGTTCGTTGCACAAATCCTCATAAAAAAGTGGGATATTTTTGCAAAAAATCAGACAAGAGGTTCACCAAGTTGGGCAGTTAGAGATAAATTGGTGTTAATATTCCATCATTACTAAGAATACCTATATCTTTCAAAGGCTCTTTAGCTCAGGTATCTTGAAAATTTTTTCAACCTTATCATTTAAGGGTCAAATTCCTTCCTGAAAAATGCCATGCCCTAAAAAATTCCAAGTCTTATTGGAAAAGTTACACTTCAAAGGTTTTAGTTTGATATGATTCTCTCTCAGTCATTAAAACTGACTTGAGGTGGTATATAAGATCAGTGAAAGTTTTGGAAAACATTGTTATGTTATTTATGTAAGCGATCACACAGCTGAGCTTAAGATCTTACATGATGTGATCCATTTTCCGTTGGAATGAGGAGGAAGCGTTATATAACTCTATGGGAGCCAAGTAGGTAGAATGATCCTTGTGTGCATATTAACGCGCATCTTAATTGGCCTTCAGGAGAAAGATTCATCTGCCAATTACTGCTGGCGAGTTCCATCAAGGAGAAGAAATTCAAGCCAGAGAGTTGGGCCAGGGCATCGTCAATCCTTGGAATTAAAATGCTGTCCTTCTTATTGAAGCTGTTTAGCTTCCTATAATCCATCAGTATTCTGTTACCACCGTTTTTCTTTATGAGTAACATTGGGGATGACCACGGACTCTGGGAGGACACAAGTAAGCTTGCATTTTATAATTTTTTGAGCTTATACTTCATGTATTTCTTCTCATCCTAGAACTTCCAAAATGGCTTTGATCTGATAGGGTTTGAATCACCTTCATCAATACTATGTGTCCAGACTTTCATGTGACCATAGTCAACATCTGACGTGGATAACATATCTTGATAATTTATAAGTAGTTAATGCACTTTCTCAAGTCCCTCCTGCTCCAAATTACTGGATATTTGTACTTGAGGAATAGAGAAAATTAAATTGTCAACAAGTAGGCCAAAGCCAAGGTGAGTACAAATAAAATGTACTTTGTCAATTTCATAAATGGGAATTTAAAGACCTTTTCCAATTTCTTGATGCCTTTTGACTAGGACATCATTGTTAGTTAATCTCGCAGGTGATAGCTCAATGGGCTACTGATAGGCTAAATCAAGGACTTATGGCCAGACTCTTGGTTCAGACCTACTTACTCTATTGGCACTAGTAATGTGCAGCAAACAGTTTGGGATATAAGCAAGGTTATTTTTGGTGGAAACCATACTTCGTTCTTCTAGTTTAAATTTCACATCCTTAGTGGCATAAAATGGTATGCCCTCTGCTACATCTAATGAGTCTTGTAGCTTTTTTGTGTTAATTCTAGAGTAGAACATTGCAAAGGTAAAGTGGAAACAGGGTGCTCAACCAGACAAGAATGATCCTTTTCTAGAATCTTTATTATCCAAGACAAGGGGAACTTCATAGTTGAAGAGTGAAAATATATCTTTTTTCTAAATTTGTAACTACTTCATATTCAATCATCAATTACATACCAATGATAATAAGATACTGACTGTTGTCCAGGGAAACTGTGGGAACTGAAGGTACTAACTTGACAATTCAGTTTGGCAAAGATGAGTATGCACCTATTACCTCAGTGCTATTCAGACTGGCGGTATTGTAATATTTAGTGATTCAAGGTCTGGAATGAGCTTGATTTATTGATGTGGCTGGAAAGAACAACTTTGATAGGTGTTTCATATCCAAGTTAGCCATAAATTGGACCTATTGAATTAACACTTCCAAATTGGTGATGGCTCCTCCAAACTTTGGTGGAATGGCTAACTCCTCCTTTAGCGGAACATTGCATAGAGCTTTTAGCAGTCTTGGGAACTTCTTCATGATTTCCATCAGATTGTGGAAACTTGAGATGGGTCATATCAACAGTAAAAGTTACTGATCAGCATCAATGGCTGTATCAATTATTTTGGGACACCCTATAACCTGACTGAGGTAAGTGCCTTTAGGAACCTGAGCATCATCAATACTTCAAGCGTCAAAATGGTCCAGAATGGCGAGCTCACCGGTTGAACCTAAAACATAATAACCTGTGTTCTCATAACCCCTTCAAAGACATATTTAAGTTTGTTTTAATTCAAGCAAGAGAGGGATTGACAATGTTTCACTTTCAGCTATTTTGTGTTGGTCAGCTTTAGAGGTACCTGAACCTAAACCAACCTTCCTTTTTCATTATTGGCAAGGGAGGGTTCTTCTTGAAGCCCATGTCCTCAGCATGGTTGTTCTTGAAGTAGTTTCATCTAACCTTCTCCTCCTTCTTAGGTTTTGTTTCTTCCATAGTATACACTTTAGGTTTCATGGAGGCCTTTCATGAGGTCTCTGGCTTGTGTATCTCAACTACTTCGAGTAAGGCTTTTTTAATATCCAATATGGAATTGAGGATTCATTTAATGGACGTGATGTGCATGGCTAGGTTGGAGTTCCTAAGTAAACCAGCAAAGACAGCGGCTATGGCATTAACCAGAATCAACATCTTTGAGGTTGACAGCGTTTTGGGCTTCTATATAAAAACAGTCAGCGAATTTGGCAAGAGTTTCATTTTGGCGCAGTTCAATTCTCATAAAGCCTGTTTCTTCATAATCATCTCTGCTTTGACCCAAATTCCTTAAGAATGCTTCCTTCACTTCTCTCCAGATATAAAAGTCATACATATGAGGCACCATAATCTCTTGGGCCAAACGGCATAAACAAGATAAAATTTGCTTAACTTTTTTATGATCAGTCGCACCTCCCATTGCAGCTTCATAAACATAGAGGAAAGTTGTGATAATCCTTTCGCCAGGTGTAAACATGTCCTTGAACGTGGGCTTAGAGGTAGTATGCTTCAATCCAATAATGACATGTATACTTGGAACTTCAGATTCAGTATCTAAGTTCTTACATCGCTCTGTTAAACTTGATGTTCCAGTTGACATATTTGGTCCTGTAGAGGATCAAAATGCTTCACCATTTCTTCCAGGGTAACTTTTAGCGTAACATCCTACAGATTGCTCCTTCTTTTGTCTAGCAACTTTAGCTATCTCAAGTTATAACGCAGTTGCCCAGATTGTGAATTTTTTGGTGAGTAGATGAGCGGTATAATTTACAATATCTTGTTCTCATCCTTCAATGCTCCAATACGCCAAACAAATCTCCTTCATCTTTTTGCAAAAATGTTTTAAGGTGGCTTGTCAGTCTTGGCTTTTAACTCTTTAATAATAGTATCATAACATTCATCAGCTTCATTGAGATGATGATAAACTTGGTTAATTCCTCCCAATTGGAGTTTTGCCTTTAAAGTTATACTAAAAATTTATAATATCTCTCAGCAATGTAAAGAGTAGTTGCCTGAGTCACACGAGTTGCTGGCTCCTGTTTAGCCTGGGATACTTAAGAAATGATATTTTGTGGCACAAATGTAGTCTCTGAGGTTTAATGGGCCCCAGATTATCAATTCGTCGTAGAGTTTGTTCTACCCATGCCTTAAGGATGGAGATTTGCTCTTCCTCCTAGTGACGGCTAGTAGAAGCTTGAGCTGCCATTTTGCCATGAGCCTCACTATCCTGTCAAAGGAGCTCTTCAGCTAAGGCATCAAGTTATCGCTTGGTTTTTTTATTTGACTCCATGAAATCTTTTCAAAAACTACAAATCATTCTTTACATACTTGATAGCACTGAATCAATCTTAGCCATTTGATTATGGAGCTGAAAAAGGTAGGAAAAGTTCACTTTAATAAAATGGAGGACATCTCCTATACTTTGAGATGCTAACTTATATAACTGCTCATAGGCCATCCGTAAGGCTTCATGGGTATTGAAATGATGGTGGAGTTCCTCGTTATGGACTCTTAGTAAAAGCATAGTATGATAGAGCGCAGGGTGTATTAATTACATTATGTAGCGAGATAGATTTGCACTTGTTCCATAACTCTCTGGGAAATTACTAATTCATACAGTTTAATCAAAGTCCTGTACATGGCGAATGCCCTTTTGCGGTTGCTTCTTTATTATGGGTTAATAATTACATGAAGAAATGCTTAACTCCTTCATTAGAGATCCAAGTAAGACAACAAGATTTGGGGATCTCCATAGGATTTTCTTGAACTTCTTCAAATGTGATGAGGGGTGGAATTTCCATTCAATCATCTTCTTATCCATTTCTGTTGCACACCCAGAGGGTGATACTATTCATCATGTTTGTTTTCAATGGTGTGATAAATTAGTTTCAGGCATTGTTAAGCATCGGCTGAGCCCCTTGTAGTGAGCAGCATCCTGTAGGGATTCTGTTTGAAGCTCAAATTTGCTATGCCAAAGAAGTCCAACAGTCAATACTTAAAGCCAACTAAGTCACACAACAAGTATATTTTTAATTTAAAAGGTTCAAAGTCACCGCTTATGTACCTTCATCTTGAGTATCCATCCTCTGGTAAGTTTGGCAAAATGGACGTATTGAAGTCAAGTATTAAAATAATAATAAAAATAATGACATAACTTAAATATAGTATACTTTAGGGGTTTTTGTATCTTGCAATTAACAAAATAACCCCAAAAGGAAAAAGATTAATAACAGTAATGGGGAGTGACATCTGAAAGGGAGGTTCTTGGTCAGGTGATGTATTCTGAATGTTAAAATGCCTTTTTAACATAATTTTTGATAGGCAAAAATGGTAAGTTGAATACCCAAGTCAGATGAGACTGGGGGTATTTAGGTAAATCATTCAATAGCTTATTGATTCTTACCCCTTTTTGGGTTCATCTTAATTTGCTTCCTTGAGTGCCACTTCTAGTAGTGGTCGCCTGACCTACTGATCATCCATCAATTCTACTAGGTAGGAATTCATCTTAGGGGTATCTTGGCTTCATTTTGGTCCTTCAAAGTATTCCTAGAGTTCATTTGAGCTTTGTCACCTTTCAATTTATCCGGTCAATTTATTGAGGTAAGTCCTTTAATTCCATTTTTAGGTCTAGGCGTCAAACTGGTTGAAGGAGTCATATGGTCGGTATTCTCTACTTCATGTCCAATATCAGAATATTAGACACCAATGTAGCATCACCTTTAGCTAAAACTGATTGTCTCCCTGGCGGTGGTATTTTCACTAACACTCTTAAACATAAATTACTATGTTGGCCTAACACAAAACTCAACAGAATTTTTGACCAACCTCTCCCTTTTGCGTTATCAGAACTCAATGCTAGCTTTCTCATGAGTGTCCTACTCTCTTGAAATCCAGACTGGTTACTAGCAATCTATTCACATACCCCAATAATAAGTGGAACTTAGAATAATATTGAGATCTTGTGGCAAAAACTTTAAGATAAAGTCAATGTAATTTCATACTTCTTTCTAAAATAAAGATATAAGATAATAGTAAAAGAGTTATAAAATAATAAATTGGGTTTGGCTATACTAAGAGGCTTTATAAATCCCTTGTAAGTCTCTTCTTAATCTCTGCCTTAATGTCAGCATCTATTTGACTTAATGCTTGTATATGTGATCTCCAACACACAGTGGGCATCTATGAACCAGGATGTTTGGTGCCCCTTGCTCAATCCCTGATTCTGGGTTTGGGGCAGAAATATCGTTCCTGGTTATTGCTACTTCTCAATTTGGTAATATGGTGATCAGGAAAGGTTTTTATGATGGTGCTGCTCAAAGTGCCTTGCTTCAGGGGTTTAACTAAATTTCAATACAGTTTGATCCCCTTTCAAGGAAATTCAGTTGGAAGGTTTGATTGCTTCTATTGTGGTAACTTAGTTCAGATGGTTGTTTGAACATTCCACCATCATTGGCAGCTTTTTAGATGATAAAAAATACAGAATTACTTGATAAAAGAGTACTTTTTCCCAATGTTATAAAAAGGGTCAAAATTCATAGTTTTTAGTGGTAGAGTTATTGTCTTCACATATTTAATCACTTTGTCCAGCAGAAATCAAAGTATTTTTAGGTGACGGTAACCTGATAGACTGTTTTATAGCTTAGGCAATTATCATCAATAAAAGGAGGGCTATTTCCTATATACATGTTTTGATCTTACATTTGTAAATCTTGAGGTGTTTAGATCCTAGTGGGGTACTTAAGGCAAGAAGTTATTCTCCAGTATACTTGTGGTAGTTTCCATGACAACATTGGTAGTGTCTATCAAAAATAATATATTTACTTATCCACCTAATTCTAGGGTTTATTTAGACCTAGGAGTTTGAAAAAGCGTAATTCAAGTGTAAGAAAATAAGCTAACAAATTAATTACAAGAATTATTGGCATTGGTTGCCAGAAAGTAAGTAGTTATTGACATAGCAATAATTCTCCTATTAAGTTAATGACTAGGTCAGAGATTCATAAAATAAAATCGATTAATAATCATCCTCAATAGATTTGGAAGCCTTAAAATTATCAGATAGCTACAATCAATTACTGAAGCTAAGTCAGAACTTCCCCTTTGGAAGTATAAAATTCATCAAAACTACCTAGTTAAACTGTCAATTTTGCCTGATTATTAGAATGCTAACTTTTGAACTTATTAGAAAAGTATAATTTGGTTATATTCTAACACATCCCCTATTTTAACCAGATTATCTTCTTCCATTATGTCTGTTGGTATCACAAGCTCCTCCTCAAACAGCAATCTAAGATGCGTTGTACTTTTAAAATCAGTTCATCATAAACGACAGGAAAGTGGTCATTGGTACAAACAACCTCATTCAAGAGGCGTTTTAAAGAAAAATCAGAAGAATTTGATTCAGAAGATATTGATGATAAATTTTCAATGGTTGATAATTTGCTTGTTATGCCAAAGAAATAGATAGCAGAGCCATAGAGTAGCTGTCAGCCTTGGGACCATCTAGTACTAAAAAAGTAGCTGTCAGCCTTTAATGAAGTAAAATGCATTAAAAAACCTAAAAGTAAATTATATATCAATATATATTGAAGTATATAATGTATTTTCTTTTCTTTTTTTCTCTTTTCTCTTTTTCTCTTCTTTGCTAATCCATATATATAATTGAAAATATTTACATGCTTATAAGGTTAACATATACTTTGATATCCATGTTTCTAAACAATTTCTTCTCATCTAGCTTGACCAATTCATGTATGGTGAAACAATATCCATTGGAACAAGGTGGATATATTCTATAACATGGTAAACTTCTATATTTGTTGGTTTACCCAGTAAATTGATAACCAATACTTGAATTTGACATTGTGATGGACAGGGTCTCTGAAAACTGCCACAAAGCAGTTAGGCAAGAGTGCTCAGGTGAGTGCCCACAGGCAGGATAGCCCTGCTGTGGAGATGTCCCTAATCCAACTGTGTGGAAACCACTTTACTAAGAAAGTTTGGGCTACAGTCAAGACTATGCTGGCGCTCAGAAGGAGGGTCTGACCCCCAGAGAGGGCGTACAAGGACTGGATGGCCTTTTCAAAGTCTGAGCTGCTATCCATGTACAGTTTCCTTGTTTTCCTTAATATACTGATTTGCAAATTTGAATAAATAAATTTGCGAATTTATTAAGTTTTTATTTAATTTGTAGAAGATGAAACTGTGTAAAGCAATTTCGCCTGCTCAGATTTATACTGAGCTTAGTGGGGAAGAGTGGGTCCTGTTCCCTGCGGAGTCCATGGGTGTCTTCCCAATGGCGGGCAATATTTGAGAATCTAGACCCCAATTCTGGTGTCAAGGCCCATTCTCAAACTTGGGCGGGGTACCCTTGGGGTTGCAGAAACTTTTCTACATTTTATTTTTGGCTTTGATTTACTCTTGAAGCCTGGGCTGTTCTCTTCGCCCATATTTCTCAATATTAATTTGCTGCCTCTTTTGGTAATATCTCATTCGGTGACATCTGGTTGGCCAGAGCGCCATATGCAAAGGATTTTCATCCTTGTCAATACTCCCATAGACATTGGGTTTGGCCACACCTGATTGGCCAGAAATTTGGGTCTAAACCACTCCCTCATCGCCACATTTAGTATAATTTGATTTGACAGCATCTGGTTGGCAAGAGCGCCATTTACAAGGATTTTCATCCTTGTCAATACACTTCTGGGCGTCAATCTCGGCCATAATTGGCTGGCCAGAAATTCATGTCTGAGAGTCTGATCCCTCATTGCCGCATTTGGGAATATTGTGTTTGGCGGCATCTGGTTGGCCAGGCGCCATTTTCGAGGCTTCCCCTTCCCATCAGCCTTACAATTTATTTTTAGCTCAATTTCAAGGCATCTGATTTGTCAGATTGCCATTTACAAAAATTGATGCTGTTGAGCCCCTCCCTGGCCTCACCTATCACCTAGGGAAGACTAGGGCAATGTGATGGTCAGGCATTGCCTTGACCGTTACATCACCCCCAGATGAGAGCCCCCTCAGTTCCAGAACTCTTCCACCTTCTGCGGGCAGTTGCTGCAGTCATTGGCCATCTGCCAGGTGGACTCCTCCACCAGGTAGCCTACCCATTTGACTAGATACCAGCGCTTCTTCCACGAAATTTTTGACTCCAATATTTCTTCCACCTCATACTCCACCTCTCCCAGGTTTCCTGAGTGGACTGGCTCTGGTTTCTCTGGGAAAGGGCCTTCAAAATTCCTCAGTTGCGAGACATGTAGTACTGGATGCACCCGCGATCCCTCAGGGAACTCCAGCTTGTACGCCACTTCATTTACCTGGTGGAGGACCTTGAATGGGCCCAGAGCGACTGGTCCAAATTTCCTACAGCTTTCTGGAACCGAGTAGTTTTTTGCGTTGATCATCACTAGGTCTCCTTCCTTTAGCACTGGGGCCTCAGATTGGTGAGTGTCAGCCTTCCTCTTATGCATTTCTACCTCTTTGACTAAATTGTATGCAGGGCTTTTAAGTTTTCCTTCATTTCTGGTGCCAAGTCATTGGCCGCTGGGTTTGGACCTCTGGGGTGGGTTTCCATAATCTTTAGATGGAACTCATAGTTCGCCATAAATGGCGACATTCCTGTTGACAAATGGGTCAAGTTATTATAGGCGAATTGGGCTAGTCTTAGCCAGTCCATCCAGCGTTCCTGTTGTGTAGTCATGTAGCATCTCAGGTACTGCTCGAGGACTTGGTTAACTCATTCTGTCTGGATGTCTGACTGCGGGTGGTAAGCTGAGAATCTGCATGGCTTGATCTGAAGATTTTTGAGTAAGTGTTTCCAAAATTGGGCAATGAATTAGGGGCCTCTATCCAATACTATCTCCTCTGGTAGACCATACTGGGCGAACACCTCATTAATGAAGATATCCGCCGTGCCCTTTGCTGTGATGTTGGAGTTACACGGAAAGAATTCCGCGTACATGGTCATTCTGTCTACCACCACCATCACAGCATCATATCCCTTTGATTTTGGAAACCCCGTTATGAAGTCCACACTCAGTGAGGACCATGGCATTTCCGCAATCTGGAGGGGCTTGATTTTTTCTGAAGGCTTCTGCCTAACGTGCTTGGAACAGGCACATGTGACACATTTTTGGATGTACTCCCTCAAGGCGCTGGGCATCCCCAGCCAGGAGTAACTCCAGGCCAGGAGCTCTATGGTTTTCTCATTTCCAGGGTGTCTCGCCAAGGGGTGGTCATGGAAAGCGCTTATTGCCTCTTCCTGGAGCTCATGGGTGGGCAGCCATGGGCGCCCTTTGTGGAGAATAAGGCCTTTCCTTTTACAGAAATTCTTATGTTGCACATTCTCTACCCCCTCCTCCAGGTCCTTCCACAGTGTTGCCCCATACTTTGAGCTTCGCTGGGCGGCCTGGAGCTTTTCCCTTAGTTCCTGGGTGGCATTCTGGATGACAGCGAACACATTTGAGGTCAACATAGTAGCGGTGTTGTATGCATCCAGCTCCTCCCTTGGGAAGGACTTTCCTGGGTCCCTGCTTAGGAGATCTGGGATGAGGTTGCTTTCCCCCGGCTTGTACACAATACTAAAGTCATATGACGCCAGCTCTAGGTGCCATCTGGCCTGGCGCTGGTTCATGCACTTTGGGCTCTTGTAAAACTCGAGGGCGCGGTGGTCCGTTCTGATGGTAAAGGGGTGTCTGGCGTAGAGCAAGTGGTGCTGCCATTCCTCCAAGGCTGATACAATTGCTAAGAGCTCCTTGTCATACATGGGGTAGTTGGTCTCAGCGGGCAGCATTTTCCTGCTAAAGTAGCTTACGGGATGGTCTACCCCATCTTCTCCCTCTTGTAGAAGAACTTCCCCAATTGCAAAGTTGGAGGCGTCAGTCTCCACTACGAAAGGGCAGTTGGCGTCGGGGTGGGCTAGTACTGGTGCCTTCATGAGGCTCTCCTTGATGGCTTGGAAGGCTTTCTCCTCCTCTTCTCCCCAATGGAACGGCACCTGCCCTGTCAGGCGAGTTAGGGGTGCCGCTGTCTTGGAGAGGTCTTTTGCAAGCCTTCTTAGGAAGTTCACCACGCCCAGGAAGCTCCTAACACCCTTCTACCCTTAGGTGCCGGCCACTCCCTTACTGCCTTCAGCTTGTCCGGGCATATGGGTGTTCCCCTTTGGAAGACTACGTTCCCTAAGAAGGAGACTGAGTCCTTTAAGAACTCGCATTTAGAAGTCTTCAAGCGGAGGTCCGCCTTGTTGAGGGCTTCCAGCATGCTCAGCACATCTCCTTTGTGGTCCTCTTTGGTCCTGGAGAACACAAGAATGTCATCCATATATGCCACACAACATTTCCCGATCAGGTTTCCTAGGGCATTGTCTATGGTATGCTGGAATACTGCTGGGGCGTTCTTGAGGCCAAAAGGCATCACCTTGTACTCAAAGACTCCTAAGTGGCACTTGAAAGCCATATATTGTTGTTGTTTGGCGATTACCAGAACTTA
The DNA here is from genome assembly GCA_022478985.1 of Massospora cicadina. Lineage (NCBI taxonomy): Eukaryota > Fungi > Entomophthoromycota > Entomophthoromycetes > Entomophthorales > Entomophthoraceae > Massospora > Massospora cicadina. The sequence continues at coordinate 302,595 of JAKSZP010003963.1, forward strand.
GTTGAACGCATCAATCAGGTCCAACTTAGTGAAAACCTGGCTACCTGATATCATCTGGGAGATGGTCTCCATCAGAGGGATGGGGTAGGGGTCAGACTCGGTTATTGCGTTCAGCTGCCAGTAGTCCACACATGGGCGAAGCTCGCCACTTGCTTTTGGGACTAGGAATATTGGTGACACCACTGGCGATTTGGATGGAACAATTATCCCGCGCTCCAGCATTTCCTTGACATAGACCTCCAGGGCAGCCTTCGCCTTAAGGTTCAAAGGGTAGACGGGACAGCCCTTGGGGAACTCCGCATCCTTTTTAAACTTAAAGGTGAAAGGGAAAAGATCGTTTGGGGTGGTAGAGGGAGCTTGGTTCTTCTTGAACAGGTGGGCATATGCACGAAATTCGTTGGGTATGTCCGCCTCTGTCTCCAGCCCTACTACTGCGTTCACCCCAGGCTTCCCTCCGCCAGTGGTGAAGAAATCTAATGCCACTGGGGGTTGGTTCTTGGGGTGTAGCAAGACCAGGCGCTCCTGCACTTTGAACTGAGGGGAGTACTTGTGCCACCACTGCATGCCCAGGATTATGGGATGTGGCAGATTTTTAATGGCACTGAATGACTCTTGAAAGGTGTGAGGCCCCTGCCGCAGCAGCACCTGGGTCTTGACCTTCCAACTGCCAACTGTTTTTTAGGTATCTGCCAGCGTCAAGGCTCCTTTCCATTCCATTTCCAGCCTCATTTCTTTTGCTTTTGCATAGTTTAGATAGTTATCTTCTTCTCCGGTGTCCACCAGCGCCCAAAGTTGATCCTCCCTTTTTCCCTTTCTTCCCCAGAGCTGTAATGAATAGGGGACATAGAGATAAGACGAGGTATTTCCTTTATTGATGGTAGCAACGCGCGCAGGAGTAGGGTGGAAGTTGTAGGAGGGACTAGGGTTTCCTCTCTATGGTTCTCCAAAGTGTTTACTCCATTGGTGGAGCCAGAGGGCGAGCCCTGTGAGGACTCCTGCGAGAGGTTGGAGACTGGCTCAGACTCAGCTTGATGGCCACAGAACTTCCCATGTTGTACTCCGGTATGGGTCTTCACTTGTGCTAATGCTAGTTGGCCCTCCACCTGGGTCACAACTGAAATCTCCTCATCGAGGGTAGCTCCCAGGTGAGTGGCAGCCAATGAAGTAAGGATGGCAGGGCGGAGGTTCTGGCGGAACATTCATGCTATCTGAGTAGAGGTGACCTTGGCCACCTTGGCCAAAGGGCGGTACACACAGGGTTACTCCATGACTGACATATTTCCTTGAGTGAGGTTCAGAAGGGCAGACCACGCAGCATCCTGGGAGTCATTTGGTGTAGCCGCTCTCTCAACCAGTTGGAGACATACATCCAAGGTGGGAGGGAGCACCGTCTGGGCTTCCAGTAGCTCAGTGAACCAATCCGCTAGGTTTCTGGGCAGGGCGGTTACTATCTGGGCATTCTGAAGTCACACTGGGGCCATTCCTCCTGATGCTGTGGTCAGCCAGGCTTGAAGTTTCACATGAGAGAAGGTGGCGTGTAAGGTGCTCAGCTATCCTGGGGTGAGGGCCTGTCGGAACTCAGAAGCGGACTGCTCAGATTGAAAGTAGACGTTGGTATGTCCCTTAGAGGGAAGGAAACGGGCGTTTTCTCTTAGGAGAAATAGGATAGAGAAGATGACCATCAGAAACGTGGTTGGGTGTTCATACCATGCAGGCAGGGCGCGTTATGATGGCTTGTCCACCATGTCCAGAAAAAAGACATCAAGTTAAATGAATTTCATCTAATGTGATGGACGGGGTCTCTGAAAACTGCCACAAAGCAGTTAGGCAAGAGTGCTCAGGTGAGTGCCCACAGGCAGGATAGCCCTGCTGTGGAGATGTCCCTAATCCAACTGTGTGGAAACCACTTTACTAAGAAAGTTTGGGCTACAGTCAAGACTATGCTGGCGCTCAGAAGGAGGGTCTGACCCCCAGAGAGGGCGTACAAGGACTGGATGGCCTTTTCAAAGTCCGAGCTGCTATCCATGTACAGTTTCCTTGTTTTTCCTTAATATACTGATTTGCAAATTTGAAAAAATAAGTTTGCGAATTTATTAAGTTTTTATTTAATTTGCAGAAGATGATACTGTGTAAAGCAGTTTCGCCTGCTCAGAATTATACTGAGGTTAGTGGGGAAGAGCAGGTCCTGTTCCCTGCAGAGTCTGCAGGCATCTTCCCAATGGTGGGCAATATTTGAGAATCTAGACCCTCATTTCTGGTGTTGAGGCCCATTCTCAAACTTGGGCAGGGTACCCTTGGGGTTGCAGAAACTTTTCTGCATTTATTTTTTGGCTTCAATTTACTCTCAAAGCCTGGGCCATTCTCTTCACCCATATTCCTTGATATTAATTTGTTGCCTCTTTTGGTAATATTTTGTTTGGAGACATCTGGTTGGCCAGAGCGCCATTTGCAATGATTTTCATCCTTGTTGATACTCCCATGGACGTCAGGTTTGGCCACACCTGATTGGCTGGAAATCTGGGTCCAGTTCACTCCCTCATCGCCACATTTAGTATAATTTAATTTGGCAGCATCTGGTTGGCCAAAGCGCCATTTACAAGGATTTTATCCTTGTCAATACACTTCTGGGCGTCAAGCTCGGCCATAATTGGCTGGCCTGAAATTCATGTCTGAGGGTCTGATCCTCATTGCCGCATTTGGGAATATTGTGTTTGGCGGCATCTGGTTTGTCAGAGCGCCATTTTCGAGGCTTCCCTTCCTGTCAGCCTTACAATTTATTTTTAGCTCTGATTTTGAGGCATCTGATTCATCAGATTGCCATTTACAAAGATTGATGCTGTTGAGCCCCTCTCCTTGGCCTTGACTATCAATCTAGGGAAGACTAGGGCAATGTGATGTTTAGGCAACGCCTTGACCGTTACAGACATGACATGAGGTTGAAATTATAAATGTACACATAGTTTGGTTTTAACTTTCCTCTATGGTTCATGTACATTGGCTTAAAGTTTTTAAGTATCTCCAATGTGAGTCCAGTTTCATTAATGCACTACTCTTTTAATCTAACAACTGTAGCAATGTGCTATTAAAGGATTTAATAACATTTTTTAAGTTAATCAGGTGGTTTATTTATATGTCATAATAACTGGAAATACTTAATTGTAATGTTCTATTTTCATATACTAATTTTTTATAGTTTTTTATGCTTTGGGCAAACCACATTTTGGTTGTATAACAGTGGTAAAGTTTGTCCTAGAATATTAAAATTATCATCTTTAAATCTCAAAGCCCCATACTGTTGCATTAAGTAAGTGCCAATTAAAAATCTTATACTTCTAATTCATTAATACATTTACAGTATGATAATAATATGTGATCAAAACCGTAAAGGCAAGGTGCTTAATGCTCTTTTAGAAGTGGTGGTTTGTAGACCACATCAACATATTTTTTATAATCAAGATATGGTAAAAGTCTTAATTTCTCCACCAATTGTAAAGAAAATACTAATTAAAGGCCCACTGTCAATGATTGCTCTACCTTGAATTTATTTAAAAAAATTAACATATGTATAATCTGAGTTTTGTGCAATATTTACTTGTAAAGTAGTGGCATTGTTCACCAAATGAAATAATTGCATAAGTTGATCAGTTATATCAGACATACTTTCCGTTAACGTTATATTGAAATTTTGACATCACTAGGTTTGAAATTGTCCGCTTCATGTTTGTTTGCATGCCCTAGTGTTGCTTCACATATGAACTTATCACTTCACTAGTTATAAGCTCATTTGTACTAAATTTATGATTAAGTAAATACATGGACTTCAGTACTCAATACTTGGTATATTGAGGGCTTAGGGCCGTCATCCATAGAGAGCTGAGCTACATCTAAGCTTTTTGTTGTTCTTCCAAGTTGTTTGGAACGTGAGCAAGGGCGATAATAAACTATTCCTTTTCTATTAATCTTGGTTTTCCCTGTAAATCACTTGGTTCACCTTGTCATTAGGGATGACCATGTCGACGTTGCCCTTTAGTTTCTTCATTCTACTGAACTTTGCAACGTGGCCAACTTGACAAATTCATGATAGTAATTTGATTATATGTTTCAGCATTTTTCTCATGCAATTTTCAGCTTGAATTAATATCAGATGTTGCCCCACAGATTTGTAAAATTTAAGCATCTTTGAGGTCTTGATATAAGAAATCAGGACTGAAATCATGGCCTGAATTAATTCTCTAGAGGGATGGAGCTTTTAATTCCAATGCAATGTGTGAATCAAAATCATTTAGTGCACCTGTATCAGTGAGAATTTGAGCATTTTGATAGAACTAATAATCAGAGAGGGTATGGTTTCATCACTCTTAAAATGAATACACATAGATTGTCCTTTCTGTTAACAAGGCGCTCTAGGCTGCCGAATTCTCCCATAATGGTATAGTTTTTTCTCACGTTAGTTTGTTTTTTGACTGATAGTCTAGTTAGGACAAGGTTTGACTCTCTATAATAGACATACATTTACAATAATTTTTTTGACAATCTCTGCATACCAACATATTTATTTCAAAAAGTTTGTTAGATGCTGAAACAAAACCTTTATAATTTTGGTAATTCTGGAGCTGATCTGAAGTCATTAATTGTGTGATAATATATTTCTAATATTTTCCATTTGTCCAATGAGTTATTTGGTTCTAATGATGGTTGGCCAATTAACTAGTGTTTTGTTTTGGAAAGGCTGTCAATGACTTAGGGTTTTTTGGAGTGCCTCTGAAGTTAAATCCATTATTACTATTATCAGATAAAGAGATATCTAATAAGATTTTACCATTACCTTTCTCTTGGCAGGGGAATTTCTGTTCCTTCAAGCTGGAAAACCATGTTGTGCTTTACTCTCCCCATTTCTTTTGATTCAAAGTTTACGCTTTCAAAATCTTGTCTTAATGGCACGTTTCTTCAACACTTTAGTCAGTTGATAAGTTTATTTGATATTCTTTTATAAGTTTTACTGATTTAGAAATCAGTTATTGCATTTCAGCAATTTCCTTATTCTCCAATGCCCTAAATTGGGTCCTGTTCCCATGCCAGATGATCCTCCTCTCATTTTGGTAAAAACTCGCTTTGTAAGCAATTTTCTCAGATCCCATATAGTGAGCACTAATTATTGCAAGTGACAACTTCACAGGTTTGTGGGGGCTGTTATAATATAGAGACGCTTGACTGTTTAATGACATGAAGCAGGATATGATCCAGAAATGGTTCAGTCAAAAATAACAACCTTAGACTAAAATCACTTGTCAATCAGTGCCTAGAATTAAAATAAAAAAACTACTAGAAAAACTGGTACTAAAACCAAGGTATAATATGAGGTATGAGAGGTGGGGCCTTTATAGGTGACAAATGGCAATCAAATGTCCACCTATCTAATTATCACAATGGTAGTTTATACCAGTAAATAAGATAATTTTGTACCTTACCTTAAAGTTTACTCAGACCTGGGATTAGGAAAATGTAATTTAAGTGTAAGGCAATAACCCAACGATGAATTACAAGATTCATTGGCAATAGTTGCCAGAAAGTAATTAGTCATTGGCATAGAAATGATTTATTGATTGCACCAATGACTTGGGCATAGCTTCACAAAATAAAGGATATTATGGATAATCCCCAATAGTTTAGAAGCCTTAAAATCATCAAAATAGCTACAATAATTTAATTGAAGCTAAGTCAGTTTTTACTTTTTGGAAGTCTAAAGATAATAAAAATCGGTATTTAATTCTGCAACCTTGCCTGATTAAATATAGTAGTATCTTTGGAAGATATTGAAAAAAGCACAATCTGGTTAAAATTCAAACAGCTAATAATATGGAGAAGTATATGGCTAAAATGGCACAGTTAGGTCCCACTTAAGATTTACTTAACATTAGAACTGATTCCCACAAATATTTACCAGGTTATAGGTAATTTTTTAATCATAGCTTCATAATTATTATATATCTATAATTTTAGGTATGTGTATCTCATATACAACTAAACACTTTTCTCCTAATTTCAGCCATAACTTAGGGGCCCCCATTGATCAAAAAACTTCGTCAATATTTTTCCTGAGTTTTCTGCAAGTAACATTTTTAATGCATTATTTTATATGCCCATATTTACATTATTCTTTTATTTAAATTCCAACAAAAATTTTCAAAATATAAGATTATGATATGGGTTAATGTCAGAATTATAACTTTTGAGCAGCTTTAAGTCAATTGTTTACCTATAGCTATACTAGTGGAAATAAAATCTGAACAATTTTAAGATATCTATTTAACTAAACTTTAGATGTTTAGAAGAACATTTTATCTTATATCAATTTTTTACTGTTTGGGTTACATTTATTTATTTTTTATATAACAATCTTAAAAGTACTTTTAAAAAGTTAAATGGCCTACAAAGGTGAGATTTGATGGATTGATTCATATAATCTTATGTCTTTATATAAATATGAAAACAAAACAATAACTTAAGTACTAACAATATGCTGTATGACCTACCAGATTATTTTTTGCAACTGATCATTTTAAGGAAAATATATCATCCATATAATATACATACTATAAGAACTGACACACATATCAACATTTGTTATATTTCCTCTCTCTGAGAACTATCATGGCTGGCAACCATCAGTTCCTCCTTCACATTTTACAAAATGAATCAGAGAAAATTTTTGATGATATATGTTTGGGGTTTCATTTTGTACCATCTAGGATAGTATATCCATATTGAGTATTGCTTAATCTATTCCCATCTCATGTGATATATTTGATTCTAATACAAGAATAAGCACTAAACTCACTTGTTCATTTGTACTTATAAAATTTTATAAAAATATTCAGCTTTGAGATCCTTTCTCACTTAAGTTTAGTAATTAGTTTGTCTTTAATGCTGATTGAGGTTTAGAGTTACACATATTAGACTCTATTATAAGGCCTGTTTTTTAGAGCTAAAAAGTGTTCAAAGTGGTTCCTTGTATCTTAACCTTTTCAGCTAATTTCTCATAAAAGCACAATACTAAACCCACTAGCAAAAGATTTGTTTATAGCAATTTTTACTTCAAAAAATAATTCCATATATCAGCTTTTTTGTAGATTTCAAGGACTAGTTTAACCTATTTTATATAACGCTGAATCTTCACAAGATGTTATTTAAATAGCCTCTATCAAGTAGATCTTGAAGATGGCTACTGGAGATTATGATACATTGATCACATCCTGGTTAGTTTATCTTCTTGACTAATCCAATTCAAGTGAACTTAATTGGCAATCTATGATTTTAAACATACTTCTAAACTTTTTAAAAAAATATTTTTTATATTATTAGAAAAGAAGATATCATTGATATGTATGAAATAAGGTATCTTAAATGAGCTTTTTAATAGAAACTCTGGATCAGCCACTTCTGAATTACAAATTTTTTTAGAGTCCATTTATTTCAAACTCACTAATGTGGTTGCTTCATCTCACCGTGGATCTTTCTTTACCAGGAATTTACTAGCCCCTTGTTTATTATCAGAATTCTGTTAGGGAGTAGTTTCCTTAATATTTTTTCATATTGTATTTCCTTTTTTGTATCTGCTAAATATTAGTTTTCTTGATGTTGTTGGCTCAATGCATCCAGTATCAGTGTCCTGTTCATTTTGGACCTTTTTTATAAAGTTTTATGATAGCCCCCTATTATAGCCTCTTCAGTTTTAACCCCTTTTATAGTTATATGAGTAAAATAAAATGATTCATAGTTAATTTATTGTATATCATATGATATGAAATTTCTTAAGGCAAATTTGCTCTGTTAAGTCCCACATTTTCAGTGTGTAACTCCTTATAAGTCTTGGCAAGCATCCCCTGCGTCTCAACAGTGAAAATCACTTCTCTTAAAAACCAAGAAGAGGGCAAAAAAGCCTGCTCAACCCCTAACCAATAAGGGCCATCTAGCCCATGGTGTTGCTGAAAGGTGGGTGAAGGCTTACCACCTGAAGGTTGCTCCTTTTCCCCCTCTTTTAACCACCAAGGATTTAATGGAGAATACTAAGGGATGAGTCAGGTTATGGTGGCCAAAAGCCATCGCCAACAGCAAGGGTGCAGCTCTTCATCATGCCAGAAGGACCTCCCTAGTTTGAGTTTAAAAATGGTGGTAAGTCATTATTGAATGACTACATATTGTTTTTCTCAACCTCCAACAAAAAATCGGCCTTATGACTTCCCCCTACCACCAGTGAAGGCAAGTCTTCTCTCAAAAGGTTTGGGTGAGCCAAACCCACTCACTTTAAAATGGGACTGCCCATACCTTCCCTGGCCTTGGGCGCGCCCTGTCAGCCATCACAAAAATCATCGCTCACACATGAGGCAGAATCATGACACAAAAAACCTTGGTAAAAGATTTGATACTGATTCAGCCATTTAGACCAGTTCTAAATCAAAATTAATACCATTTAGTGTGTCAATCTGCCATTATTCTAATATAAAAATAATTCTTGAGCATTCATAAAACCAATATATTAATCTTCATATGTTGAGCTTATAAGGCAGCAGTCCCAAACGTACTGCTGTCACTTTATTTCCCTTTTTATTTTACCTCAGTTATAAATATAAATATAATCCAAAAAGTTTACTTTATTTTATTACGTTAAGAGGTTCGCAATACTATTTCCAGCTACTGATTTAAATTCTAGGTTTCTTGGCTAGTGTTACTACTTTCCCCTAGCACAAAGAATCAAACAGTGTAGATGGATGTACCAGTGGTATTATGGATGTTGCGGTGGATGGCAATTAATGTTATGTGGCATTAAAGTCATATTATTATCAGAAAGCTCCTTTATGTCATAAGTATCCTTGGTTCTTATCCTTATCTAAAAAAATTATTTGAGGTGGGTCAACCTTGGGACAAATATACCATACCGAGAATGTTTTCTAGCCAGTACAGATTTCAAACTCAAAACCTGAACTAGGGGTGGAAGCAGTTTTACCCACTTGGCTAACCACCCTTTCTTATTCTTATCCACCTTCCTTTATAAGTGGGATGATGCGTTGGTTCTATTCTATGAGCATAAAGTTCAACCATTGGTTAGTATGTCAATTTATGGAAGAGTACCCCATTTGTTGAATCAAAACTTATAAGCTGCATTTAAGGATTACCTTCTGATACAGATCAATTTGGTTTATACTCCCATTCCAAGCGCAAAAGTAATCAGCTCTTTTGTCTCCCCACAGTATATCCAGATTAAACAGGTTACAAGCTTGAGTGTGTTGTTTCTTCCAGCTCCCGTTCCAATCTCCTCTAGGGCTGCAGCAATGTGTTCTGAGAGGTTAACCTTTCTACTGATTCTGAGCCTCTGGTAAAAGAAGTTTTAAATTTGTCTGTGCCTTGTTGTCTGTGCACAACAGGAAGAGGTTGAAGTAATCCATATATTAGGAACAAGGGTTCCACTTTTTGAAGCTAGTCCTGTGGATATCCTGTTGGTTACCCACTTCCTACCAGTTATGTCATGTAATATTATAAAGATATAAGATCATGACTACTTTTTATTGCATGTTAAAATTCAGTTTGTATCCCATATAGTAACTGTTAAGGCCCTCTTAGATACAGAAGAAGCTGTGAAATTTTATGAGCTTTAAGGTGGCTCAGGATCTGAATCTAGATCTTGATGTAGAGTCTTTGGTATTGGGTACTTATTAAGCCCCTAAGTCATGTTATGCGGTGAGGCGTTTTGTCTCATTTGGCTATGCAAAGTTTGGCTTTTATGACAGAGTGACCACGGTGCCAGATTTGTAGTTTCCAGTAATTCTTAGGGCAGTTGGTGACGTTGTCAACGAGTAAGTAATAACCTAGAGACCAACCTTTTGCCTTTAGAACCCCCATTTACATAGCGAGTTCTCATTGATACATTCTCTCCTACCAGAGCGGTAGGTTCTATCTTTATAACTACCTTCCCCACAGATTTGCCCCCAGATATCCCTTCTGGTTGTTGCAGTATAGACACTTTTAACATGGAAAAATAAATCGCCTTCTTCATCATTCTGAGAACGATTTGGCCTTCCATTTGACATTAATTTCGTTAATATCAACTTCACTCTGTAACCTATAAAGAGTAAGAAGACAAGGACCAGAGATGTGGTTAAATGAAATGAATCAGAAGGGGTGAATAATTCATTAATTATCTTCTGTCACTTCCACCATTGTATTTGCCTAAAAGGCTGATGATACTTTACGCCTTTGTGTAGACTACGGCCATTTGAACAATAAAAAGTGTACAACTCTATCATCTTTCTCTTAAACAGACAATCGGCCAGGCGATTGTCAAAGCCTATGTATTTTACAAGCTTGACCTTATAAACGCCTTTAATCAAATTTGGGTAGCAGAGGGACAGAAGTGGCTTATAGCCGCTTATACTAGAAGTGGCTTTTTCAGTTTTGCATAATTTTTTGGTCTCAAAAACGCGCCGCCACATTCTATCATATGATTGACTGCATTTTGGCACTTCTCTTCACTTGCATAGTGGTATACATCAATGATATCCTGGTGCACTACCCCACACCTGAAAAGCATGCAAAGGACCTGGAGGCGGTTCTGGCTACTCTTTAGAGGGTAGATCTTTAAGTGAAGCCTTCAAAGTGCAAGAGTTTAGGGAAGATATCACCTTTCTAGTCAACCTGGTCCTGAAGTATGGGTGCTACATTCCTCCTAATAAACCTAAAGCCATCCTTTTATGGCACATTCCCACCACACTAAGAATCAGCTGCGGAGTTTCCTGGATACTGTTATTTTAATGAAGAAATTCACTCCAGAGCTCTCTCATCTGGCGGCACCCCTTCATCCCCTGAAAAGGAAGAACGTCCCACAAAAATGGATAGAGGCTTGCCAATGCAAAATCAAGGCAATCAAGGAAGTATTCGTGGAGCCTCTAGTTCTTAAGCATGCCAATCTATCCTGGAGTTTTATATTGGCAAGTGATGCCTCTGTAGCCGTGGTGGAGGCTTTTTTTTTAAGGAGCATTATGGGGTGGAACATCCCGTCGCCTAATTCTCATGTACGTTCTCCTCCCTGGAGAAATACTTAGCCATAAATGACATGGTGTTAGCCAAGTGTTGTGATCACTCACTCACTAGCGGTATCTTCTTCAAGAAGCATGGCAAGAACTAGCCGTTAGGACGGACCACCTAGGCCTAATGTACTTCAGGAAGCCACAGAAGTTTGAGCATTGTCTAGCCCAGACATTTTGTGACCTGTGTAGCATCAATTTCAAGTATGAGTTTGTGAAGGGGGCTCTGATCATCCTTCCTGACCTGTTAGGTCGCAACCACATCTTGAGTCCAACAGTGGAAGGAGCGCAGGAGTTAACCATGGTGGTGCCCCCTGACCATATGCTAGCATTGTTCCAGTTGTAATTTCTGGGGCTGATTGGGCTCATAATATGCCACTGGTTTTTCAGGTACTGGATGGACAGACATTCTGCTTGGAGGGGCTGGAGCTGTTTGACCAGCTGATAATGCTGGTCCACAAGCGAATCCATTACTCGCTTCAGGAGGGAAGCATTTTGTTCAGGAGTAGGGTTTGGGTTCCTCCACAACTTTGGGATAATTGATCGCTGCCCACCATGACCCCCCAGTGTTGGGGCACACATGGAATAAGAAATACCTATATACAATAAAGCGTCTTTTCAACTGGCTTAGTATCTCTAGAATATACCAACTTTATCACTAATTGCATGACATACACATGGGAAAAATAAGATAGATCAAAAAGAATGGTCTTCTTAACCTTCAGAGGGCGGAGGGCCCGTGGACCTCAGTATCAGTCAACATTATTGTTGAGCTTCCTGGCTCTGATGGGATCAACCCAAATATAACGGTCATAGACTGCTTTACTAGTTTCACCCTATTTTCCCTTACCTGTTAGCAATCTCCTCCGAGGGAATGGACAGGCTCTTTTTTCAGCATGTCTTCTTCATGTGGGTCACCCCAGAAGGTGGTAAGTGACCAGGGGACCCAGTTTACCAATCGTTTTCGGACCGCGCTCTCATTGATCCTGAAGATTAAGCTGTGAGCTTCACCGTATAAAAAACCAGTCTGAAGGCCAGATGGAGAGGGTCAATCAGATCATTAAGCAGTATCTTTGCTAATATTCCTATGCCACTAAGGATACCCGAGCCGCTGTTTTTCCCCTGGTGAAGTTCACATACAATAATGCCACCCACTCATCAACCAGCCTTTCCTCCTATGAAGCCACCCTGGTATATCCCCTCGTTTCTTATTGGACCCTGCCTTCACCCAGAAGAGCTTGCCACTGAGGAGCACCTGCAACAGATATGAAGTATGCAATCCTTGGAGCGGGAGCACCTAAATAAGGCAATTTTTGATTACATGTGGTTTGCAGATTTCAAACACCTTCTGCCCATGATATCAAGGTGGGTTCTTTTTTGATATTGTATATATGCCACCTGCAGGTTAAGGTTCCCTTTCAGAAGCTTGAGAGCAAGTGATCTGGACCTAACTTTGTGGAGGAAGATTTGAGGCATGGTGCCTCCGCCTGGCCCTCAACGCTCATTGGAAGCAGCATCCCATCTTCCACGAATCCCAGTCATCCCTTTGTCAGATATTAGGATATCAGACATGATGGAAAGAACTTTGAGCATTTGACTACCACGAGCGAATCACCTTTTAGACCCAAGAAGGTGGTTAACAAAGTCACATTAATTAATAATACAAAAAAAACTGATAGACAGTGAGACTCAATATAATACATGGAAATCTGTCAGACCAGTTTGAACCTGTGAAATCCTAAGATGAAACCTGCTTAATCAAAAGAAGGATCATCAGAATTACAGGCGACCATTACACTAGGTGGCACTTAAGGCAGTAAATTAAGACGAACATTCAAAAGGGTAATGATCAAGAATCAGCCCAACGATTGATTAAAGTATACATTTTTATACAACTTTGTACATTTAACAAAATTTTTTGCCCTATCAAAAATATGACACAAAGACATTATACAATATGGATGCATCGCCTGACCAAGAGGCCCCCATCCAAATTCTTCTTTCTACTAATTTTATTAATCCTTTTCCTTATGGGGTTTATATTGAGAAACCAAAGTAAAAAACCACTATTCTATACCACAATAAAGTTACATAAGTATTTCTATATCTCTTTTTGGTAATTGACTTCAATAAGTCCATTTCAACATACTTACTATAGGACCAATACTCTAGCTGATGGGACCTAAGCATAAATTGTACCCTCAAAATAAAAAATATATTTGTTGTGAGCCTTAGACTGCTTTAATTATTCTCTGTTGGGCTTCATGGGCACAGCACATAGTGAGCCATGTAAAATGGAAGCCCAACCGGCTGGTGCTCGCTACAGGGGCTCTGCCAACACTTAGAAATACCTGCATCTAAATGTTTGCACCATGGAAGAGAATCTGATTAGTATTGTAACCCACTGGGTGAACAACAGAAACAATGAAGAAGATGGTTGAGTGGGAAGAGTCAGCTCTCTGACCTCAGCTCACTAACAAGTAAGGCTGACTCATTGCTTAGGGGGTCTACTCAGCTCAGATTAAGCACCCAACAATCTTTGCTTAGATCAAAATCATCCTAGCAGTACAAATTTTTACATATTTTTTTACATTGGCTTTCAGGACTTAACAGAAGCCAATTCAACTTTTCCCTAGGAAGCTCAGATTTATATATCTGAATTAGAGAGTTTTTATATACAAACAGATCAGATCCCATACTGGTTACTCTATTCTGTATATTTGGCTAGTCCAAGATGCTTACTGGGTATTAAATCACTTGAACAACTATAAATGCAAGTAAAAGGATAAAAATTAGATTATGTGTACAGGTTTTAAACTTTTATAAAAAGCAAAGTGTTTTATACTTTAATGGATAGTTCAAAGCTATAAAAGTGAATCAAAAATTGTAAAATGGGAATATGATTTTTTATAAGGGATTATTAAGATCACCTAGTTACCCGTCTTCTGACTGATGCTTTAGTTGCCACGTCCATTTGGGCCAATTCTTGTAGCCATATGCTCCTTTTCACAGTGGATATCCCTGAACCTGGATTTTCATAAACCCTTTCACTATACCCACTTCTGGGTTATGTGCCATAGTCTCTCCTTGCAATATAGGTTAATTAAAAAATTTAGTATTACTCTGGTTGACATCAGGGTGAGCAATGGCGCCCCTATGATGCACCTTGCATCATGGTGGCAAGTGATCCTTTAAATTGGCTTGATTACTAGATTTGGTAATATTTGTCTTTGAGACTGAGCGCTCTCATCAAGGTAATTTGGCTGAATAATCATAGAATCATCAGCGGAATGTAAATTATATTGACCTCCCTAAGGTGTATAAGGGGGTTGATTTTCCTATTGAATACAACGGCGTCATCATCTTCATAAAATAAATTCTCTGTCTTGGTAAAGCGAAAATTACTTCACCTGACATCATGCCAAACCGTTGAAAATTATTTTGCTCGTCCATATCTATAGTAGGGTTATTTTGCTTCTATCCACAGTAGGTTAGTTGCTTGTACCTCCAGCGGCTTGGGGTTAATTCCAGTCATTCAGCTGGTTGAGGAAAGATCTTATGAACCAGTTGCGGCCTTATCTGCAACATGAAGCCTGCACATTATCACATTTGAAAAAGTTCAAGAAAATTTTTGGATATTATTGAATCTCATCTTCTAACGTGGCTTTCTAATAAAAAAGTATGATATTCACTTCATGGAGCCATCATAAAAGAGAAAGAGCCAGACACAAAATGGCATCTGTTTTGGAAAGGACTCTCAGGAACCTATATGACTCAAAAGTGTTATTCCAGAGACATAAAGTTCAAATGCAAATCTATCTCACTATATCATGTGATTTGTACATCCAGAACTTTATCATAGCTTACATTTATTAGGAGTCCATAACAAGAAACTTCACCACACATCAATACCCTAGGGGCCTTATGGTTTGCCTACAAACAGATATATAATTTAGCATCTCAGAGTATATTGACATCCACTGACTGATCGAATCAAACCATTCTTACATCATCTAACTCTATAACCAAATGGGGACTATTGATTCTGGTATTATCAAGTATTTGTAGGAAGCTATAAAGCTTCTCTTAAAGGACATTATGGAATTTAACAATAGATAAAAGAAACTTGATGCTTTTGCCCAAGAGCTTCGAAGACAAGATCCAAAATCCCATGGTGAAATAATGGTTCAAGTTTCTACTATCCGTAATAATGAGGAAAAATAGATCAAACTTCTTGAGTTCTAACTAGAGCTTGCCCTAAAAGCGAATTGATGAACTTGAAGCTCAACAAACATTGGAGGCTCCGTCAGTATCTCAAATTCTCATTGCCCAAGTAGCCTGTGTTATCAGGATTTGGCATCCTATGCGACAGAGGTTCTGCTCAATCCATTGCTGAGCAACTCAACAAATTAGAGAGAGACATGAAAAGCAAATCACCTAGTCAAGAAAGCATTGATTAAGTCTACCGTTGCCTCAACAAAGCTGAGAAACGCTGAAATACTCTTAAAGAAGTACTGAAAGCCAAGACAGACAGCCTTCTAAAAGCACTGAATGCAAATAGATGAAGGAGGACTTGAATTGCTGCATTGGAGTATTAAACGATGAGAACAAGCTTTTGTGAACTTACTGCTCATCCGCTTGCCAAAAAATTCACATTCTGGAAATATGCATTAAAAGTTTGAAGAATGATAAAGTCATCATCAAAAAACAATTTGTTGGATGTCACTACAAGATTTATTCTGGAGCAAATGGAGTAACATCACATTCATTATAGGATTAAATATGTCAACTCATGCATCATGTTGAACAGAGCGACACTTGTACCAAAATAAACGAATCTGACACTCCCAGAGTACACGTCTTCACATTATTGGAGGCCACTACCTTTAAACCTACCTTCAAAACACAAGTGTACACCTGAATAAAGGAGTATCACGTCATGCCTCTATATCTATAAAGCTGAGATGGAAGGTGTTACTGATCAATAAAAGATTAACCATATTAATCTTGTTAAAGTCATATGACTCAAGGGGTTATGGTACCTCATATGGATGACTAAAACACCTAGAGTGAAGTGAAGGAAGCGCTCATGACAAACTTGTCTCTAAGCAAATCTTGAGCATGATAAAAATAGGCCTTAATGAGAATTAAGACCTATAATGGACTATGCCATGACTGCCGTTGTTGCTGGTTTGCATAGTAATCATAATCTAGATATGCACGTTATGTCTGACAAACAAAGCTTCAATACTGTCTTAGACATAAAAGAAGCTTTGCTAGATGTGGTTGATCTTACAAGTCAGGGAACTTTTAAGGTGAATTCCACACTTCCCAGAGTGTATATTTTTGAGGATCAAAGACTAAGAAGGTGGAGAAGCTTAAATGTAATCTTTGCAAGAAGAACAATCGCCACAGACATGTGTTTCAATAGTAAACCTACCATTGCCATGCAGGGAAAAGGGAATTTGGCTTTTGGGTCAGGTACCTCTAAAGCTGACTATTTTAAAGACCTGAAAGCGAAACAAATTCAATCCCTCATCTCATGTGCTTTAAGAACAATTTCAGCGACGACTCTGAAGGGGGTTATGAGGGCATAGGTTATTATGCTTTAGGTGTACACTCTGAGCATACCCTTCTGGATCAGGCTAACGCTGAAAATATAGATGACGCCCAGGTTTCAGAAGGCACTTATCTCAGTCAAGTGATTGGGTGCCCTTGGATATTTAATAAGGCCAGCAACGCTGATCAATATCTTGTCCTGTTGATCTGACTTACCTTGAGCGTGCTCAATCTACTGGAGATCAAGAAGAATTATCAAAAGACTGCCCAAAAGAACAATGAAACGTCTCAAGTTATATATGTGTTAGCCCTCCCTCCAAAAGTTTGGAGGAACCATTTTCTAAATGAAGGTGGTAATTTAAAAGATCAGAGAAATAGCTAACTTGGATATGTGATCCTTAATAAATGTTTTCTCATCTCATCACATCAAGAAGATTAAGCTTGCCACCAACCTAAAATAAACTCAAGAGTATAGCACAGCCAATCCAAACAATACAAAGATGATAGGTGCATAAACACCTACCTGTCAATTTGTGTTGGCAATTTAGTTTTCTCAGATTTCACAGTTGTCTTGAATAATAGCCAGTATGGTATATTATTGGGATGCAGTTTATGAAGAATACAAAGATTTTTTAGTCTGAAGGAAGGGTAATTATAACCCCTCAATTATGAAGTTCCCCTCTTACTGGATAATAAAGACTCCATCAAGAAGCATTACAATTGTCTGTTTGAGTAAACTGTTTCCACTTTGATTTATATTATTCTATCTCTATAAGATATAAAAAAAAGCTCCCCAACTCAGTAGATGCATCTGAAAGCATACCATTTTATTCTACTGAGGAGGTAAAAAACAAATTAGGAGACCAAAGATTGGGTTCAATCAACGTAATCCTGAATATACCCCAAACTGCTTGAAACAAATCACTAGTGTCAAAGGAGTCAGTAGATTTGAACCTTGAGTTTCACTAGGAGTCTCAGACCCAGCTTATCAGCGGCCTATTGAACTACTATTTGGAAAACTGACTAATAAAGACATCTTAGTCAGAAACAATAAGATATTGAGAAGTTCATTTACTTCCCATTAATAAAATTATGAACAAGGTAATTCTATTAGTATCATCTTGATTTTGACCTGCCCATCAAAAACTAGTTTTTTGCCATAAATCAAGTTTAAATATGCAGTAACAAAATAAAGAGAAACTTGAGAAAGTGCCAATTACTTGAAGACTATAAAGATGTTTTTTTACGCCAGATGTCGACTATGGTCACATGAAAGACTGGAGACATAGTAATCAATATAGGAGATTCTACACCAATTAATCAAAGCCGTATAAAAGGCCAAAGGGTAATTAGGAAATAAATGAGGACTGAGCTCAAGTAACTTTTGGATGCCGGCTTACTTGTGCCCTCTCAGAGTCCATGGTTGTCCCCACTGTTCCTTATAGAGAAGAACGGGGTCACAGAAATGTGCTGGATTTATGGAAGCTCAAAGTCCCTAAGTAGGACAGCAGTATACTACATAATTTGATGATGCTCAGGACCAACTCTTCAGCTCAAAATTATTCTCAGCGGTGGAACTCACCAGTGGCTATTAGTGGAGGATCTGTCGCATGAGTATCAAGAAAAATATGCGTTGATATGCATGGAAGGGTTACTCCAACCTACTTACTCCTTCAGGGATTATGCAATGCTCCAGCCTTGTTTCAATGGGCGATGGATCACATCATGAAAGATCTCAAAAAAGCTATGTGATTGTATATCTAGAGAACATATTGGTGTTCTCAAAAATTTTACTAATTTTCTGGACCACCTCAAGCCAGTTTTCATTAAATAATAGAAACCATATCAAACTAAAGCCTACAAAGTGTACCTTTTTCCAACAGGGTTGGAATTCTTATGACACACTATATCCCAGGAAGGAATTCAACCGTTGTATGATAAGGTTGAAATAACTCTAAGATGCCTGGCAACAAAGAACTTCTAGGACATACAGGTATTCTTAGAAATGATGGGATATTACCATCAATCTATCCCTAATTTCACCAAATTAGCCAAAAATCTTGTCTATTTACTTGCCTAAAACACCCCCTTTGTGTGAGGGTAGAGCAGAGAAATACTCTAATTATCATGAAGGATTTGATGAAGAGGAGATCGATTTCACTTTATCCAGATTGTAGGAAGCCATTAATCCTGTTTACAGAAGCTCTGAATTAACCATAGGAGTCATCCTCTCAGTACTGGATGGAGAAGAAATTGAACATCCGATTCTTATACAGCAATTAAAAAAGGCTGAGCAAAATTACAGCATCACGGAGAAAGAATGCTTAACTGTGATCCTTGCAGCAAAACATTTCCAGCCCTTCTTTTACATTACAAACTTTACAGTTGTTACAGCCACACTACTTAGAAGTGACTGAAAACATGAGAGATCTGAAAGGAAGATTAGCCTGTTTTGCTCTCAAACTTAAACACTACTACATGAACATCATTATTGCGCTGGAATGGAACATATTAATGTAGATGGACTGACCTGATTTCCCCAATTACATTTAAACTTTATCAAAACTTATTGTTACATGACAAACTATTGAAGCCAGACTCTTGGGAGGAAGAAGATGAACTAGTTTGAGGATGTTGAAATAACACTCTAAATAAAAAAGTTCTTGTTATATTATGCAAGAAAGTCATAACTGACTAATACCCTAATTGCAACCTTCAGAATAAGTACCAATTATAAATTGAAGCCCACATTAACTTAGGACATGGAGAGCCAGAAAACTTACTATTATATCAAGAATCGTTACTATTGGGTAGAATACTGGGCTCTGAAAGTCTTAGACGCTTGCATAACTTTTAAAAACAAAAGCCACATAAGGCCAAGTACAAATATCTGCCAATGACCCCTCAGCAGCAGTTTCACACCATCATTCTTGATGTCATAGGTGTCATGTTCACATGACATAATAGTGGGGATCAACCCCAAAGACAAGGCTGGGCGCCTGGAGGCTCAGAAGGTGAAGTTGCAGGCCCTTCCTGACCTGAAGAACACCCTGGACCAACGCTGGGTCCAGGCAAAATATGTCCAGGTTGGGACCAGTGGTGCGCCAAACGCCCAGCCCCTGACAGCAGCCCAAGCATTAAAACGAACTATCTACCAAATTAAGGCGGATGGTTCAGTTTGCTTAGTTTCAGAACAAGGGTTCAAAACCCATTCTTGCTATGAAACAACGCGCTTGGGTTGAATCCAACTTCAGTTAATAAATTGAGTGAAGTCAGTTTTTACCTATTTTACTAACTCAGATGGCAGTATCGCCCTATTGGCGAGCCGCTGCTTGGGCGCACTGTGGCATAACCCCAATGTTCCCATCTGAGCTTAAATACATTTTTCCTGACCAACATTTCTTGTTGGTCGACTTCTGCAATAAACTTTTTCCAAATATACCATTTACTTTATGCTTTTTTTATGATCCTGTGTGCAAACCTCTTCAAGGAGGTCTCACACTCTGTTAACCTTGCCATCCTAAACTCAATCCAATTGTCACATCGCGCACCGTTAGTCCGCCCAGGTACCCTCCAAACTGGGTCATTTACCCATTCACTCACTGTGCAATGCGATATTTTTGGCTGGTTCATTCTAGCATTTCTTTGCTTAAATTATTATTGCTCCAGCACCCTTTGCTGGGCAATAATTGACTTTATTCTAATGGCTAGCTCCCTGGAGAAGGTCTTGTGCACCCAGCACTGCCCCGCTTGGAACTGAAGAGTTATAGACACTCTCCTTACAATAGGTCCATTACCTGAATCTATAGGAGGAAATCAATACATCCTTGTAGGGATCAATCATTCTACAAAGTAGGCTAAAGCATTCGCCATTTCCTGCGCAGACTGCCAAGGCTACCACTTACTTTATTATCAAAGTTGAGAATAGGCACAGTTTCCCGCATGTACCACTATTTATAACATAAAGAACTTTGATCAAGATTTGTAAGAATTTTAGCTATAAGCATGGAAACCAACAACTATTTTCAGCGCACTACAACCTATTAATTAAACAATAGAAAGAGCGAATGGAAAATTAGTTTCATTGATACATAAGATGACCACTACCATTCCATTACACTGGGACCAGCATCTCCCTAATGCATTGATGGCATACAGGACAAGTTTCCATTGAATCATCAAAATGACACCCTTTAAAGCCTTCCATAGAAGAGAACATGGAATCAACTCTATTAACTTGCAAAGTTACCAGTGATGATACCACTGATACTAAAAAGCGCTAAGAATATTACCTAAGAGATTTTAAAACTTCAATCATAGGCAATGAAAATCTAGCCAAGTCAATTACAATAGAAGGCCAAGCAGCTAATGCATCTCGCCAACCATTATCCACTCTTGAGAAATTCATATTTAGCAGAGTACTATCATAATTGTATAGTGCCAAGGAGGATGATTTCATCTGGGATGGACCATACACTATAGCCTGTAAATGTGGGGACGAATACTCAATCAAGTCTTTAAAAACTGGAGTAACTATCAACCTCATACATAGCTAATTATTTCATCAGTACTTCCCTGTAAATATTCTTGAAGGGGGTGATGTTGTATATCAGGATATTGGACATGATGGGAAGAGTATTGAGCATTCAACTCCCATTAGATAATTGTTGCCTAGAACCAAGAATGGTATTAATGAAGTAACATCAATTTAATCACATAGAAAAACCAATAGACATCGAGTCTTAAACTGATACTAGGAAAATTCATTAAGACCAATATGAGCCCAATATAACCCAAATATGTGATCCTATCTAATAGAAATGAAGGATCATCAGACTTTAGGCAACCACTACACTAGGTGGCACTCAAGGCAGTAAATTAAGATGAACCTGAAAAGAGAAAGAACTAAGAGTCTGCCCAACAATCAACCCGAGTTATACCAAGTCTCATCCAACTTGACACATATAACAAACCTTTTTGCCCTATCAAAAATATGTCACAAAAGAATTATACAATCTGGATGCATCTCCTGACCAAAAAGCGCAAATTCAGATTCCCCTCTCTACTGATTTTTTTATTTTTCCTTATGGGATTTATATTGTAATAGTATCATATGACACCTCTATTCTATACTATAAAGTTACATCATTAATTAAATGCCTCTTTTTGGTACTTCAATTCAATAAGTCCATTTCGCCATACTTACCTTAAGATGGATACCATAGATTACAGGACCTAAGAGTGACTTTGTACCCATAAAGTAGATAATATACTTGTTGTGAGTCTTAGACTGCATCAAATATGGACTGTTGGTATTCTTGGCACATTCTTATTAAGCCACAAAGACAGAAGCTCAACACCCCTTTTAAAGGAGAGTCGCACTCTGTGCCAAAGCCAATCCTGGTGGAGTTTTTATAAGAGTCTGAAGTCAATTCAATTTTGTTTGCATGGAAATCTCATTGTTATATGCAGTATTTGTTTTTCTGGAGAAATCCATTCCTACATAAAAGAGCTGAGTGAGTGCCAGTGATTGTGTCATCACTGTGAGCTGGTAGAGGCCTTTCACTATGCGGTCTTTTAAAACTCCTTGTCATCCCCAGAATTTCGTTTCCCTTCTAGTCATCAAATTGCCCAAGGAGCACAAGAACTTTGCACTCTCCAAAGTATTTGGTGGTGATGCTCCCCTTGTCCAAAAAGGGATGGATATTGTAAGTCCTGGGTAGCACCACCTGCGTCTCAACAGGGAAAACATCCCTTCAGAACCAAGAAGGGGGAAAAATCCTACTCACCCCCTCACCAACCAGGGTGATATAGCCCATGCTGTTGATGAGAGGTGTGTGACGGCTTACCACCTGAAAATTGCTCCTTTTTTTCTCTTCTCACCACCAAGGAATTGATGGAGAAGATTGAGGGGTGAGTCAGGAGGTGGTAGTGACTAAAAGCCATCGCAGACAGCAAGGGTGCAGCTCCCCATCTTGACAGAAAGCTCCACCTATTTTGAGTTTCAATAATTCTGGTGAGTCAATACTGAATGTTATCAAATTATCTGAATCAACCTCTGACTTAAAATCAGCCTCTGATCATCCCCCTACCACTAGTGAAGGAGAGTCTTTCCCCCAACAGGTTCACGTGAGCTAAACCCATTTGACTAATATTGTAATAGAACATATTCCGTTCATTGATTCTTACAACTTGAGATATTATTAATGGTGGTAGCATATTGACAGTTCGAAGTAATTACACCATTTTTTTAAATATTATTATTCTAAAATTATTGGAATGAGGGCTTAATCCCGCTGGTATGACAATGGAATTGTCCAGCCACGCGCCTAATATATTTTATTATTTTGGCTCGTTGGTTGGGTTATATTCCAGCACATCCTACACCAAATTTCCCAAGTATGTATTTTTTCTTGTTTCTAGTTGCCCCATCCTGCATTCCCACTGTTTTTGAGTTCTCTTGCAAGATATACTGAACTTTAATAAACTACTTTTTCTTGATGTTATTTTAGTTTATAATTTATCCAGTTGGTTCAGATTGTACTCCAGGTCTGTCAACAAAACTGTCCAGAATAATGCAGACATTGAAACATCTCCAACCAGGTGTTGTAAGCCGCAAACACCTGGACTCAGAAGGTGAAAGGTCACTTTGAGGTATCATTACCCTACAAATCTCACCATAACTTGACTGGATTAAGGTTTCTAGTGGAGATGCATGTAATTGTGTAACGCCAGTAAGTGTGTAACGCCAGTAAGTGCATATACTTGGGTCCATATAGGAGGAGTGAGGCTGGTTTAGTATTTTCCACCACACCAAACCTCCACCTGGAATAGACTATTCCCCCAAAACGCCATCTTGCCCCATGTTGAGCTCTGGTAAATCAATCTAAATTTGATGACTGACACCCTGATATCTACCTATTCTGTTGCTTGATCAAGGCAACTATCTTTCAGCGTATGATTAGTATATTGGGATGGTAAATAACGTCCTGTTAACTTTATTTATTACTCTGATCATCAAAAAAGATGTAAGCTACATGTTTCATCTTTCTCAAGCTAATCCTTTTAAGCCAATTTTATGCATCTTAATTAAAATTTACTAAAAATTGACCTATTAAATTTTTCGTTTTTTACTATAACCAAAGCTGGATTATAATGATATAGGGGGCTTACATTATTTTTTATTTCTTAATATTATAGATTCTCTGAAAGCCCAAATGCATAGAGAAGTTTAACCTCCTAAATTTAACTTATTTATGCTATTCAATCATTTCTAGAAATTTAATTATCTCAAAACATAACTATGAGTGAAATTACTTGATCAATATATGTTAAAGAAAAGGAAATTCCTTAGCATAAAAGAAGATAAATTCAGTTAAATGTATAGACTAAAAAAATTATTTCACATGCTTTTTTAGGTGATTATGGCATGAAATTGGTCAAAAATATACTAGTATACTCTTCTAGGGCTTATAAGACTAATGGGGTCTTATTAGTGTGCATTTTTCTCGCTATCTTAAGCATAAGCTTTCTCTACATTTACAGCAATTAACAAAGTTAAGATTTAGTATACCTCTGATTACATTGTCATTACCACTCTAAAAGAATTTACTAGTAGTGAAGCATCAAACAAACATATATTATTGACTTTTAGATACATATGTATGAGAAAATATGACATAGTTTTAACTCAAAATGTTTTCTAGCGTTTGAGACTTTCCTAATAGTAGTAATTTCTACATCTTTTTTCTCCATAATTATCTTGAGTGGTCTATCATACTATACTTCATCTATTTCTTACCATTCACACATAATGACAAAAAGACTTGTCTTTTATAGGGGATTGAGGATCACAGTAGGCCTTTGGTTAAAAATCTACAACTATAAAAAGCCAAGAAGTCCAAAGTGAATAGAAAAGATAGATTAAGAGTCTAAGATAATCATTATTAGCTCTAGACATCTATTTATTGTGTAAAACTTAATAACTGACCGAGATAAGTATATGTACAAGTTTAAAATGTCACATTTCTTGCAGCTTATAATTAAAATCTCATGAGTTAACAATTGCATTGCAAAGTTACCAAAGTTGTTAAAGTTCATATCACCTTTTGCTAGGTGACTAACAATAACCAAATATTTTGTACTTTTTAATCTTCACTTCAATCAATTATATGATTGAACTCAAATATAAAGGGTTTTTACATGAAAAAAGCCTTTATGTTCATGTCAATTTTAAACCCTATTTGACGATATTGACGCCTGCTGTCCCCATGTGGGGTGGTGGTTCGCCAACTCTTGGCGTTTTTCTGCCGCTACAGAAACACGCCCATGCTGGCTCATCTAGCCCCCTCCCAAACGCAGCCAGCTGCTACATCCCACCTCAGGACCTAGAACACCATAATGAATGCTTCATGCGGTGCTTTAAAGCCCCTGGTGCTCCCTTGGAGCAACCTGCATTTCTGGTCTTTGGGTTGAGTATGAGAATCTCTTCTCCTGTATGAGCCCGGCCATCAATGAGATAGCCATGGCAGTGTACAAGCCCGCCAGATTCATAGGTTTCCGCCACTTTAAAAAGTACTTTAAACTTACTTCTCTTATTGCCCATACCATGGTGCCAACACAGCTGCTTTTTTGTATAAAAATACACTAATTCTAACCATTTTCTCTTGACTGTTAGACGAGGCCACGCTTGTAGTGCATTTTTCTGACTTTCCCTCCATCCTCTCCCTCAAATGCCTCCACCACAAACTCACCGAGGGTTTGGCTGCTTACGTTACTGGCGCCATGTTGAAGTTTGTGGTCCCCAATGGCGCCAATCATTTCGTATGGCCTCACGCTTTCACACCAACCCATTTTTTCCATTGTAACACCCAACTTGCAATGACCCCTGCACCATGACCAGATCCGCCCCTGATCATCCCTTCTGGGCACATATCAAAGATGTGCATGTCATCTATCCCTTGTGTTTTGGGCTTGACCACTCAAAACGCAAGTGTCCTTTGCTACAACTACGTTCTCCACCCAGCCTTCCTTTGATGATCCCCAGTCTTGGCAATGCCTCAATTTTTTGTGGGGCTTGATACTACCTCCCTCACCCTTAACTGCAATGGGCGCTGCTCCTACCAATTCTCCGCATCAAAGTTTGACTTCTCAAACTATTTCTGAGAAGATTAATGCTCAGGGTGAGCTAGTTAAGGTAATCTGGGGCCTCTTCATGGCGCAACTGGGGAAAGCCCGCAGAAACATGGGTGAGTAGCTAACACCAGAACCCAGAGAGGTACATTGGTCATATCCTGTAGTGGCCTAAAAAGAAGTGTGGGATGGTAGTGATGACTGTGCCAACTTGTTCTCACAGGTGTCTACTACTCCCTGAGGGGAGAATATGGGAAGGAAGGGGAGTACAAGTCAGGCATGGTGCCTGTCAATGGCCTCCCCACAAGCTGAGGCTACGTGGGTGTGGACCCCAGGACAAGTGAGGGGCAATCCTGGTTGGCTGTGCTTCAGTGCACTTACCTACAATAAATGCCACAGTTTGCCAAGTTAGCCTAAAGCTTGGTTAGCTTCCAGTTCAGTTGGCATGAGCAGCTGGTGGCAAAACGGATCATGCAAGAAAATGATAGCAGATCCAAATAACTTCAAGGCTTCCTGGACAAAAAGGGGCCAGAGAGCACAACTTTGCTAAAAATGCAGGTGACAAAGGGGAGGGCTTTGGTTTCTCCCCACTCATGGGCCTTAAACCTGGGGATCATTGGGTCTTGTCTCCCACAAGGGGGATGAGAGCATATCGCCTGTTCTGGCTGGTGCAGACGAGCTGCCCAGTACTTAAACAGGGCGAGAATATGTCAGTTTAGGGATAGCGTGAGCTACTCTCAATTGTGATTGGGCCAAATTTGGTGGCGCTTAGGTTCGCGCAGCCCTATTGTGTTGGGGGCAGTATCCCAAGCCTTCATCCTGCAATAGTTGCCTGTACTAGGAGCCCCTTGGGGTTTTTAAAACTCAAAGATTGCTACTCAGGCATTGGTAAATTTTCCTTGATTGATTGTGCGCAAACAAACAGCTCCCACCACCACCCACCTAAGTCCCGTTGCTGGCCCAGAAAGGACAATTTTCATTCCATTTGATGCTCTCAGAGGGATTGCTAATGAAAGCCAATATTACAAAATCAAATCTGTTTTTGGATGGCCTGAATTTTAGAAGATCACCCAATCTGACTCCTCATCACTGTTTCCGCCCTCAAAAAGGGCCTACCATTGTATAAAACTTTACATAAAATGACTGTCAGTACAGCAGCTGCCCTGTCACCACCCTCCTCTTCCAAGACCTCCATATGGCGATAGAGCCACTTTTCACGAGAATCTCCCACCCTATTTCCTCCATGGTTTCCCTGATGATGCTAAAGTGTGAAATTAAGAATCTCATGTTTGCCATAGCTACAAATGCATTGATGTGGTGAGATTTTCACTTTTTGATCCCAACTACTCTTAAGCTCGCCAGCGAATAAATCTTTTATTTATTTTAATGAGCTTATTATTTTTTGAGTACAAGCTTGGTTGATATGTCAAGGCATAGCATACTGTGAGCCTTATAGATAAGGACAATCGTCACCTTTTTTTCTTATGCCCCATACTTATTACACTACAATCCCCATTTTGACTACTTTCCCACCATTTGGAGAAACCAGCATTTTATGAAAATCCCTTAACCCCTCCTCCCCTTCTATATGGACGCTTAGGCTCAACGTTGAGGCACCATAATGAGTTTTTTCTCTTGGTTTTAATTGGCACCTGCAAATAAAAAAGTATGGACGTCCCCTGTTATAATCAGCACTTAGGTTGACTACAACTGGTCAGGTCAACTACTCTTTTATAATAAAGAAGAGAAACTGAAAGAAGACAGTAGCCTAAAATATAAAATATATAATTTGTCATCAATGGTTTTTTTAAACAGATTATAATTATCTAGGTGAAAGAAAGGATCCGCTTTATTTTCCATTCACATTATAATAAACTGCACAGTAAAGTACCAAGCAGCATATAGTTATTTTGGAAAATTGTTGGACATCATTGACTTTGAACCTTGGGGTTAAAACCTTGATGATTGTTTTACGCCGCCAGGGTATGGGGAGAATATATAATAATAAATAAAAGTAATCGATTTATGTTGCTAAAAGGCTTTGTAAATCTATATTTAGTGGTTTGAGGATATTGTTGGTGGGGTGGTAAGAATTTGATCCTAGGTAGCTATTCAGCTACATATAAAAATTTGAGCACATGAGTAGGGTAATCTGCTGTAACTAAATCTAACAAATTTACATCAGCGTTGAGGCAATCTGCCATAAATTTATTCAACAGAGAGTTATCAGCATCTAGGCTCATAAAATTAAAACTCTAGTCTAAACTGTAGAGTTAGATAAAATTATGGAATGGTTGGTCAGAGCATATTGTAACATTTCCCACCACTTGACAAAAATTCCAGCAATGGAATGAGTAGGGGCTAGAGGGTAACTAGAATAAGAGGGCCGCTAGGCCAGGAAGCACATGGTTATAAGCAATTTATATGATGCTCTTAAATGTGCACCTGGTAAGAGAAGGTGTTCTCTAATAACAACTTAATTTCTCCCCTGGTGCGGACAGATGGCACCAGAGGCAACAATGGGTTTCTTTTTGTATGGTGGATTGGCGGTAGTTTTTACCATACAACCCTTTTATAATTTGCAAATTGATATCTATACTGACAAGGGCCTGATGTTCTGGTTTAATATTACAATATTGTCCAGCATTGAGTGGAAACCCGCATGACTTCAAAATCCACTGAGGAAGATTTAGAGTATGTTGGCCGTCCTTATAATAGCTAATGGGATAATTCCCTCACTATACTCAATGTTTACAATTAAGGAAGTTTGAGAGTTAGATCAAGCTGGGCAATAGATTTTCACTCTGCTGGCTCTGAAAGCTGCGTAGGCATTGTATACACTTTGTCACTTAGTCTACAATCCAATTCTTACTAAAAACAGCCATCTTCTTATTTTGGCATCAACAGCCCAATCTCAGTGAAATTGATCAACCACTTAATAACTGAGCCCACCAAGCCAATTTTATCATTGGTGGATTCCTGGAAATACAGGGGGACGCATTGTCCTCCTACATTCAAAGTATTGTCTTCAAAGTTGGCTTTCTAATTTTTTTATAAAAAGCACTAAAGAGTAACTCATAATTCCCTTGAGCTAAAAATGATCGCTGTAGCAGACAACACTTTAGTGCCAAGCCCCAGTGTCAAGGAGCTATACGCTCCTAGGTAAATAATGGCATTATGACCCACGGTACCCTATCCTTTGTGGTGGTTGATATAAGGCAGCCTCCAATTTTTTCATTAGTTAAATAAACTATATCAATGGGTGCTTCACTGTACATAATTACCTGAACCAGCGTATTGTGTATGATAATATCAACATAAGGACCCTCAGCGTGATTATCTGGGCTGGTGATCATGTGAAGTCAAAAGTACAATTTTGACTTAAGTAATAAAAAGAAATTATTTATCACCTTGGGCCACAGAGCAAGTAGGAAAATTAGTGGTTGTATTTGTAAGGGAAGTTATCCATATGAGGTTTTTGTTGAATTTTAGTCATTATCTGGGATCTTTACACTTTTGGTGGATGTAGAATATCCCTGTTCTAATTAATAAGGTCTTTCCCTAAATCCTTGTCAGTATGCGCAGTCAGTTAATGAATATTTGACTCTTTATTGGAGGGCATGGTATTGGGAGTGCTGAAAGTAAGGGCACAGCGCCGGGGTTGATTTACTATTTTTAGTAATGATAGAATTGTAATTAAAACAGGTTGCATGGCCTAATAAAATTCTATGTTAGGCTTTCAGGTGTGGCAGATAGCGATCTGAGCATCATAATGACTCAGATTTTGGGCCCATACTATAATTGAACTTCATGAAAAATTAATCAGCAAAGGCTAACACTTCCTCACTATATTTAAAGTTGACTGGTGGAATTCAATTCTTCTAGCCTATCATCCAATCTGCTCCACCAAACCCATTAATAATAATGTTTTTAATGTTAATGTGAGACATGCAAACTTCAGTTATTTTTGGCAATACTAACTCTATGCTATAGGGATCCAAGAAATTAATCATGGTGACCAGTTTAGTATTGTCATTGTTGTTTCCTTTAGTAATTTCAAATAATTGTACAAAGCTTTGGATATTTCCATGCTTATTGAACTTTGGAAAATTGACTGGGTTCAAAGAAGGAGAAGCACTAAAGTAAAAGGGGATCAGGGTTATCAGAGGTGGCAGCCACCACGTCAGAGCTGGCGTTAGCAGCTGATACAGGCACAGCTATTAATAGTTTAGTCACTGTGGTCACAACATTATCTCTAGAATCCTCTGAATTATAATCTGATGAATCAAGTTGGCTATGTGTTTGTCTCCACTTATGCATAGTGCTCTTAAGATCCTTGCAGAGTTGCTTCACTATGCTAGTAAAGTTTTGCCATTCCACCATATATTTTTAAGTCTTCTCCTGATTCCAAATAGACTTGATAAATTAAGAATTAAAATTATTTATTTCCTGCCCCTGAGATTGAACCATAACGTGTAAAGTTTTCAACTCTTGATATATTTCAGTCATAGTGGGACTGTCTCTTCCGCTAGTGCAACCAGAAATAAAGCTTCATCAAAGTGGGCTGCAATGCTAAGTTGACAGACCCTCCTCATAACCAGATTCATCATAATACATGTATGGCGGGTCAATCCAACCATTATCACTAGAGTATGACATATTTTGGATTTTTTATTAGAAGGCAGGTTACCAAAAGTGGCCCCTATAGTGAGAACCAAATGTTTTAATTGCCGCTGAGGTTCAATTAATGACTGCACAGATCAAATGCTTTTTATATTAAATAAAGGAAAATGTTAGAAGACAGTAGCCCTAAAAACAGAGGATAAATAATTTACATCAAAGGTTTTTATTAGACAGCTTAAAATAATGCAAGGTGAAAGAAAAGATCCCCTTTATCTTTCATCCATATCATAATAAACTACTCAGTAGTTTACCAAGCAGCACATAGTTATTTTGGAAAATGGTAGACATCATTGGCCTATTTTTGGGGACAAAGCTTTTGATGATTGTTTTACACCAGCAGGATAAGGGAGAAAATATAATATATAGGGGTGTTATATTATGACATTGGAAAGTCTCATATATTGATAGTCAGTGATTTGGAGATATTGCCAGTGGGGAGGTAAGGATTTGAACCTTGGTCTCTAATTAACTATACATAAGAACGTGGGCTCATGGACATAATAATCCAGTACAACTTAATTTGACAAATTGATATAAATTTTAAGGTAATCAGCCGTAACTTAATTCAGCAGATAAATCTTGACGCCAAGGCCTGAGGAGAATCAAAACCTTAGTCCAAAATGCAGAATTAAATAAGATAAATGTAATGGTATAAATGGTCAGACCATATCTCAACACCTCCCCCACTTGGGTTGGGCCCCACTGGTACCAAAAATCCAAATCTATTGTTATAGATAAGTCATTTAATTATAACAAATTAAAAATCTAATATGAAAAACGTTAGAAATATTGATAAAATTTAAAGTGATAAGAACTTCAACTTTTTTCCCTTAATATAGTACCCTCAATAAAGAAGCTTAAAAATGTCATTTTATATTGTAAAATTCCAAGAGCAAAACTGCCATTTATAGTTTTCCTAAGACAAATGGTAATTTTTGACAAACTGCATTTGACAGACTAAGCCATATTTGATTACCTCATATCTTGATATTTTAAAAATTATTAAGAATCTTAGGAGTGTTTCCATACTATTTTAGGCTTAAGGATGTCTTTATTGATAGGTAGTGCCACAGCTCACTTCTTAAAATTGAGCTTGAGGAGATATTAAATGCTTTAAAGGCGCTTATTTGAATTTTTTACTGGTTTTACTTGTGTCTAATTTGGAAATCAACTCTAGAACTGGCATTATCTCTGTCATTGCTAATTTTTCAATATATATAGACAATTCTTTGTCATGTTAACTTTGATAAGTAACCATATGATTTTACTTTTGCAGTAATATATGTCACATACATTTCCTTTTTATTAATATTAGTCAACAAAGATATGGTCTCTCATTTATTATTGGGTTTACATACTAAGTATAAGTTCTTACAGTATAAAATATTATTCTTACTATGACGCTTATTAGAAAGTTTATGAACAGTACCTTAGATCTACAATATAAAATTTTGCAATATATAAACCAACATGCATTTTTCATGTACAAACATAATAAATTCTTGCTATATGTTATACAAAAGAATTTTTCCAATTAAGGAGTTCATTTAAAGATTATACTTTTGAATAAAAATTTTTCTAGCCCAAAAATTTATGGTATATGACTTTTATAGTATTAATTATGATATATGCTTTGACGTTCATTTTTTTATGGTGGACCAATATCTGTAATGCATATTCCTTGTAGTTAAAGTTAAACAAAAACTGAAAAGAGTTTTTAGAGATATGAAATATTCATTGTTGGCACTGTAGATAGCAGGGCTGGACAAAGGGGCAGGTTATGAAGCTGTTCAGAGTCAGATACGGTTCTCTTAATATAATATGGCAAGGGGTTAGAACCACCTGGATGACCAAGGCTTGCTGGATAACCTCAATAAAATCCTAAAAATAGAAAGCTTATTCAAAAATTATATAAGCAAAAAGTGCTAACTTGTATAGTAGAAATTTGGGGTATTTATAAGGTGATAGGGTTTGTTCTGGACAGGACTTCATAAAAACCAATGATTATGATCTTCTACGACACAGGAAGAGGCGTGTGATGAGACATCTTCCTTTATGTCATGGTATTCTTCCAGATTCAATAGGGTGGCATCTTTGTCCCCTTGGTTTTAATGGCATCCAGATCTCTTCATTTACATCAGATAATTCAGAAGCTAATGTATTTGTTAAGTTAGGGTTGGGCTTTAAATCTTGGGAGGTTGAGGAAATTTGAGTTTGACTTTATTCAAATTTATCTTCATCCGCAGTTTAAGTTCTACAAATGCCCCTAGATATCCTTTCAGAAGGATAAAAATGTTCTGAGAAATTGCCCATGCGCATGGTTGATGAATTAATATTATCAGCGTTGATGATAGAATAAACTGATCCACGTTTATGCAGGACTTTAATTGGCCATACCAATACATTGCAAACTTTCTAAAGTTCCTCTAGGTGATGGTGATAGAACATTACTTAGTCCCCTTGTTGAAACACTGGCAAAGAGAGTTGTATAAAATTGCTTTGCCCATCAACTTAGTCATGATATTCACCAATGCATCTATGGCCTGGGACTGCAGCCATATAATCCCATTTATCAAAGCTCGCAGAGTGAATATGGAAGTTATGGGAGTTGTCAATGTCAGCAAGAGCTGTAAACTAATTTTAAGAGGGGTTCCCTGACATAAAGCGCCTAAAAGGGGGACTTCTTAATCACCCTGTGATATCTGACCTGATAGTCAAGTAGGGCACTTGAGAGAAAGTGATTTATTGTAGTAGGTTGGTATAAGCCGATTTTCAGATTTGAGATAAAAGTGCCTTTAACACTTTCTACAGACCCATTAGTTGGGGGGTTGTAGATTGCTGCGAGATTCTGACAGTGTTAAATTAGCAGTTGATTCTTAAATCACCGTTATGGTTAAATTTAAGCCATCATTGGATAAAAGCATCCTTGAACTAGCTTGGTGTGTGTAGAGTTGCCAGTAAAAAAATAAGGCGGTTGCTTGGGGTGGTGGCAGTAGAAATAGATACAGCCTCAATCCATTTGGTAAGTTAGAAACCACAGCTAAATTTATATGTTTGTGACCGTGGACTTCAGTAGGTAGAGGGCCTATAATGTCAATGCTTACTATGTGAAAGGAGGCTTAAGGAGCAAATAATTGGTGTTAAAACCATGAGTTGGGCCTTCTATGCTGGCGACAAGTGATAAAAGCTTTTAAAACATCTTGGATTGAGTTGAGTATTCCATACCAGTATAGAGATTTGACCATTAGTCAGTTTTTTATACTGCACCATGTCCAGTAATTTTATGTCCTTCCATAACAACCTTGATACAGACAAAGTGTTAGACATAAGGGAGCCACTTTCTTTGCAAATTTATAGATCATGCCATTATTATTTGAGTATTGACCACTCACAAGCAAAGTTTATTCTGGATTTCAGGAGTTTCTAATAAACATAAGCCTTAATGGCAAAGTAAGTCATATAAATGATCCTCTTCAGCAGAGAAAACTGTCAGGACTGGTATATTTGGAGAGACCATCAGCGTTTTGGTGTATGGCATTAGTTGATGAACAATAAAAAAAGCATAATTTTATAATTGTAAAGACACTGGCTAGTCAGCTGTTATGATTGCGCACTTGTTGTAACCAGCAAAGAGAGGCTTGATTGGTATTGCAGTAAAGTGTGTCTCATAAATGAAAGGAAGGAAATGCTTTATTGGTTAATATTATCACTAGACACTTGTTTTTGGTGATGACTTAGCTCTATTCGGCTTTAAAAAGAAGACTCTAATTTGTGTGATTGGATGGTCTACCTTGTTGTGTTGCACCAGAATAGCCCCAATAATAACATAGCTAGCATTGGGAAAAAGCAGAAAAAGCTTACAAAATTTGGGATGTATTAACATGGAGATTTAGGTAATGCCAGTCATAAGGCATTGAAGTATTGTTGTTGCATTAACTCCCAATGAAAAGGCACATTTTCTAAAACAAGTAGACCTAGGGCTCCCCAAGTTAGGAATAATGTGAGTTTAATTGGTGGTAATAACCCACTATCCCCAAAAGAACCTGGATATCCCTTAAATCTTTGGAGGAAAATCTTGTGTATGGCCGTGACTTTAATTGGTAGTAGCTGAATACCTTCTTTGGTTACCTTATGCCCTAAAAATTCTAATTTGTACTTAAAAATGTGCATTTTGAGGGCTTCAATCTTATAGTAGCTGACTGCAATAAGTCATATACTTGGCATAAGTGGTTGAGAATGGAGCCAAAATTCTTGGGAAAAGACGTTTATATTGTCTAAATACACCAGGACTGAGGACATTTTTAAGTCCCCCTAGGATGTCATCCATGGCTAGCTGGAATGTAGCAGGGGCATTGAACAACACCTGGTATTTGAGCTAGTTTGAACAGGCCCTATTTAGTGACGAGGGCGCACTTCTCCCAGTCCTCCTGGGAAAGGCTAAATGTCAGTATCCACTAGCTAAAACCATACTGGAGAAGAACTGGGAGCAATTCATCATCCAAAGGGAATCGTCAATCATAGGTAAAAAATGAATGTCCTTTCAGGTAATTAAAATCAGTTTGTGATAATCCATTGACACGCAATGAGTCCCATCTTTCTTCTTCACTAACAGCAGGGGCGAAGCTCAAGGGCTTTGTGAGGGGTTAATATACCAGCCTCCAAGAGTTGTTTTATTATGACAGTTACTTGGGCTTCTTCCAATTTAGATTTTTGATAAGGCTTGGTTCGTATCAGTGAGGAATCAACAGTTTCTATCAGATGAGTCACTCTAGTCATTTTCAGAAATTTTAAGGCTTTTAAGAGTAAATATCAGAATATATGGCTATGAGTTGATCGGCTGCCTCTCATTGGGCATTGTTGAGGTCTGTGCTAATATTATGTTTGATGGTGGCTATAGTAGGAGAATGATTATATTATAAATTTAAGAGAATACCAAACTTATTTATACTGTGTAATTTGTCAACAGGAAACATGAAAACATAAGCCATAGATTTATTTTTCCCTATGAAATGAGAAGTTGGACGTCAGATTACCTAGAAAAACTGAGATGGTCCCTGAGTAGGCCAGATATACAACGTTGGGGTAAAAATACCTCATGGATTTATGGGTTTCTAACCCAAACAATTTTTAGTTTATAACTGAGGTGATTATGTACTTGGATGCAGGTATTTACTCTACTTTGTTACTGAGCTGGGACTACAACTTGAGATAAAACGTATAACGGCATTCCTTCCTGAGCTTCAGCGGATGGATGATGCGTTTTTACATGAGGTCCAGCTACACAATATACATTTGGTATGTAGTTTAGTCATCTTTCATAAGGCAGACTCTTTTATTGAGATTGTCCTTTTTGGTGACAAGCGTTGTGAAAGTATGAGGTACCTGATGGCTGATTATGGATGATAGTGCTCAGATAGGTTAATAATACCGGAGTACTCATGAAGAATTTTCTTCCTCAATAATAAGTTGTAGTTTTGATTTTTAAAAACTACAGCTAAAATCTTAGTGGAAGCTTCCCAAATAATATGGGTAGGGCTGAATAAGCGCTGAGGGACCTAGTGTAATGGTGGCCCACCGTCCCATACTCAGCACTACATTATAGATTAGGCGCAATTTTAATTTGACTGACTAGTTTAGAAGATAAAACGTTCATTGGGATCCAGTGTGAACAATGGCTTGAACTTAAGTTTTCACACTTGAACTTCCACCTTAATGACTGAGTCCCAAAACTGAAGTTCTAAGGTAAAGAAAGAAGTTGGAGGAATATAGAGGTAACAAGAGTCATCTATATTTCTATCTTTGCCTTTGGTAGACATATTGAGTGTATTAATTGAAGAAGGGGCAGCAGGAAAAGTAGCCCAAGAAGTAGATGGTTGAGGCATAGGATGGTCGTCAACAAGAAGAACTATATTATGTTGACGGGGCTTTTCCCTCCTCATTGGTGATTCTCTTATAACATTCTTAAGCTGTATGTCAGCGTCTCTAACAAAAAAAGTACATTGTATATTCTTCTAATTTTTTTCTTATAAGGGAGCACTGATCTGGAGGCGTCAGTTATGAGAGAAGCTGGGCTTGAATGCTTTCTGAAGTAGACTGACAGGGATTTCGATGCAAGCCTCTTTGATGTCCAGGATGCTTAAGAAATGCCTTTTTATGGGGTAATCTGTAACTGAAAGTCATGGTAAGACGCCAAGATAGAAATGACAGCAGTAATGGCGTCATCTAGAGAAATACAAGCTCAGGCAACCAAGGTCTGTGTATCATATTAAATCGTATTACCAAACTTGGTTGGTTATTCCCCTTGTTTGATGCAAATACCCCTAAAGGCCTGTTCTGCAAGGACAGGGTCTGATCACTTCTGAATTCCTTTATTAAGGCTTTCTTGACTTGGTTTTAAGTTTTACTATTCTTCAGGTGAGGGACCATGATTTTTGGTAATTCAAATCAAGCAGGTTGGTAGATTATTAACTTTATATTCATAAATAGCCTCTTCTATAGTTCTTGTACAGAGGTATAAGAGCAAAATAATACTTCCTTCACTAGGTATGTTCTTTTCTTTAAACAAAGGCTTAAAGTTAGTAGAAACAAGTGTAGATACAATGCTAATTATGGTTGGTCGTGAGGAGCTGAGAATAATAAATTTAGTATTATTGCATTCTTAGGGTTGCATCTGATCAAGCTAATCTTTCAACTCATTGACATTGTTATGTAGATCAATATTCTGAATAATTACTGTGGTGGCGGTGGCCTATTAAATAATTTTCTCCTTGAGCCCTCGCCTTTCTAGCGTCTGGGCTTATACGGTGGTCTTTATGGAGATTTGTTCCTCTGATTTGCATGAATTGACTGGTAAGTTGATTAAGATAGTCATTGGTGTGGGCCAATTGAACACCAAG
The DNA here is from genome assembly GCA_022478985.1 of Massospora cicadina. NCBI lineage: Eukaryota > Fungi > Entomophthoromycota > Entomophthoromycetes > Entomophthorales > Entomophthoraceae > Massospora > Massospora cicadina. The sequence goes on from JAKSZP010003963.1 coordinate 339,943, forward strand.
CGATTAGGAGAAACTACTGCCATTCAAAAGGCCATCAGCTAAGGCTTTGAGGGTATAATTAGGGTCAAGAGGTCAGCCTGCAAGGTCTACACCACAGCTGTAAGCAATAGCCGTAACTTAGGTTTTGAGTTGGGCGAGTTGATTCTGGATACTAATTAATCTAAATCAAGAAGCATCATCTTCAGGTTCTGTTATGTTAGGTCCAGGAGGCCCAGCTTCCTCTTGATGACCAAGAGGTCCTTCCAGTTCATGGAGGCCCAGGAAGGGCAACGCCAAGAAGATAGCCCTGGCAGTCTGGTGGAGCAGTAAACCCTGGAGACCCAATAGATCCAGTTAATCCTGGGGCCCTATAGGTCCACTAACACCTTGAGGCCCAAGAATACCATCGATTCCCTCAGCCTTAGAGGACCTTAATAGCCAAGGAGCCCTTCAGGGCCAACAGGACCTTGCACTCCAGGGTGGTCCTGCTGTAAGGAATCCTCAAATTGCACAAAATATTTTCCTCACTGTTTTTTAGGGCTGGAAATATAAAACAAGAGCAACATAATAGTCTGTATGACCTGAAGGTAAGTTTTGGATATGGCCTTGCCCACTTGGGTTGCGAGTTGATTCAGCAAGTACAAAAAGGTTCCTTCATCCAAAAAAGTTATCTGACATTGTACTTAATTAATTAAGCGCCGATTTTTTAGAGTAGCATTATAATTCTCTTGAACGAAGGATGAGGCAAATAGGTAGAATTCATAGTTGGATGTACGAAGGGATTAAATACAGGTCTAATTGTCATAGTACTTGTTGGTGTGAAGTCCTAAAATCTGCATAATGTGATATATGGCTGTGTGGAAAAAGTTGTTAAGGTATTAATCTGTTTGGTTACCACTTCAATGCATGTAAACTTCTAAATAAGTATAGCTCTCTCAGAGTGGATAAAAAGGTTGATGCTCTAACCTGAATGGAATGCCCTTCAGGCACAAAAATACCATCGAGCAGTTGTTGTATGATTGGGCTGAGGTTTCTGGAACTCTTCATCAATATTTGCTTTAGTCTACAAGAGGCACTTCACCTCTGTACTCAGACAAAAATCAAGAGCATGTGGAACAGCGAATTCTACTAAAAAGTGAGCATTGCTAATCTAATGGGTAATTCAACTAAAACCCATCACTTGTGAGGTTTCTTGTTTAGAATTTCTAACTTCCTTTTTACATCCTCACTCTTTAGTGGAAACTCAGAAGACCTGGCAGGGAAACCCAGTTTTCAGTCAGCACTGTAGATAGCAAGTCTTGGAAAAGGGGCAGGCTTCAAAGCTGCACAGAGTTGGATGTAGTTATTTTTAATGAAATACAGCAAAGGCTAGAACCACCGGGATGACCAAGGCTTGCTGAATAACTTTGTTAAAGTCCTAAAAATAGGAAGCTTATTTAAAAATTATAAAAGTGAAAAAAGAATAGCTCGTTTATCTGAATAGTTGGGATATGTATAAGGTGATGGAATTTTTTTCACACAGGACGTTTCTTGTAAGACCAATGATTAAGTCTTCTGTGACACAGGAAGAGGCGCGTGATGAGACATCTTCTTTTGTGTCATGATAGTCTTCCAGAATCATTAAGTTGGCCTCTTTGTCCCCTAGGTTTTAATGACATCCATCTCTTCTTCTTCCATTATATAATCTAGGGGTGATGCCTTTGTTGAGTTAGGGTCAAGAATTGAATCATTGATGATTGGAGGAGGTTCAAGTTTGACTTTATTCAATTCATCCTCATTTGCAGCATGAGTTCTGACAGTCATTATTTAGTAAGCCGGTGTTTATCTGATTAAAAAAACTATTAACTAAAAAGATGTTATTGGTTTCTACTAAACTTAATCTTTTCATTAATGTGCACAAACTTTATTTATTATATAAGTTACAATATAGGATATATTATAGATATACCATTTTATGCTCTTTTTAATGCTCCAGTTTGCGTCTAATTTTACCAATAGTCATATTATGGTTTAGCAGAAACCTATTCACACAAAGATCGTTATTTTCTATACATTTTTCTCCCCAAGGATTTAAGAGTAGAAATAAAAAAGGACCTAGAATGTACCTTAAAGAATTTGAAGAATCTGTATAATGTAGTAAATAAGCGGTGGGTCCTAGAAGCTCCTTTATCTTAAAAAGGTGGCTTCTAATAGAGTAAGAAAAAAGGGTAAGTGGGCCTTGTAAATCCTAGGATTGCTAAGCAACGGTTGCAAAAATGAATAAATTTAAAAGGGCGTTGTAACAATTTAGTTTAATAAAACTAGCTTTTGACTAATTTTATAGAATCTAAACAAGTTATCAATTATATTGAAAACAAAGCAGAGAAGTCTTTGTTTTTAATTCCTCTCCTTTCAGTGATAACAACATATGCCAATTGATATTTTTAGTTTCTTCTTATCCCAATTTTCCAAGTTGTGTATATAAGAATAATTTTCCCTAGTAAATTGTCTTAATCCAACATTTGGTCTTTAACAACTGTTATTGCTGACATCAATTTTGACAACTTGACAAAATTTTAAAGAGTCTACACTTCCAAAACTTGTTGATTTTTACCCTTGTTTACCTTTTTATCTAAGTTTTACTATATTTGAATTCATGTATGTTTCTGTTAATGGTTTATAAAATTATTCTAGAACACTGTAATTAATCTATATATGTGGCAAATTTCACTTTGGACGCAACTTAATTATCTCCACACTACCTTGGTGTTTTTCCTCTTGCATTTTCTAAAATAGTTATTAATTATCTAGTGGGACGTTTCCATACACTTATAAGGTTAGTATGAAAGAACTTCTGTAGTTTAAAAATTTTCTAAAAATTTTTACCCTTCTCAATCTGAGCATCCTAGTATCTATTTTTAAAGTATAATGGATGTTCTTTATTTACTTAAAAAGCTATGAACCAAATATATCAAAGAGAAAACCTAAACTAAGTATAAATTAAGATTAGGTTAAAATCTTAGTGCAGTAAGACATGACAAGGAGAACTATGACATATTTTTAAGCGCAAGGACCCTTTAGAAGATTGTTACATGTAAATAATAAAGTCTATTAAGGATAATTAAAGTTTGGTATTTTGGCTGGTATTTTACTCCTTTTTCATACTTTATATGCAGACAAGGTCCATAGTTCTAAAATTAATTAAAAGTTTAGTTATCTTCTGAAACATCAGAGCAGTTAAAGATTTTCCTTAATAAGCAGTTTGTTAATTGTGCTGTAAATATTATATAAAGCAACTATATTACATTTTATTTGTTTCCTTATATTAAATAATTAGCCCATTAACGTTTGGTACATAGCAATAATGGGGAAGTACTTAGTAAAGCCCTTTGCAATAATACCATTAAGAAAAGAGTGTGTCTTGCTTTAAATTTCTAGCAACAGTGAATTTTTATTTTAATTTTTTTGTATATGCCCAAAAATGATATTTAATGGCCTATAATAAGTATCAATATTCGATTGGAAATCTTTAAATAACTCACAAAACTCTCACACTAAGTAAATCTAACTTTAATTGAGCAGATGACCATACTTCTCGCCTTTTGAGACAAGCCTTGCTCCTACTTCTTCAACCTAATAATTCACCATATCCAGTGTAGCTCTAATATCCAAAACTTATTTATAGTAAAATTTTTAATAACGATTTTGCATCATAAAGTTTACAATATTATACTAAATATATGGCTTTTCTTTTGATTATTATCACTTTTAGTAATATAATTTTATTTCAAACAGCACAATTTGATAATCAATACCAGGTGAGATAAGTATGAATAATAAAGTAAAGAGCTGGGAAAACATGGTAAAGGGCAGAGGACCTGGACCTGCACCACCCAAAGGTACCAAGCCACAGGTACAAATAAAAATCTCAGTAAAAATAAAAAACCAGAAGTGGTGCCCCCCATGGGTTTCATTAATTTTTTAGTAAAATAATGCAGATATATGGAACTATCCCAATTGCAACCACTGTTGTTGGTGGAACACAGGATATGAGTTTTCCTGGGCGTAGAAACACTGACAATATGGGAGAAGTTTGGCGAAGCTCAACATAAATTTTTCCCGCATGCAGTGTACTTAACAACCCATACTATCCGCAGAGGTTGGGTAGATCTTGGGTTTGAAACCATGGAAGAAGTGAACAAAGAAGTGAAGGTCAGAGTGGTACTTGACCTTCCTGACAGACATCAATTTGTACTGACCAAATGCACCTGTTGTACTGAATCCAAAGACATCTTCAAAATTTTTGATTATCTTCCGACCACACTGGCGCGCACAGTAGTCAAAAGACATCTCCAATAAGGCTTGGAAGCCTACAGAGAAATCAAACAATTTGAAATGCAAAGATTCCAGCTGATGCTGACCCTTAGCATGGGGAAGGCAATAGCAATTATTTCACCAAACCAGGATGTAGTAGAGGATATTACAAAAACCCTCATATAGCATCCTTCACCATTAATGGGAAAAAGTCCCAGCTGTTCCATGCAACAG